>JABSTQ010009474.1:0-312154 GCA_013358835.2 Ixodes persulcatus | reverse complement strand
CTTGGTGCGCAGGAAATTGATGAATTGCAGAGGACGCAAAATGCATCAGTTTTGTGAGTCCCCTTTTTGCACCAGAGACTAATTAAATCATTATTTGAGTCCACCTCACTGAGTACTGAGTCTTTAAACTTGGTGCTTCGCTCTAGAAAAAAAAGGACAAAATTCCAATTTTAAACAAACCAAGAAAATACGCCAAAACTTTTTTGCCATGATCTACAAACTTTAAAGTTACCGCGGTGAATATGTATTTACACAATTGTAAGTCGACCTGTTTTTCGTGGGAGGCACTCACTTGATCGAATGACGTCTGAGCGAACGCCCACGTTTCACCGAATGACACTTTAGCGAATAGTTGGACGCCGCGAAGCGGCGTTTTCGGGTGTGCCAAACGGGTTCACATTTTTGTAATGAGCCGACACAGACTGTCGCCGCGAAGCGGCGAAAGCGCAGCGCGGCGGATGGGTTAACGCGCGCCCCCGTTTTTCGCTAAAACGTCAATTCGCTCAAATGTCGCTCTTCGCTAAAATGTCATTCGCTCAAGTGATATGGACCCGTTTTTCGCGATCGTGATAAATATACCCAAGGCGTCCGAGAATCCGAAACTATAGCGATTTATTAAACATGTTTGTAAGCTCTATTCTGAGTTCGCACGCAGTGCGACAGTATGACAACCAAGGGGTGACCAATCGTTTACGGCATTTGACATGAAAAGGAACACGCAACAATTCGCAACAAGGAAATCAAGCAACGACCACGCGATCGAAAAGAGTACCACGTTCGGTATTGATGCCGCTGGTCTGCCGGTGAACGAGCGTCTGAGCAAATTTCTACTATGGGGGTCTGTAACTTAAAATGCGCATGCAGAAAAAAAAGTACTCACGTTGGCTCATCTTCAAGAGGACTTAGTAGTGGCGATGCAGAAATGAACAGCCACAACGCCGCATATCAAAACGGTCGCAACAAAACAATAATGCGCAATAATGCCACTGGGCCGAAAACCTGAATTGGATTGTGATGGCTATGGTAACGGCTCTACCCTTTATATCGGGCGGCAGCTTGCGCCACCTAGCCTAAAAAATAAAACTCCCACCGGGTTGCCAGCCGAAAACGCCATTCTTCCAAAAAGGGATTCGTTCACGGACCGACTAGCCCTTTTTGGCGCAGTTTGGCGCGGTTTGGCGCAGTTTGGCGCAATTTGTGTCTTTAGGCGCAGCAAGGCGCAGGTAAAGGAGAATTTATCAAAATGGCGCAATTGGCGCAGCTGGACCACCCCTGCTATATATAAAAAAATTATTTTTTTTTTACATTTTTTTGTAAAACCGTTGCTGGCGGTACTTTGCACCGCCACAAGAGGGCGATAGCTACCGTCCGCGGCAGCATCGTGTTTCTTACTATCAGTCTCTATCCGGTGGCCACGGATCCAAAACGTCCAAAACCAATCCAAAGCCCAGAGCCAACGTTGCCCAGAGCCTTTGTTCGTGTGTTCGGCGGCGCATGTTGGTTCGGCGTGTTCAGTCGTGGTTGGGCCTCTCTGTTTCGGCCAGTATTGAGGCGAGAAGTGGGGCGTCTGTGTTTGTTGCACGTGAAATCGTAGCATTCCCCTGGTCGTGGTGACTTCGCGGCGATATGGCGAACTTGAAACCTCAAAAGAGGTACTTTCTGGTGTTCCTGAAGTCCGTGCTTCGTGCGGTCCAAAATGGGAGAGAAGTTGCAATTCTGTAGCACGTGCAGATGTGATGTAAGCGTTTCGCACGGTGACAAGGCTGACATTAAGCTGCACATTGCTTCGCTTGACACCTCTCCTTCCTTCCCCCCCCCCCCCCGCGGCCGCGGGAGTTTTACGAATTTGAAAGTCTACAGATTGGCAGGTATGAAAGTGTGACAAGGTGCCACGAAAAACCATTGCGCACCCGCCAAATTTAGCGGGCTGCGACTCTCATCAAGTTTGGCAGGTGGCGCACACGTGATGCCGTCACATAACAGTGACGTCGCGTCATGCCGCGACTTGACCAACGTGACATTGTGCGACACCATGACATGGTCATGGGTCTGGTTCTAGTGTGCTGTGGCAATGCATCGGACGACACTATCCGTGTCACGCCAACCCAGTGCAGCTGCAAAAACTGGACACTTCCTGTATCCCGATTTTATCCCTAAGATTAAGAAACACTAGTTTATTTAACACGCTGGCAGGCTCTAGAGGCAAGCTGGAGAGGTTCTTCAAAATATGAGGCGGGGATGCGGCCTACCGTAACATAACGGGCAAGTGCCCACTCAAAATTGAGATAATCGCGGAAAAATGAGGGATGGGCGCTTGTTCCGTCATCAGTTTTACACATAAATGTACTGCGCATATTTTCTCAAATTTCACAAATTTGGAAATGGGCGCTTAGTGTGGAATGGGTGGATGCACGGTATTCTACGGTAGTATGTTTTTATCCCGCGACTCCAACGACCACTCACCCCCAAATAATTGCCATAAGCGAGAAAGATCAAAGAAACTGGCCGTCTTTTTGGCATTTCCAAAAGGCATTCTAAATGCATGGCATTTGTAGGACAGAGCCAGCAGCATTACGTCATGGCGTCGCAAACGCCACGGTGGGCCTATGCGGAGCGCAAGTTTGTCTGCTTCTTGCACAGGTGTTGGGACGATGTCAGAACGCCAAGCTCTTATTGGCTGACTGAAAAAATATAGTGGGTAGACCTCAAGGCATCTAGCAATGAGGTCTACCCACTATCCTTCCAATCAAAGCCAATCAGAACTCGGGGTCACTCTGATGTCACCACAACCCCTGCGCAAGAAGCAGACGACTTGCTCTCCGCATAACCGACGCTCGTTTTAAAGTGCCCTTCAGATGACACTGGAGTGTCGCATGACACTGTGGCGCCATTGGGGCTACATTTAGGGATGCGAAAAGCCTTGGAGCCCCAAAGTTCCTAAATGCGCAATGCTGTGCATTTAGGAGCAACTGCCGCCTGCGACGTCACACTTGACCTTTCGGCTGCCCGCCGCACGCCACTTCGCGCGTATGTCAGGGGCTTCACTGCACCTGTTAGGACATTGTGCCTGCAATGGGCCTTTTTCCAGTAAGCCTCCGCGCATGTGCAACCCCCCCCCCCCCCCCCAACCCTTTCTTACCGCTGTCGCCATTATCGGAGGGTACCCCTCCGCACGACTAGTTTTGCGAATGTCTCGCCTTTCTTCGCAATTCTTTTTTGAGTATCGGTAGTATGAGGAATAAAAAGCAACGGAAACCAATGCGACGGCACGATGCCAATGTGTTTTGACAAGCGGGGGTATGTTGGGCCGCCCTTCCTTTGTAGTTTGCAGACGAGCCCCCATATGGCACTTTTTACTCGAAAAAGATCCATTGTGGCATTTCTAACGAAGTATATGTGGTAGATGCTGCAGCAGCAAGGACGAGCATACAGGCAGTTCCCATAATTCATTTCATGAGGCATTTTTGCAAACGGTCCACAGGAAAGTTTTGACACAGCAATAAACGCATTGCTCGAACGAGAGTTGCCAGAGAAAAACCCAATTTCGGCAGAAAAAGAAAAATATTAAAATTTAAGCCAGCGTCCGATATCCCTTCCCTGTAGCCACTATTTGTAGCAGGCGGCCACCTTTTTTTTTTTTGCTTCTGTTAACAAATGGCTTGAATGTGTTTCCTAAATTTATTTTTCCCTGCGAATGATGCTTCGTAACAGACCGCCGTTCATCATTCACATTAAAAGAGAAACCATCTGCTGATATTTGCTCGCTCCTTGAGAGACAGATTAAATCCTGCTCTTGCGGCGACAGGAATTGGACCCCTGGGCCAGTTTGCCGGTGAATGAAGCCATCTTCCAGGCAGTTAATATAGCTGCAAGCGGGACCTTGAGGTCATGTGACCAGCTCCGTGGGGACAAGAGACTTAGGGTACTTAGCATTCCAGGCAAGTGGCTGTCATAAATCCGCCTTTCCTTCGATTGTTCAAGTCCAATTTTCTGCGCAGAAAGAAAGTGAGCCGGCTCGAAATGTAAGTGAAGTCAATCATACTTGAGCACTTTAAGAGCGGCATGCAAAGTTATTTCTGGAGAGGGCCGTGTTAAGCGAGAACAAAAGAAAACGACGGGCAAGGCTCACATCTGCCGAGCGGAGTCGGCTGGTACGCTAGGTACTTTCTCCCCATGGAGCCGGTCATGTGACCTTAAAATTCCTCTCGCGGCTACGTCAGCCGCCAGCAAAGACGCCCGTCTTCGCCGGCAAACCGACCACGGGGAAGAAGGAAGGGGGGGGGGGGGGGGGGTCACCTTCCTGCTGCAGCTGCACCAGGAACAGGGCGAGGTAGGTGCTGGAGATGGGCTCGGGCCCCGGGAGCAGGGAGTTGAGGTTGAACCAGTGGCCACCCAGCTTGCGCACCGTGAACCAGTGGTCTTTGTAGTTGCAGATGTACGCCTGCTGCTGCCTGCACACCGCAGAGGGGGGGAGAGAGCATTGCATCATCTGGGGAAGGACGCCGGAAGTTTCCCCACGGGGCCTAGAACCGACTTGTGTGGTTAGCAACCTATTGTGACCATGCATGCATTTCGAAGCATCTGTTAGTCTGCTATGTTCCAGGCTGACTCCCCAAGTAACGCCCGCAAAACAATTATCTACCCGGACGCGATATTTCTAAAAATGAAATAAAAGCAAAAAATAAGCTAAACTTTAAAAAAAAATTACACCATCTTCCCGAGGGGAACCATGGGGTGATCCGGAGCATCGCGGATCGTTATTAACGGTCTTATTACCCCTCTTGGTGCAGTGGGTGGATCTTTAAATTGGTGAAGACGTGATCAATGCATGTGCCGTGAATGGTAGTTGGCTGTTGTTTGCGGTCGTCGTATGATACGTGTTGCAGCGAGTGGTGTGATGACATGTACTCAACTATACAATGGCTCTTCAGGACGTTGACATTAAAGTCGCCAGTGAGCATGAAAGGATGTGTGTCTGCATATTGCTTTTGGTAGTCACACTTCATCGGAAGAACGGAGTGAAGTGGAGTCAACAGCGCTGAACTGAACGCGCGCAGCGCGCTACCGCTGCTTATATTCACACTTGAAGGAGAGGAGACTAGAGGAGGAGAGTTGCGCATGCGCGCGCGGTGTGAGTAGAAGCGAACGCACGCGAAGTGCATGCAGCTGGTAGAGAGAGAGAGCGGAGAGAGTAACGCGCAGCTGTTGGAGAGAGGGAAGGAGGAGAGTTGCGCATGCGTAGTGTGAGTGCGGACTACGACGCCGACGCCGCGGGACATAGACCCGAGCAAGAGATGCTCCGCATCTAAAAAAAAACATACACACACAGAGAGAGGCACTGTCAACAAGAGAGACTGAGTTTACTCTCCCATTACATTCTAAGCAGAACACAGACGGATTCGTTATATTTGAAGACTACCGGGGAAAGGAGCAAACAAAGACCAAAGGGGATGGAGCCCACACACAGTTGCAAAGCATCAGTGCAAACACTGCGATTGCTTCCTTGTCTGTACGTCGGAGAAGGCTCACTGCAAGGCTTCCATCATTATTTTTTTTTTAATCTTCAATAGGTGGTTGTTTGCAATTTATTTCGGTTATGAACAAAATTTTACACCATGCCCACGCTGCCCCGGCTCGTGTTATAGTGTGCACCAGTGCACGAGAATAAATGAGAAATTAGTAGTTTCTAAAAATATTACAAAGTATTGCCCCCCCCCCAAGACAGAGTTCTGTATCCGCCCCTGCTGTGCTGCACGTGGAAACTATTCTTTAAGTATTACACCGAAACCACAGCGGCGGCTTCCACACTCACGTGGGGTCTGCCTGGGCCGCCTGTGCCACGGGGTCACTGCTGCTGTAGGGCACAATGTCCAGGCCCCACACCTTGAGGGCGCTGGCAATCACTTGCACCGAGAAGTAGCCGCTGTCGTCCAGGTTCCCCGACGGTTGCTGCGTGGCGGTCAAGCAAAATCTCTCCGTCTCGTCCTGCCCTCCGTAGCTCGAAAGCAACATACTAAACAGAGTCACTAAGTACGCTACAGAGCCTCAACAGTCCGTTCCCCAATAGTCTCGAGGGCGCCGCCATTTTGTTGCCTATAGTCGGCGATGGGTTGAGAATGCAGCAGATGCCCCGCCTCCAGCATGAGCATTCTGCCCTTGGCATGCATAGCCAGAGCCTGGTGAAAGGCAAGAGGCACGTGCTGGAGGCGGAGCTTCCGCTGCATTCTTGAAACGTGCGACTTCCTGGGCTTTAGCTACGGCGTCGGGAAGCTCGGGCGACGTCGTCTTGCTTTGTTACAGACGGCGTAAACGTTTCTGGGGGACGGTAAAGCATTGCATGCAATTTCGGATCATTCGCAACGATGATTCCAAGCAACGAGACGACTGAAGTTTTGTTTCTCTCACACACAGCTTACTGAGTGGCTCTAATACTGAATAAGACATTATCTTTCCTCCCGTTCGAGGTGCCCCCGTCGGGTCGGTTCCAACAGCAGTGTGTCCGCTGCCTTCATTTCTCACAATAGGAATCCCTCCCACACTCCCTACACGTCTTCCTGCCTAGCGTGGCACTCGTCACATTGCACCAACACCCCCTGGGTGACAGGGCTCTAACGTCGAACATTAAAGCCCTGTCACTCAGGGCTTGGGGAGGGGGGCAGGGCTCTAACGTTCGGCATTAACCTGTTTTGCCTCTTTCCTAGTGGCCACCTGGCCATCAACTTGGACCCCCAGTGCAGAACTCGAGCATCCTGAGTTCAACCCCCTCCCCCCCCCCCCCCCCCCCTCCCCCTCCCCCCCCTCCCCCCCCCCCTCCCCCCCCCTGCCCGTCTCAATCTAGATCAGGATCGTACCGGCGTGCGGTCATGTACCACTACTGCGTGATGCATGTTAAAGGGACACAAACACCCCCCCAATATTTTTGTTTTATTTTTTGCAAGACAATTCATTATGATGTCAGAAGACGACTCAATCATTATTTTTCTACAGCATCATGTGTATTTTTATTACAGTAAAAAAACGCAACTGCTCGAGACCGAAACTGAACTGCGGAGGAAGGAATATAGAAGAGCAGAGAGTTGGCGGAAGTCACGTGGATGGATTTTTTTTTCTTCAGTCAACGAATTTGTGGCTATCTAGAAGCCACAAAAAATGGGTATCATATTTCTTTGCTACTTTTAAGATTGTGTGTGTGCCCTCAATGACCCACAACTTTGATTATATTTAACGGTTGCACCTATACCATAAGAAACGGCACGTGACCCCGAAGAAGAGTGTGAGCGCAACTCAAATCGGCCAGTTCTTGATCGGCGGTTCTCGGGCGGAAAGAAAACGAATTACGAGCCGCAAATTGTGTTCTGGGTAGTTGGGCTCTCATATGTCATATGCAAATAAAAACCTTGGCGAGCATAAATACCCTGTCAGCGTCCCTTTATAAACCCCAGGCTAGCGGTTGTACTGCACTAACTAAATTTCTCATTTACAGCAGACACCAGACGCCCATTGAGGCCGACTATCTCCTGGCTGTATAAACATACACACATTATTATTTACTGGGACTTTTTTTAAAAACGAATATATGCCTTGTATACAACAGCATGCTGCCCCCATCCCCAAGCCCAAGTCATGGACATTCAAGCATCCCAGCCACCCGAAAAGTACTGTCGGCTACGCCAATGGGGCTAGCAGCTTCCCGCGTCACCTCCACACCTAAACGCGCCGAAAGCGAGGACACTCACGTGCATAAAGAGTCGGTAGTCGTCGCTGTTCACGCCGCCCTCAGCCATCGTCTGCCGCTCCTGCTCGTCTATCTGGCGTGCCAGTGCCGCCAGGTCGACGGGGGTGAAGTACTCGCCCTGGAGCAGCACGTTGAGGCAGTGCTGGGCGCACAAGGATCCCTCTTGCTGCACCCGGAGAGTTGCAGACATGTCAGTTTAGGGACTACGAAAGGACTGCAACTAGAACGACTCAGTTGGGAAACTGCCATAGGAGCCTGCTTTGGAGGAGTGGCTCCAGCCAGCACTTCAGCACCTCACTCGGCAATATCGTAGCGCCACAGTTTCTACCGCAGTGGTTACCCCGGGGAAAGTACCGGAGCAGAAAAGAAAGCACAATAAAATCTTAGGTATCTGCAAAGCGAACTTTTCCTGACCCCATTGTCGCAAAACGGATTATGTAGTGCAAACTAACCAACAAACTACAAAAACTAAATGGATTGATTGCCAAGGGTCGCAGCTGTAGTCGAACCAGGGTTACTGTGGCTCGGTTCCAGTGGATGCAAGAGGTCTGCATCCCAAGGGCAAGCTACCTGACCAAGTTGTTTAAGTAACTTTGAACGCCTCCAACATATCTATAGATCTTTCCAACGCTTATCAGCCCTGCGAGATATGCCGAGTCATTGGGCAATGAACGCAGGGTGTCTGACATTCTGCAGAAGAAGCTACTGCACGTGCTCGAAACCACAGCTTAATAGACAAAGGTGTCAGCACGTAGAAGGCACGGGGCATTCACTGGCTGCCACTGCAAAGTCCGTGGCTACCGAGCACATTGCGATGGCAAGCTTATAGCACTTTTGCAATGTGCATTCCACACCATCGAGATTACCAATCTAAGCAGATAAGTATGAGCTCATTCTGAGCGTGTGCTGTGAACGGGGCACTAAAATATGTCCAGCGGATATCCCCTACGGCATCAAACACCCCAGCCATCTGACACGAAGCATTGCAACGGTTTACAAGTTCAGACTCATGCTTACAACCGCCGGCTGGAGCCTCAACAAGAGTGCCGAAATGACGCTGTCGCCAACACTACCTAGATAGGAAAGCCGTAGTGTTGGATTTTCTACGCCGCCAACACGAGGCCAGCAAGCACGCAGACTGTACGCGAGCACTGTGTCGGCGTTCGGCTGGGACGCCTGTTCAACATAGAACATTGAGTACTACAACCTTGTTATCTAGACGTTGTCGCAGCCCTGTGGTGGCGGTTTTTGTCAGTAGAGGTCGCAGTTCTAGGTAGTGAAGCATTTCGTACGGTATAGTAGGAGTTGACATGTTTAAGGTGTTGCGAACCTCAGTGAGATCTGTTTGCCCCTTGGTTATCTCTTTATAGCTGCAACGGCCCGAGAGACCCGAGAGAGACCTTTCTGCGCACCACTGGCGCATGACGTCACAAGGCTCTACTGGCAATTCCTCTTTGCTGATGCCGACGGACCACTTATGCGTGGTTAACACAGTAGAGGGAGCACGTGCTGGAGACCCGAGACCTGCCGAACCAACGCCAGTGGCTTATTCCAACGACATCGCCGCGTTTGTTGACATGGGCGCCGAAGAACGACTCGCGAAGCGTTGATCATAGTAAAGCACATCCTGCGTAATTGACTGCAGAGAGGCCAGAGAGGCGACCTCACCTTCTCGTGGAAGATGCCCTCCATCCTGGGCTAGAGCACGGGGTATACACCCGAACTAAAGTTGCATACCGATGGCACGGAAGGCGAAGACATTCACGTGGATTTGCCGAACGGAACGGAGGCCGGACACCGGAGTTCGCTCGGCAATTGCGGACCGAAGATAGTTGCCCTAGACAGATACACACGGAGCAGAGCCGTGACACGGACTCAAGCCTTTTGACGCGTAGGTGGATGCCTTTTTTATTGGCGAGCCGGCGCCTCCTATTCTAGCCTTCGATGGGCACAACACCAACCACGGTGAACAACACACACACTCGCACACGCGCACCCAAGAAAAACCTACTCACAACAAATAGATACAAATAGATAACAAATAGACGGTGACTCGCGCTACCTTCTGGCGATTCCTAAAACCAGGAAGTTTCTCATGTCAGAGTTTCGATTTCGCTCGAGTACTTCGCAAGATTTAAATAAAGTAAAGAAATAAGAGTCATAGTACAGGCTAGCTGGTGGAAGTCAACCATTTCTGTCTGTTTTTCTATTACTTTTGCTCTTCTAAAAAACCCCCAGTCTCAGGGTAAACGACGAAATGGTTAAAGAAATAAGTTTACTTTTTACTATATTTAACGCAATGTAAAGTAGTAAGAAGACACACGTACAATTGATTACGGGATATTGTCAACGACGCATTAGCCTTACTTTCGAACGCGAGCCAAGCCAACGGAAAAGCCATCGCGAGACTCGTGTTTTTCACCTTGGGGTCTCGGACGCTGGGACAGCTGGGACTCTGCGGCGAGGAGCCTTGCATGGACCTGAAGCGCATCCGACCCATCTTGTCCGTCTGCCGGAGGTACAGCGCCACCGTCATCTTCCCTCTACTCAGCGGCTGGTTCATCTACGCCGACTACAGCCGAACCCAGAGGTGGAAGCAGAGCCGTGCCGCTACCAACTAGCCGAGCCCGTCGAGAAGAACCGTCCGCCAGCATGTCCTCCCTGCTAACCACCTTCCTGCGTAGAGCAGCCTATCTCAGGGCCGTCCCGTTCCTCTTCGCAGCCTACGGCGTGGGCGTGTACTTCGACCGAATCGAGACGCTCCAGATGACCCGGTTCAGGGGCAAGAGTAAGCTGTACGGCCGCGAGTACGGACCCGACGAGCAGCCGCCGTGGCCCTGAAGCAACCATAAAGCAATAAAAGAAGAATTGGTAGTTCTAACGTTCCTTGCGACGTCTGCGTTCATTCGTTCCACTCGGTTGCCGCGACGTCGCCCCTTGAAACGCGGTTCCGGTCATGGCGCCCGCCGCGGACTCGGGGTTGCTGGACTAAATCCTAGTCTTTGAAGTTGGTCTTGATTTGCAGGGTCTGTTTAATCAAAATAACGCACCCATTACGAAAGATCCCATGTTACCCGTCTTTTGCAAAGCTTATAGCCTGGACCGTGACGCCCAAAGGAATGCCGGGAACTGCCTGTAGCAGACTGCGAAGGATCTCCCTCTCTCTTCAGCATCACGTGGCAGGTGCTGTGGGGGCGATAAGTGGCATACAGGAAGTTTCTGCAATTTTTTGCACAAGGCCTATAGGCCTTTTTCACAAGGGCGCTGCCATCTTGAATTGTCACTTCCAGAATGGGCGGAAACATTGCTTCGCTGTCACCACGCCAATGAAAACATTTAGGATATAAGCGTAACCGTCACACATTCTCGTTTTTCCTCTACTCAATTTTTTTACTGTTCACAGGTTGAAACGTTTTATTATTACTGGGGACGAGAGTACACGAAAAAAGTCTATTGCTTCTCTGAGGCACTGACGAGCAAAAACCACATCCGAAAAAGATTTGAGCCGGAAATGGTGCGGGTATAAATACTACTACAACATGACTGCATTAAATTAGGGTCGCTCGGGTGTAGTCTGTCAATTCTTATTAGGACCTGCGTGAGAGAAGTTGATGTTCCGATCAATGCCTGTCGGACGGAGGAAAATACAATGGGGGCCACCGTCCAAGAAGCTGCGCGCCGTCGCACTTGCTTCATGGGGATGGGGGGCGCCACCTTCGTTGGGGCAAGATATGGGGGCCTAGATTGAGGAGATAGTCCATCTCAAACTGTGGGGAACGTTTGAAAATTGAGTAGCAGACACCTGCGGCTCGCAGGCGCGCATATGCTGCGTTTTCGTGTGGCGAGGAGGAAAAATGGAGATGTTTGCAGACGACCAACGCTTTCGTCACCTCCTTGCAGCTCGTATTGCAAATGCAGTCCGGTCATAAACATCATCCAGAAGCTGGAAACCCTCTAATACAAGCTCTCATCTTTGGGCGCGACGCGTCGTCTGCTTGTGCACTAGGAAGCCTGTATTGCAGCGAGTTTTCAACTGCTCGATCGGGGTCCTTGTGGTTTGCGGGCCGCGTTTGCAGCACGAGCTGCGAAGGTTGTCACCAACCTTCGCAGGAGGCGTCCTTCACTAAATTGCAAACGCTCCTCATGGTTCGAGATGGACCCTCTCTTCGATCAGCTTTCTAAAGCCTACCAACGTAGGCAGTGCCGTGTCGCTGCACACACGGGCATTAGAAGAGGAGGAGGAATTACTAAACAAGCATGCGGGAAGGGCCTTAGAACGCACCTGGTATCGCTGCGCCGCAGCGTTCTTCCCGTTCTTCCGCACGTCTGCTTTCCTCGCCGTCACCATGGCAACGAACGCCGAATGAATGGAAGCACGCACGGTACCGCCGCGTGAAGCCAGCAACAGCTGACGCTCGTAAAATAGCGTCAGCTGTTGCTGGCTTCACGCGGCGGTACCGTGCGTGCTTCCATTCATTCGGCGTTCGTTGCCATGGTGACGGCGAGGAAAGCAGACGTGCGGAAGAACGCTGCGGCGCAGCGATACCAGGTGCGTTCTAAGGCCCTTCTCGCATGCTTTTCAATGGGCGGAAGGCGAACAAAAAGAGTTTGAAATAAGGACTTAACGCAGAAGGCTGAATTTCTCCAGCACCTCATAATTTGACGAGCCTTACACGAAAAGCGTGTTTTTTTGGCCATCCCGCGTCCTGTTTTTTTTATCCGCAACATGGGTCTAAAGTATGAATCTGCCCACTTTTAAAAGCCCCAAGTGTCTGTCTGTTTCTCGCAGCTTTCCATATGCAATGCATGAACAGTTTCAACTTCACAATGGCTTTCCGGTGAGAGACTGGCACAATGCTCCTTCATAGGTATGTTTTTTGCAGCAGAGTCAAAATGGTCGGCAGCAAGTCGCAGTCCTTTGTTGGTGGCCTAGCCAATCTTTTTGCAGCCGAAAAAGGTGCCTAGGGACTTTAATGCATCTGAAGCCAACCTAGAAAAAAAGGGAACGCCCGAGAAAGCCTTGGAACGCCAGCCAGGGTATCACCAAGGATCGCTTTGGGGTTGATTTTTGGTATTCCTGAAGAAATCATTCTGAAGTTCTCCTCAAAAGGAAGCATCTACGAGCACTCTTTCCTTCTGTTTACTCCCGCTCCTTACCTTTTTGAAAGTAGAAAGAAAACACTTCTATTCTAGCTTCTATTATTTCGGTATAGAAGCTAGACCCACCAAGATGTGTGACAGAAAGAGCTTACTCAATCTTCATTTTGGCAGGGAATCTAGCACTTTATCCGTCGTGTGACAAGCAAGCGGGAGAAGAGAATGGAGACAGTTCTTGCACGGTTCCCCCGCTTGAACACCAGACACAGATGAAAACCAGGTGGTCCACGACTTTGCCCCAACCGGGAGCCGACACTACGCCGACTGTAAACTGACACTCGTCCGACTTGAAGCCAACACTGGGCCGACTTGAAGCCAACACTGTCCCGACGAAGGACGAGAGCTGGAGTGGCGTGTGCCTGGGTGCATGGCGCGATGCCACAGAGACCTCTAACCAGGAATGTCCGGTGAGACGTGCTTCAGTTGCGCTTCCAGAGGCCCTTGGTCCATGAACGCTGGCTGGGTACAGCCTCAATGCTGGCAAGTTGCTTCTCTTCCTGAAACAGCAGACGTACAGACTACTGGGTGTGGCCAACATGGTCCAAACATGGCACTGGCACTCCATCAGGCATTTCTGTTGCATGAAATTTGCACTAAGCTTAATACTTAATACTGCTTGTCTGTCCAAGTTCAATGATTCGTGCCTCAATCAACAACATTACATTAAGTCCCAGAATTAAATCAATATGTTTAAATGAATAAAGCAATAAAGTTCTACAAATAGTCGCGAGCTATCACGTTGCCATGGAAATTATGGTTTCGTGCATTTATTACTTTCGCCTGGTGTCATTATCCTTGCAGCTAAAGCTGCCATATAGCACATAGTGGCTCTGGATACAGCCACGATGCCCGGGGCACGTCTCCGACCGGTGTGTTTACGGCGTCCTTAATTCCGGTTTCTTTATTCCACCCGAGCGCCTCAAAGTCCCATCATGTTGTTGCCTCCCACGATCTTGGAGGTAGCACAGCAGCTGAGGTGTATCCGGCTGACGTTACTTAATCAACTCAGTTGTGGAAGTGTTCATCGATGCTGTTTCTATGCGCAGTACCACCTCTCCCCCAAAGGTTCGTCATTCAGAGTGCCAAAGCTTTGGAGGCGGCCGATAAAATAACTCCAGGGGATACGCAGGTTTTCAAGCGTGACGTCTAGATGGCACCTCACCATAGCCGCTCAAAGGAATGCAGTTTCGAGGCACGTCCTGCAGATGGTGCTTCAAAAGACAAGTGGTGGTCTCGGGAGGGAGAAAGGGGTTCGCCTCTCTGCGGGACCTCCGCAACTGAGTTGATTTATTAAAGTTGGACGTGGCAGACGTCAGTCCTGCTGCGAGTCGCTCACCGGCTCCTCAGTTCGTGGAAGCTTCGGCAGTCGGCAGTTGGGACACTGCGACGACGGCAACACTCGCGTTCGCTCATACTTTTTGCTGGAGCTACTATGACCAACCACCGGAATTGCGACATCCGCCGGACACAACATGCCGGCTCGTGCGACGTAATCCGTTGCTCCCAGTTCGGGACCATTTTCGAGGCACAGATGGCATGGGACGTTAAACACACAAGTTAAAGACAGACTGCAGGCACCATAATATAGTAGGCTGACGAAAAGATGAATCAACTAATACGGGCCCTAGCAGCAAAAAGAAAAAGCCCACCTGCAGTCTTTTCTGGTTCTCCTTGAAGGCCACTAGGGGGTCCTCAAACTGGCGGTAGTAGTCCAACACCGTCCGCACGTCTTCCACCTCGCTGGTTCCAATGGCTGTACAGACGGAGGAACGTACGTCGATCGCAGAGACGTTTTGCGGGGGCAATTATCCGCAACTACTATACTAGCAGATAAAACACTTTCTGGGGTCGAATAGAAACTTGGGTACCAGTCATCTCCTATGGGGTGTTTCCGAGCGCTGTTCTGGCGCAAGAGTGAATGGAATGTGATGAAACTTTACGCAAAGGTGTCATTACGTGGTGCATTCATCATTCTCAGTTTCCTTGAGTAAATAGGTTTCTGGAAAAAGATGCCAGCTAGAAAAAAAAACTTTTATTCCTGTGGCCAGGGAGGAAAAGAGAAATAAGTCGTCCAGTCGACAACGCTACTCACAGATACTGCCAACAAACGCTAGGATCAGCCTTCGGGTGGTCATCTCAAAGATGCTTTCAAGTTTTTGTTTCATGTTGTACCATCATCCGTCAGTAGCAGATATCTGCGAGTACAGTTACTGTACAATCTGTGATTAGCAGAGAGCTTAATACTTAGCATAAAGCTGACCGACGCAGAATACATTTTGTGTTTGTGTTGGCATCCCTAAAGAATTGCCCAAAAGCCAAACGGGCAAAACAGATCCACACAGGTCGACGCAAACGCACAGCAAACTCTGCATCGGTGAACTTTGTGGAAAGCGTCGCCATTTGCTTCCGAGGGCCGCACAAGGCCCTCGGAAGCACTACACTGCACTACACTGAAATCCACTTATAATGATAATCAGAAAACCCCAAAATTCAATCGTTATAACCAATTATCATTGTATCTGGACTAGAAACTGAGCGTTTCTAACCTCGAAACTGATTGTTATAAGCAGTGCAGCGTTATATCTTTTCTCATTATAAGGGGGTTGCACTGTACTTGTCAAACAAAAACACATTGAGGGACTTTAGGTTACAAGCAAGCACAGCGCCCTCAATCACAAACAAACTAAATGTGCGAATCAGTCTTAAGGGTAGCTCTGTTTAGTAGCTCTAGGACAACTTATACCGGGGATTCTGATTTCAATCATCCTGGTCGAGCACACAAGATTTGAATCTCTGTTCGGAAGTTTCTGACGTTCGGGCTTCCGCAACTTCCGCTCGGAGGCGTAGTCTGGCGCCGACTCACTGCGCAGGAACTGTGCCAAGTCGAGGAGGGTGCGGTCCTCGTCCCCCCCGTCCCATTTGCGTAGCCTGAGGGCGTTGCGGGGCTGTAGGGAGCACGCCTCTTCGCTCCAGTCCACCAAGATCACCTTGGACAGGTCCCGGTTGAGGCAGGACAGGTCCTGCGAGCACGGGCACAGCCGCTCAGCAAGTGAGGCAGGTCCGCTGGCGGCTTTTAGCACGAAACTTGAGGGTCACAAGAAACTGTTTGGCTAGTTGAGTGAACATAGCACGAACATAAATAAAGTGCTAAGGACAAGGGAAGGGAGAAGCAGTGAACAGGACACGTTCTTGTCCAGTTCACTTCTACTTCACTTGCTCCTACAAGGATTAGTTTTTAACTTCTTCTAAGAGGACAAGTCTTGTACCGCTTAAACAAAAACAAGGAAGCCTTCTACTTTTTTTTACAAGTATTCTACTTCTTCTACAAAGTCAAGGCTTCTACTACATACTTTACGAGGTCAAGATTTCTAGTTCTACAAGGACAAGTTAAAGTGAGCTTGACAAGTGCTTGTCCCATTCACTTCTACCTAACCTACTCCTACAAGGACTAGTCTTCTACTTCTACACGGACAAGTCTTCTAATTCTTCTAGAAGGACAAGTCTTCTACGACAACCTACTATAATGAGCCGACACTAGGCGTCCCCACCTTCACGTGGTGTCCCTTTGTGTAGCGGGTGGCGTCCCTGAACAGCCGGTACATGATGAATCCCTGTGGGTCCAGACTGTCCAGGATCGGGTAGGCCGTCTGCCAGAGAGGAGCCCTCAGCGTCAAAGGCTCTGGGCCTTGATTTGGGCAGTAAACTTACGAAGCCCTGCTCGGAGGTGTAGATGACGACCTCGAACAGTGGAGGCCCCACCTGCTGCAGGAAGAGGTTGACTCCAGGACGCTTCTTGAATCGCCAGCCGGTCTGGTACTGCACAGGCAATGGGATGTTTGCAAAACAGGCTGCTTTCCATTCCCCTGCTTCCTCAAGGGACGAGGCAACAATTTTTTACCTTCTGTAAATACCGCTTAGAATTATTCCTTGACGTTCATAACCTATAAAAAACACTCGAAACGAAAACGTCCGCTTTCATTCTCGAAATTATGTGGTGACAAAGAAGCTTCTCGGTCAGTGGCATAGCGAGCGAGTATAGTTGGGTCCCACTAGTGCCAGTAAGCTGGTGTAGAGTGAGAAACATTCACACCCAATATCGTTGCACGGCCACTTTAGGGCTGGTTCCGACGCTGGCGTTTCACTGCGTCCTACTGTGCCACGACTCCTTGCGTTCTGCTGCGACGCGTTGCACAGAGTTGAAACGGGGTGGTGCCAGTGTGCAAGTAGCACTTGGATGCTTCTGATCCTGAACTAGCAGCATTGTTTGAATTATTTCAAGCTAATTGCATATTCTGCATATTAGGAAATATATGCAGACCGGAAGTGGTGCAGAGCAACCTGAGAAAAAGCGTGTTCTCTCGTCCTAAGCGGTTACAAGAGGACGTAGCGCAGTCATTCACAACCAAACACAAGTGTGTGAACCAGCCTTCACACTTAGTCTGAAACAAATCAAAACGGGGGGTTAGCTAGCTATGCATGTGCAGAGGTGGGGCAGACCAAACTGGTTTTGGAGCAATCATTGAAGCAGGGAAATCTTCAATTTGGGGCAGCTTAGGAGTGGAAAAGTCAGTAATTTGGTAAATACCTTGGTAGTGACTGTCCCATAATTTTTAAGAAAGCATCTTAGCCAGTTGCATCATGAGCGCAACATTCAAGTAAACCAGGTTTTGTACTACAAGTCTTGGAAAGAATTGAACAGAACTGTACTGAGAAGTATTTTTGTTTTTAATTGAATGCAGAAAGACGTTTTTGAGAACAATAAGACGGCAACTTGTGCTATCTGGCACTGAAATAGAAAAATGTATCAACTGATCAAGTACCACCTAGCAATGAAGTAGACGAGGTTATCAATTTATCAACAGAGTTTTCGCTTTCTGCTAAATCTAGCGTCACCGCAGACTTAGCGCAGCGTGGCGCAAATTTGGTCTATTTCGTGCTTTTGGCAGTTAGGCGCAGAAAATCGTGCATGTATCAAAATGACGCAATTGGAGCAGCTGCCACAGCCCTGATTTACTATACTCTGTGTCACTAGTCGGACGTAGTACAGGCAAAGGCAACACCAGGTGAGGGGAGAAAGGGCAAGCACTAGGAAGGCTAGGCAGGAGAAACCTGCTCTCTTCTCTAGCGTTCCTAGTGCCCTCCCTTTCTCCCCTTGCCCTCCACTGCCTTATTCTCCCGTCCCGCCTTCCTAGTGCTTGCCCTTTCTCTCTTCACCTGACGTTGCCTTCGCCTGCACTGCAAACAACTATAGTCCGCTGCAACTCAAGAAGGTAAGGCGAGGGCAAGGAAGGCCGGGGAGGAGGAAGCAGGCAGAATGCTGGAGAGAGAGGAGTAGGTTTCTCCCTCTCCTCTCCACCATTCCATCTGCTTCCTTTGCTTCACCCTACCTTCTTGAGTTGCAACAGACTATACTACAGTAAGATAGTCACCACTGTACATGTACGGCGGTGATCACAGATATGAAAGTGCCCGCCTAAATGGAAAACTGCACGCACCTCTGGAGGTGTTGCTATTTTGTTATGTCTTTGGCAAACTATAAATCTTATATTTGCACAGTTTTTCGCTTTGTTAGGCTATTTATAGTTTTCAAGTTAGACGCTCCAAGCATGTTATGCTCACTTTGCGTACTGGCTGCTCTGGCGGTAGGGCTAATGGACTAATGGGAGCACTGGCTCTTTAAATTCAGCCTTCCAACGATTTTCGGAATTACATTTAGAGGATGAGAGCTCATCATCCGACAGAGAAGCTCTGCAAAGTAGCTCCGGTTAGGAATCTGAAGCCGCTAGAATGTCGATTTTGGTGCCAAAATGAAATTGAACTGAAGAAAGGCGACAACTTTTCGTCTTCAATATTTTCATTTGATGCTTCCAAGCCTAAGAAGCGTGCAAGCATTGTACATGCTCCAGGTAGTAGTTAATTGAAAGAAACAAAACGTGCACTCACTCTTTCTTTATACTATTCTTTTGGAAACAAAACACGACCGCTGGAAAACATCTTATGGGAAAATATACTCAACCGTCAAAAAAGGGTTAAGGAGAGCTGAGGCCCCGTGATCCCTCCTTTTCTTGGTTAAGCCACTGGCTAACAATACCAGTGGTATTAAAACAGAATGTCGCATTTTAGAATTGTGTTCAGCAGAAATTGAACAAATATCACATGTGATGCAGACAGACTATCAGTGAACGAGGCAATAAGAGAAAACAGCTACCCATAAGTCACTAGAAAGCTACACTCCGACTATCTGCTTTTTCATTGTCAGATGTTGCCACGACGGTCTATCGCCCGTTCGCATCATGCAACATTCGTTTATGCGACAATGGCCCGTGGACACCACAACCTTGGTTCCTGAGGCCCCCCAGGCACCATTTGTGATAGTTACGATTATGAGATGCGACTTTTGAGTGGTAGGTGCAGTGTTAGAATACCATTGCAGTATTGTTTTGCTCTCCAGTGAAGTGTTTTAGCTTGCAGGGCAGCAGAAAGAACTTCTCGCATTTTCTGTCACGCATGTCACGGAAAGCTAGCAACAGCCGGCAACACTGATTTTACGCAACAATATGGCTGAGGTGTCACCACTCCGAAGTGTGGCTCATCTAGTGGTTCCAGGCGACTCTGGGCACCCATTGTAGCGTAGAAAAACAATAAAAAATTCATCCGGTCAATACCGTCCAGTCGGGGTGTACGAGCACGCCGGTCATCTCCAGCACGAGGGTGTAGGGGGGCTGGAAGTAGGGCTCCGTCAGGGGATCGGGCAGGAGCTTGTCCCGGGACGGCTCTTGGATCATCTGCAGAAGGAGGATGCCACGTCGAAACGATCGCGCAACGACCACGGAGCCTGGAATGTGCCTTCAGCTGGTGTGCTTAGCATCCTACGTGCATCGAAAATGGTCCCGAAGTGGCAACAAGTTACGTCGCACGAGCCGGAACCTCACGCCGTCGGACGATGCGATCCTGGCGGTCGGTCATGCAAGCACTAGCGTAAAAAGGACGAGCAAATGCGAGTGTCATCGTCACCACGGCGTCCCAACTTTCGGCTGCTGAAGGTTCCGAGGACCGTCACGCTGGGAGCAGCCTGCAGCAGAGCAGGCGTCCGCCCCATCCACTACTGTGCCACCGCCAGGAACATGGCCGGCAACGGCGTGACGAGAGTGTGACTATTTTTGGATGGATCCAGTTTCTCAAGACTACAATCTCCTGAAGGGTTAGGCCGTCATAATCCAATCCAATCCAATCCAATCGTTGCCGGGTGGAAATCGAGGAAAACGAGGCTGCGGTGAACACAACGGCTGAAGTTGCATTCCAGGCGCCATAAGAGCAACGAATAAGAGGAGCTCGCACCTTGTTATAAAGCAGCAGCTCCTTGTAAGTCCGATACAGGTGCGCCTTCCAGCTCGGTACTGCGGAGAAACGAAGACGTTCAAGCCTCTTGCACCCGCTGAGGAAAGGAAGAAAAGCGCCCCGCTCGCGCTTGCATACTTACAGCTGCTGTATTCGTCTTCGACCTTAAACAGAAAAGAAAAGCAAATGTAAGAAGTGAAGGAGGGGTCGGGAAACTCGTCTATTTTATGTAAATTCTACTTTAAAACAATTGGCCCCAGCAAATGGCGGGCTTGCTTGTGCGAGATGTAGGCCTTTTGCTCTCGTGAACAAATGTATTTATGCATTGCCGTCGAGCTTCGACAGCAAAAAGTCTGTTTGTGTTCTGGGCAGGGCCGATTCTGACGAAACACTGAATCAGTGCTGCATAAAGACGTGTAGGTAGTCAAATGTGGTCTCCGATGTGTTTTCGTAGACTGGGCTGCACATGATGCCTGCGTAGGGTTGATGTAAAGTATTTCTACGAGAAATGTGAATTTGTTTGTTACCTGATATGACGAGCTGTTTCACATTAGTAAGTTAATCAGTAGCAGTGAGTCGAGGTCACGCTTTCAAACTTGTTGCTTCTTTTTCTGGTTATGAGTGTCTTATCTGACTCCTACTACCTGTCATTGTTAGAGGCCTAAGGGCTCATTGCGCTGCATCATGAGAGCTTTAGCCGGAGTAAAATGAAACAAATTATCGCCACTAACCTCTTTGCCCGTTTCGTCGACGGAAGGTGCCCCTGGAAAAGAAAAGCAAGGAGTTGCAAATGCGAGAAAGAAAACATGCACCGTGTGAACCAACGTCGAAGTAGATTAGGCCCCATCGGAAAAGTGCCGATTCGAGTCTCCTAACAGGAGTGAAAGCGTGGCACGTGAATAGAAGCGACCAATGCCAATAGACCAAGTAGACAGATACTTCCAAGTTCAAAAATGGGGATATCGGGACATGGGAACCTCCCCCACTTCCCTAGCCACAGAGGAAGCATGCCAAATGCAAGGACTTTGTTGAACCCCTTCCCACCAAATGTCGCTTGTGGCTGTTCCAGATTGTCGTGCCACCCAGATTTTGTACAAACAGGGCTTGGCACATCTGCTATTGATGGAAAGAGTTGACAGATTGACCCTTAAAATACTGCACACAAATAATAATAATAATAATAATAATAATAATAATAATAAAGCTTTTTTTGAAACAAAAAAAAAGTATTTATGGCAATTTTTAAGTTACGATTCGCAAACGTGCTTCTATTTATCGGCATTGACGCCTGAATAGCTTTTCTGTTTGTTTTTTATCGCATCAATTTTAACGTTAAGGCTCGCGGTGTAAAGCTGTTTGTTTTTTTATCGCATCAATTTTAACGTTGAGGCTCGCGGTGTAAATACTAGGCTAATCCGCTAACATGTATTTCTTTTACGTAGAAACTTCATTCTTTGACATACGTGTCTTAGGCTCTTAGCTAAGCAACTCGAGCAAAAAAAAAAAAAAAAAAAAACAATTCGGGGGGGAGTTCAGTGTCCCTTTGGAGTAGTCTGCTCGCTCCCCCGTGACTCGTCTCAGCTACGCACCCCAGCTGACGACCAGGTATCCCGCAACTCCCGTGAAGATGGCCCCGAACGCCACGAAGGTGTACTTCATGGCCCGTTGCGAGAAGTCGTCCGCTGGGCGACCGCTGCTGCCGCCGCTGGTCGAGCCGCTGGCGCCGGTAGGAGCTGCCGCGCCGCCACCACTCGTTGCCGAGAATCGTACGGGTCCAAGTCTCGGCACCCCTAAGGGGACACTGGAGAGCCATGTACGCAGGACCCCGGGACTACTGCGATCTCGGAACAGTGGGAGGCCCGAGGTGCTGCGGTGCAGACCGGCCGAACAAATCTTAGGTCGCAGTCCGTGCCAAACGCACATGCCGGCGCGACCGACCGCCGCCATGTTTCCAGATGTGTGGATTGGCTTGGCGTCGGCTTGGCAGCTCAAGTTGGAGTGTTTCTGCGTGTTCTAACTTCTGGCTACACTAAAAATAATAAAAAAAAATTTTCGTCATTATTAGTTGATTTTGTTTTTATGGTCCTGCATTCGCTGCTATGTTTTACTGCAGAATAAAATCTTATGACTACTTTTTAATAATCCTTCCCCGCTTGTTCTCTGCAGCGCGAGCGTAGCGCGAGTGAAGCCACCGGACGGCCATCTTGCTCATAGACGTTTTGCGATTTCGCTAGCCTTTCGCTCTGGTTTGCCAGCGTGCTATAGACACGTTTTCTACTCGTTCGTCGTCATTCGCCACAGACGCTTTTTAAGACTTGAGGTAACCGTTGAGACTTGCCGTTGTAAACATGTGAAAATTTTACAAAAGCGCAGTGTTGTAGAAAAAGGTACAACTCGTCGAAAGCCAGTTTCACCGACCTCGCGGCGTGTTCAAAGCTTCCGTGGCACGCCGAAGTGCTGCGTCTCTGTGCCTTCGCACGCTTGGGTACCGATCAAGATTCGTTTCGGCGCCGTGTGGATGTGTTTTGCGAGTGCAATGTGCGTGAAGCCATATGTACCTCTGGGCAGCGTTTAACTTTTACTCTGACTGTATTTGTAACTTGCGGCATTCGCGGTCCAGAAATGAGCTTGATCCAGTGTCCAGTGGCGACGGAAGAGGGGGGAAGGGAGGGGAAGGGGGCAGCATCAACAGCACGTTTCTTTTTTTTTTTTTTTACTAGACACTTATGGCAATCAAATCAGTAGTTCAAAATCTTTATTTATTTCTTGTTTTTTTGTTTTTTTTACTGTACTGCGCTTTTGTAAAAAATGTTTCATGTTTTCAACGACAAGTCTCAACCCTTACACAGGGTCTTAAATATTGTCACAAATGATATGAGGCGACGAATGACTGAGTAAACTGAACGTTTAATGGGACGAACTTGTGCCCAAAAATAAAAGGAAAAAGAGAGATAACAACAGAGCGTCGCGGGCGTCGAAGGCGGCGAAGCAGCAGGATCGAACGCTGAAGCGAAACTGACTCCTGCTCGCCACGCGGGGCCCCTTTTGTACACGCGTGGACTTCTGGAACAATCGGCCTAGAAGATTCGGCGCGTAGAACATTCTAACCTAGAACAAGCAACACCGTTCTCGAAATTACCAGAAACGTAAATTGAAAGAAAATAAAAGACGCGGCGCTCCCAGGAATCGAACCCTGGGCTGTAGCACAAGAGTCAAGTGCGGTATCGGCCACGCACGCGCTCGCTCGCCGACGCGCATGGCAATATCTTCTTCGACGAATGACGGCGAACGAGTAGATAACGTGTCTTCAGCACGCTGCCGCCAGCCTCTGTAACGCTTGCAAAACCGCAAATCCTCTACGAGCTAGATGGCCGTCCGATGGCTTCACTCGCGTCGCGGGAGCGAGAAGCGCGATTACAGTGGGTAGTGAGCTCACCGCCCACTGATCTCAATAGGGAGTTCTAGCAGTTCTAGGTTCTAGTAGATCGTTTTCAAAGGCACGCTACCGCTACGAGCGCGCGCTTCAGAGCATGCATCGAAGTGGCAGCGCGAGCTCCCGCTACGATTCTTGACATTCACTAGACGTCACTCGCTAGGTGCGCTGGCATCGGCCGCCACGGTCCCACGGTCGCCATCTTCGAGGTCTCTTTCTATCCCACGCAGAGCCGTTTATTGAGAGAGTTTGGTCATACATTGGTTTGAATAGGCGAGCATCTCGGGCCAACCAGAGCCGTATATTAGGAGAGTTTGGACAATAGGCGGAGCAAAGGCCGCCGCCAGCGCCGAATATTCCCCCCACGCTTAGAGCGTAAACTAAATTTGTGACACAGCGTCGACCAATCAGGAGACCTCTACTCCATCTCACAAATGTCGACAGTGAAGACAAAGGCACAGGCGCGTGAGCCTAGCTCAGCGAAACGCTATTGTTTGTACGAGACCTCGTGCATAGGAGGCACTTTCCAAAGCCACGCGCTCGTGCCCATGCCTTTGTCTGCACTGCTAGAACAGCGTCCTGAGACTGGCTGAAAGAAAGCAGTGCAAAGGGTGGGGTGCGCGAGCGTCTTGAGACGCGGAGTTCCGCTCGGCACGGCTCAAATTATACTTCGTTTCACTTTACCTGCGAGCGAAGCCAAAGCTAGAAGCGCGAGACCAGCGCTTTTTGCATTTCTCCCCAGCTCGCGCGCTCGAGCAAAGCCTGAACGCACGGAGCTTCCGTGCTCGCGCTTCCAGTTTTGCCTTCGCTCGCACATAAGGTGAAACGAAGTATAGTCGTGGCACAAATTTAGAGCACGCGACCACCGCTAGGGGCTGTTTCGCGGCCTGTGGTTGGCCCGAGATGCTCGCCTATTCAAACCAATGTATGGCCAAACTCTCTCAATAAACGGCTCTGGGGCCAACCACAGGCCGCGAAACAGCACCTAGCGGTGGTCGCGTGCTCTAAATCTGTGCCACGACTATACTTCGATTCACCTTACGTGCGAGCGAAGGCAAAACTGGAAGCGCGAGCACGGAAGCTCCGTGCGTTCAGGCTTTGCTCGAGCGCGCGAGCTGGGGAGAAATGCAAAAAGCGCTGGTCTCGCGCTTCTAGCTTTGGCTTCGCTCGCAGGTAAAGTGAAACGAAGTATAATTTGAGCCGTGCCGAGCGGAACTCCGCGTCTCAAGACGCTCGCGCACCCCACCCTTTGCACTGCTTTCTTTCAGCCAGTCTCAGGACGCTGTTCTAGCAGTGCATACAAAGGCATGGGCACGAGCGCGTGGCTTTGGAAAGTGCCTCCTATGCACGAGGTCTCGTACAAACAATAGCGTTTCGCTGAGCTAGGCTCACGCGCCTGTGCCTTTGTCTTCACTGTCGACATTTGTGAGATGGAGTAGAGGTCTCCTGATTGGTCGACGCTTTGTCACAAATTTAGTTTACGCTCTAAGCGTGGGGGGAATATTCGGCGCTGGCGGCGGCCTTTGCTCCGCCTATTGTCCAAACTCTCCTAATATACGGCTCTGATCCCACGTACTAGAGCCATAGAGATCATATAGACTAGAGCACTATATAGCTCCTACGGAGCAGAGTAGCGCAATCCTTTGATCCGCGTGTTTTGCCGACAACATGGCCGACAGAGCAGCTCGGCGCGAGTCACGTGGTACTCAGGGTTCCAGGAGGCGGCCCGCCCTAGATCGACGCAACACGGCTGATTAAAAAATAAACGGCGAGTTCACACTTTTCAAAACTACTCTGTCGTGAAGTTAGTAAAGCACTAAACACTTTATCAACGTTTTAATAATATCGGATGCGTGTGCAAATTTTGAGAAGGTAATTTCCAAGGCAATGGCGTTTGAAGCAGACGATTCTAGCTCGCAGCGGAGATGGGCTTTTTGGGTTGGCTGGAGCGGGTCACGTGAACGCTGTGACGTCGCCGCGTCGTCTGCTGCATGATGCCGCTCATGCAATTTTTAAAAACAAATTACGTCCTTATTTGGCACACAACTCAGCGCAAATTATTCTAAAATGCTCCTTTATTATGTCAAAAACTATTGTCGTTCCGTACATCTCCACAATATTGAAGAAACATCGATTTTCTCACGTTCCCCATGCATTTCTGACCGGAGTTGGAACCTCCGGGCGTTCGCCACTAGTCGCCAAGAGATGGCGTTCAGGATTGCGCTTAGTCAGAGCCGTATATTAGGAGAGTTTGGACAATAGGCGGAGCAAAGGCCGCCGCCAGCGCCGAATATTCCCACCACGCTTAGAGCGTAAACTAAATTTGTGACACAGCGTCGACCAATCAGGAGACCTCTACTCCATCTCACAAATGTCGACAGTGAAGACAAAGGCACAGGCGCGTGAGCCTAGCTCAGCGAAACGCTATTGTTTGTACGAGACCTCGTGCATAGGAGGCACTTTCCAAAGCCACGCGCTCGTGCCCATACCTTTGTCTGCACTGCTAGAACAGCGTTCTGAGACTGGCTGAAAGAAAGCAGTGCAAAGGGTGGGGTGCGCGAGCGTCTTGAGACGCGGAGTTCCACTCGGCACGGCTCAAATTATACTTCGTTTCACTTTACCTGCGAGCGAAGCCAAAGCTAGAAGCGCGAGACCAGCGCTTTTTGCATTTCTCCCCAGCTCGCGCGCTCGAGCAAAGCCTGAACGCACGGAGCTTCCGTGCTCGCGCTTCCAGTTTTGCCTTCGCTCGCACATAAGGTGAAACGAAGTATAGTCGTGGCACAAATTTAGAGCACGCGACCACCGCTAGGGGCTGTTTCGCGGCCTGTGGTTGGCCCGAGATGCTCGCCTATTCAAACCAATGTATGGCCAAACTCTCTCAATAAACGGCTCTGCGCTTAGTTACTCTACGCTACTCTGCTCCGAAGGAGCTATATAGTGCTCTACCACGTACGTGTCAGGCGTCGTCTGGCCGGACCTTTCAGCGTGGGTTAGCAGCATTTTCCAACTTCAAAGGGTCCTTTTGGCCGAAACTAGGGGTTATTCTCAGACTTTGGTGCTTTTGAAGCGCCGTAGGAATATTTTTTTTGTGTGTGTTTAGTTCGTTTTTGTTGCTACTCCACCGCGGCCGCGTTCCTCCATGCAGCGCTCCATGTCGCGCGCCGTGCCCACGGCGGTAGCTCTTCTGCGAGAACTGTGATTTTTTTTACTTTGGAGCTTTTGTAGCACAGTGTGATTACTCTGTTTTGTTTTGCTAGTTTCCTTATTGTTTTTTCTCTAGCGGGTTTTTCGCACTACGGCCGTGTAACCGTGTTGCTCCATCGCTTCCGTGTCGTACGTCGTGCCTTCGGTGTTCGCTCCTTTGCAGAAACATACCGTACGGCTCACCGAGTGCGCAGCTAATGAAAAATGCGGAGCATTTTTCATTAGTCTAAACTATTTAAAAACCGCATGTAAGCGATTTGGCGAGCGACGAGACAAGCGACAGCAACCAGCTTCGCTGTCGCTCGGTCGCTCGCGCGACGAGGCAAACCGCATGAAAGCGACGGAAGCACCAAGGCGATGAGCGCTAAGTTTTTTAGAAATCCAAAAACCGAGCTACGCGACGAGCGACAGTGAAGGGTGAACCGCATGTAAGCGATTTAGCGAGGCGACAGCGACGGGAGTCGGCGACGAGCGACGTAGGGTGACCACCGTCCTGCCGGCGAAATGCGGGACACCCTGACCGGAGAGGAGGGGGGGGGGGGGGGGGGAGAGAGGAGGAGGAGGAGGAAGTAAGAGGAGGACGGTATTTTCACGACTCAAGAAAAAAGTATTGCAGGAAATTCACCAACACGCACACCTCGAAATTTCGTGCTGTATGAAAGCATATTATACACCTGAAAATTGAGTGCTGCAATCAATCTAAAATAATTTTGACTAACAGTGATATTTTTTGTTTAATTGTAATGGTAAATATTTCGTTAAAAGTGTGTAAGTAAAAAACATAAAAAATGACTGTACCAGACCCCAATGCATAAAAAGGAAATAAGAAACAGTAAGTATCTTTCGCCTTATTGTTTTCTACCGATATCGATAACTAACATGCTGCTACACAAAATTAGAACCTCATGTTTTTGTTTTTTCGACCGTTGTAAGTTGCAGGTTTTTGCCTTGTGTGGCTATCTTCACTAAAAAAAAAAAAAGCTTTGCACAAAAAACTTTCGCGTGATACAGTATGATTTACAAATATTTACAATAGTTTATTCTTTGAACTTTTGGCGAGCAATTTTCGCTTGCAATATTTTGCCATAAAGGGGAGAAGCACAACGGCACATTCGCGTCTTTCACCTGCAAAAACGACGGTCGCTTCCCGCAGTGCGTGGATAGAAATAACATACCATCGAGATTCACACGTTTATCAGCTACCTCCACGCTTTCCCGTGGCCTGTCGTTCGGAAGCGCCATAATTTGCGAAGTGAATGTTACGACAATGTGAAATGCGGGACATTTTGAAGATTTTGGTATTTCTTGCGGGACGCGGGACACGAGCCCTCAATACGGGACAGTCCCGCGAGTCGCGGGACGGGTGGTCACCCTAGAGCGACGGACATTTCTCACGGTCGCTCGTCGCGTCATTCGGTTTTTAGATTTCTAGAAATCGTCGCTCACCGCCTTGGTCGCCTGCTCCCGTCGCTTTCAGGCGGTTTGCCTCGTGTGCCGAGCGACAGCAAAACGGGTCGTCGCTCGTCTCGTCTCGTCGCTCGCTAAATTGCTTACGTGCGGTTCAGCCTTTACACACGGTATTCGGCGGCAACGAAGAAATTAAAACGGCCCGCCGCCGAGATAAACTGTTTTCTTTTTTCTGTTCAATGAAGCTTCTTCCACGATATGAAACTAGCACGCACAACCAACGGACGACCGCGTACCCAAGCTAGTCAAACGTCAAACCGCGACCTCGAAGATGGCGAATCGACGGTGGCGCTCCCTGGCAAACTCGAACCTGCAGGCTCAGTGAATACCACCTATTAACCATGGCTATGTTCCAAATCTACTCTAATGGGTCACATGGAAGCACGAATCGAGCAAAGCTGTGGAGCAAGGAGGGTTTTCGAAGGCAAAAGTACAAGACGGTGAGAAAGAAAATCTTTGAAGCGCGGCCCATATGGTCGTGTGCAATATGTTGACGAATCACAATTAGGCGAGACGCGCTCAAACGTCAAGTGCAATTAAGTAGGTTGATAATGAGCCAGCACCGATCAGTGATGAGGAGCTGTTTTGCGCAGTATTCTGTAAATCGTCTAAGGACGAAAGAAAGATGTACCTTCCCCCTCTCTTCCATCGCTATATACTGGACGCTGGAATAAGCTCGTTTCTGGACCGCGAGTGCCGCGAGTATACAGTCGTCAGAGTAAAGTAAGACGCTGACCCAGAGGCACATACGGCTTCACGCACATTGCACTCGCAAAACACATTCACACGGCGTCGATTCTTGGTCGCAAGCGTGCGAAGGCACAGAGACACGGTACTTAGGCGTGCCAAGGAAGCTTTGAACACACAGCCAGACCGGCGAAACTTGCTTTCGACGAGTTGGGCCTTTTTCCTGCGGTACCGCGCTTTCGTAAAATTTTCTACGTGTTCACAACCTTCAAGTCTCAATGGTGCATTGAGTCTTAAAAAAACGTTTCGGCGAGTGACGATGAACGAGTAGAAAACGTGTCTACAGCACGCTGGAAAACCGCAGCAAAAGGCTAGCAAAACCACAAATCGCATCCCAGCAAGGTTGCCATCCGGTGCGCTGCAGCGAACAAGCGGGGAAGCGAGATCAGTGTCACCGCCCGAAAACGCCGGAGGCGCAGCAGTACATTCCTCCTGAAACTTCTCCCGCCCGCTGCCCGCGATTGGTCCGTCCGCTGCCCGCGCCTAGCCGACCTGGCGATGCGCGCTGGAAAGTTTCAGGAGGAAACTCTTCCACCGCCGCGTCGACATCAAACGCATCAGGCCGAGCCGTACCGTGAGCCCACCATAAATCTCTAGGCCTCTGTAGTACCCATCACGTGGAAGAGAAAAGCGCTGTAGCGCTAGTTTCGGTTTGAGGTCGGTACAACATAAATGGCGATAACATCACTCTGCACTCGGTGCATTTGGCAAGTACGTTTGAGGCCAGTTCTCCGTGCGACACTCCGCGAGTGCGATGCATTCTGGGAGAGAACTTGAATGGTGCCAGTGCGCGTGAAATGAACCCGCCACGCGGAGCGGCCGAGCGGCTGTTTACCAACGCGGTCGGAAGGCCGCGCATGCGCGGAAGCAACGTGGTCAAAAGCGGCCAGGCTCTACGTGTTTTCGCCATTGCGTTGATTGCGTTGCGTGCGCTCGTTGTTGACGTTGTAGGGACGCTTCTAGCTTTATTTGTGCGTCGTATTTCCTGACAACGTATGTCGTATGTTATGCCCGACTATTTAATAGCATTTTCGATCACATCGCACCGGAATCGTCCTAAAACCTGTGGGGCTATGTTCGACAATTGTTTCGTTTCTCCTAAAAAGAAACAGAAGTGACGATTTCGCGTCTGATTGGTTAGAGGCTCAAATTACGAAAGTTCCCTCTTTCGTCATTTGACCTTCTAACCAATCAGACGCGATATTGTCACTTCTGTCACTTCCGTTTCTTTTTAGGAGAAACGAAACAATTGCCGAACATAGCCCCCCAGGACAGTGCACAGCGCTCCTCGGTCGTGCAGCGCGAAGTCGATGCAACATCGACGACAAACTGCGCCGCACCGGTGCACCGCGGCGAGCTCCACCACGCGTCATCTCGGGTTTTGTTCGTTTTTTAATGCGAAAGCTTTAAAGGGATGCTGAACCAAAATCTGGATTCCACAAAACACGCGGCAAAAGCTTGCAACGGGATGCTACAAACACCAAAACATTACTCATACAGCGATATCTCGAACGGATGACCGTATTTTTCAAGAAAAGGAGGCGCATTTGACAGAAATGTTCACGTCACGTTTCTCTGAGAAGGAGAGGGAACGGCCTTGCGTCTCTCTGCCTCGCCGCCTTGCGGGGGCGAAGCGAAGAGAGGAGAGGAGGAAACGAGATATCTTTACGTCATGCGCCTCGTCGGCCTGGTTCAATCTCGACCTCTTTTTCCAAAAATACGGCCGTCCATTCGAGATATCGCCTTACGAGTAGTGTTGTAGGGATTGTAGCGTCCCGCCTACATATCCTGCATTGTTTTTTTCTGAAATCCAAAGTTCGGTTCACTATCCCTTTAACTGTCCGAGCTGACGGGATCAGTCTGAAGCGCGAAAACGGCATATAGTTTCCTTCGATTGCATTGGCTGGCACACGTCGACGGGGCTCCCACTGGCCGCTGCGCTCGTCAGTTTCCACGACCGCTCATCCCATGGCGCTGCGTGTCCAAGGTCACCAAGGGAGCACACGCGCCGACCGGCGACGAAAAGTACGCAGCAGACGAAAAAGGGAGAGGACGAGCGGCTTGCATTCACAACTCATAAGAAATGGTTAGGTGTACGTACCTCGATCCTTTCTTGCGTAGCTCCACGCGCGGTGCTCGTCTGCGGTCAATCTCTCCTGTTTTTTAATCGCGGATTTGACAGTCCCACACAAATGAGCATCGTGGACGTGACTGTCGATGGGGTCACGAAGTGGGTGGCATTCCACAGGTATATGTTGCCCATCATTGTTGGTTCAAGAAGGAGAAACACCAGATAATAGCCGTACCTCGGTGCAGTGGCGGATGCAGGAATTTCCTGAGGGGGGGGGTCAGGTGTTGGTCCGCGTACCATTTGTTTAGGAACCCCCTCCCCCTCTCCCTCGTTCCACGCCCTAAATTTTACACATGCAGAAATCAAGAGGAGGGTCAGGACATCCGGACCCCCCCTCTAAATCCGCCCCTGCCTCGTTGTCATCGAAACACCTCGCGACGCGTTCCACGAAGTTCATACCTTTAGGGCGCTCCTTGCTACCGCAGCAATCGCCGGTAATCGCGGCGATGGTAAGAAGCTCATCATCTCGCTCTCAGAAGAGCTGAGAAATTCATCGAGTGCAGCTGCATGCGACTGACGTGTTCGTTTTCGCAAGATCGCCATCTCGATAGACTGCGCGTCTGCTACTCCCGCCATCTCCTCAATTCCCGCTCCTGGCCGCATTGCCTGATGGGACTGCACCCCGGCGCACCTTCGATTTTCTTGGTGCGCGTTGGGACAACGAAAAGCCGCACCGGGAGGGTGCGCTCCGTTGATCGAGGACGTGCGGCGCGCACCGGTGCACTTGATCGAAGACGATGGGGCGAACCTCGCTGCCCCGGTGCGCACTGGTCCGGATGATCAAGGATGCTATAAGTTCGCTACCCGAGCCCGAACGGCAGCGGTATCTAGACGAACTGTGCGTGGATGGCGTTGTCTTCGACGATCCGTACGCCGTAAGCAAGGCCTGCTGGACTTCCGACGTGAAGTTGCTGCCACCGACTTCGACGGCTCACGTCGTCGTTTATTTAGTTTTTTCGCCAAGCCAGCTCACGGCCGACGCGGTGCAGGCGTACAAGTCTCTCGAGGCCTACGATTACTTCGAGCCGGTTTCCGCACTGCCGGCGGGATCAGCAGACTGTGGGTCTGCGGAAGTGTATTTATTAATTGATTAAATACACACAGCGTCTTCAAGTTATGATATTTTTCCTACCCTCATGACCACAAGGCATGACAAGCGGTAAAGCTTTGTTTGTCCTGCAGTCTTGGAGGTAACACGGTAACGCGTTACTTTTTTCAGTAACGTACTTGTTACTTTTTCTACCCAGTAACCCGTAACGTACTGATGTTACTATTTCAAGTAACGTAGTTACGTTAGTCGTCACTACTACTTCCCAAGTCTTAAAAAGAAATTACACTTCAATTTTTTTTCCGTGTTTTCAGGCGTCAAGCCATGTGAATTTCTGAGTTCTCTGCGTTTTTTTTTTTTGCGGTTTTTCTCGGGAGTATTTAGGTGAAACCGTAAAGAGATAAAGTAATTATGTTCAGTTTCTGTATGAACATAATGTTTCTTTATGTATGAGCTGATGCATACCTGTACCGTCAAAGTAACGCAGAAGTAACCTGCGTTACTTTTTGTCGGTATAGCGGTAACGCGCTCCTTTTATTTTTAGGTAACGTAGGTTGGTAACGCGTTCCTGTTATTTGCAAGTAACGAGTAACGTATCTCGTTACTTTTTTTCGGTGACGCCTACAACACTGCTGTTCTGTCGCCGATCTCCTTACGCTTGGTAGCACGGGCGTAGCGATCCTCCGACGAGCGCTTGGCCGGTGCTTTGTGCGCGAACACCCTGGGAACCAAATCCTGTTGCTCTCGATCAGACGATGGTTACCCTGCACATAAGCGAGCCTCGGGACGAAGATTGAAATGAAAGCCGCATTGGCCTTCAAGAAAGTGCTTGCCGCACGAACGGTCGTTCGCGCGAGGCGACCATTATTTTCGATCCACAGATATTATCCACAGTGGCGTACCAACTTGTTTTTGAGTGTGGGGGGGGGGGGGGGGCAAACCAGACCCCCCCCCCCCCCTTCCAGGGCCAGGGGGCGGTGCCCTTGGTATCCCTTGGGCGCCGCCGGCCAGTGTTTGCCCTGCCCAGTGACGGCTGTTTCAGGGGGGGCAAAACACATGCCTTGCCCCCCCCCCCCCCCCCCCCGGTTGGTACGCCCATGATTATCCACCTTCTGCGCCTTTCAGAGTCCGCCGGGAACTTGTGGAAACTCACTCTGCTGCTTTTCCTGCACCTTTCGGTGCAATTAACGGCTACTCAGCTTTGCGGCATGCTGAAATGCTATGACGCCCATGCGAAATGTGCGCCCTTCTGCCCACACCACCCGGCTCCGGCGCGATCGCAGCGTCGCCGCAGCTCCGTGACGTCAAGCCCGCGTGTCGGTATATAAGACCGAAATTTGGATTTCGCAAAATAAGGCCGCAGAAGCGTTGAACGGGACGCTACGAACTCCAAAACATCAGTCATACATCGATATCTCAAACGGATGGTCGTACTTTTGAAAAAGAAGGGCGCGATGAAGCGAGGTCTCTGACGTCACTGTCCTCCGGGAGAATTTGAGAATGAGGGGAAGCGGCCTCGCTTCTCTCCTCCTCGCTTCGGTTCACCAGCTCGACGGGATGAAGCGAGGAGGAGAGGGAATGGGAATCGTGACGTGCCTTGTGTCGTCGGCCTTGTAGGCCGTGTTTAATCGCCAACTTCTTTTCCAAAAATACGGCGATCCGTTGAAGATATCGCTGTAGGAGTGATGTTTTTGGGTTTTGAAGCGTCCCGCCTATCTATCCAGCCCTGTTTTGTGAGTTCGAAATTTCGGTTCAGTATCCCTTTAATACGTTCAGCGCACTCAGGTTCGGAGCAAATTAAAAAAATACCGCATCTCCACGTGGTGAATGATGTTGATTGGGGCGAAGCTCGGGTGGTGCTGATGATACTGATTTTGGTCATAGGTAGTGCTGATGGTACACACAATTAGCGCGACAGGGGACGAACACAGGAAAGAAAGAGAAGACAGGACAGAGCGCTACTTACAACTGACGTTTTATGAGAGGAAAGAGGAAGACAAAGATGCATTTAGACCCCGCAAGACCGGAACGACGAATGCAGCGTGAAGCATGCACACCAATACGTCAACTGCTGCTGCGGCGGCGTCTACGATATCCCATTATCTTGTGGGAAGTCGTATGTGGGGCAATCAGGACGGTGCATTAATGTTAGACTAAGAGAACATGCTCTCTCTCAGATCTGCACCGTCGGGGCATTTAGCCGTGCATGCAAGGGATTGTGGGTGTCATCCGTTGTTTGATCGAACATTGATCCTGCGACGATCCGTTGACAAAAGAACACGAGAAATAATGGAAGCCCAAGTTATAGACCGGCACGCTGTTTACAAACAAACCCGCGTTTGCCCACACCAGGTGTGGGCACTGCGCGTGCCCAGAAACCGAATTCGCGTGAAGTGAAGCGTCCTCGCACGCGCAGTGCCGTCGACAGCGCCACCGCAGCTGCGTGACGTCAGGGACGCGTGTTCGTCTATAGCGACCAGAGGGGATGTGTGCGTTAGTGCTCCATCGGTGAACTTGTCAGCAAAAGAACTTCACTACTTGCATTTTGTATAGGCATTTTTTTTTGTGCGAAAGGCTTCAGATCTGTTCTTTTTCTATATCTTTTTGTTTTAATCTTTCTCTTCCTTCCCTTCTATTCTGTTCTTTGAATATGTAGTAGTTTTTTCTGATTTTGTCTTCTTCCTTTTCTTCTCTTTCCTTTCCTCTGCCTTAATTTAACCTTTTCCCAGCTTGTCACTTAATACTTTTAAATAATTTTGTAACCTTTTGTAAATACTTTCTCTCTGGTTATTCTTACTGCTACCCTTTGTTTTCTCTTTCTTTTCCTATTTTTGTGATTTTAGTCTTAAATGCATCTTTGTCTTCCTCTTTCCTCTCATAAAACGTAAGTTGTAAGTAGCGCTCTGTCCTGTCTTCTCTTTCTTTCCTGTGTTCGTCCCCTGTCGCGCTAATTGTGTGTATCACGTTTAACCAACTAGGCCATCAAATTATTTTGCTGTAGTGCTGATGGTGCTGATTTTTTTTAAAAAGACAGATGGGATGGCATCTCAGAACCCCCTACTCTTTTTGTTTCCTTCTTTTTCTTTTTTCATAATTTTTTTCATCTTTTTTTTTCTATTGTTTTTCCCTACACGAGCACGTGAGCACGTGAGCTCACGAGCAGGAGCACGAACACCCGACGCCGGACGGCGGACGGACATATGGACATGGCTAGCCCCTAAGGAGCTTCGCCCCTAAAACCACTAAAAAAGTTCTTGCAGGGTGAATAGAGTATATCTGGGGCGTCCTTCTCCCGAATGAACTGGCGCGCGAGCCCCACCGTGGAGAAGGGTTTAGACTCTCGAGCACTGCCAATCGCCGCTCCACCGCTCCAACAAACTCTTTTACGGTATACGTTGCAGAGTTCCAAAACCAGGGCAACAGAATATTTTATTTATTTATTTATTCGAATACCTACATTGCCCAGTTCTGGGCATTATTGTAGGGGGGTAAGGGCAATACAAAACAATAGCAAACGATAAATATAGAGATACACAAGAACTATTGTGATGCAGAAATAATGGATATAACATTTTAAGAGAAAAATACATCACTTTGTACAATATGTGAAAACAAAGTATAGTGACTGGCACTATTAGAAGGGCAAAGTGAAAAAGTATTCCAACAGTACGTTTTTTAGGGCAGTAGGAAAAGAGGAAAGTGCCGCAGAGATGACATCAGCTGGTAAATTGTTCCATTCGTGGATTGGTCGTGGAAAAAACGAGTGCTTAAATACGTTAATTCTGCATCTATATTCACGTACGTTTATCATCTGCCATGAGCAACAGTTTTGACGGTGCGATACAAAGCTGGTGAACGCTCCCCTCAGCACGCGCTTAGCGCGAGGTCAGCGCTATGCTTGTAGCGCTCCGCTGCATGTGTGAACAGGCCTTTTCCTACTTCTTCCTCCTTAGCTTTAATCCTCAACTCAAATGCGAATTGTGAAATCACGTCGTCGTGACATTCTTTGGCACCGGTGCAATGACTCGTAGCTTCCACCGTGCTTTTTATGCACACCATAGAACTTGTCATTCGCCAGTGACGATAAGTTCCGTCAGGGCACTCATTGGCCACGAACGCGAATCCGAATATTCGTCGACGGATTGATTGTTGACGAGCGTATACGTCCGAGTGACGCAGTTCTCGTGTCCAATGCGCGAGCTGGGCTCGGCTGACGTCAGGTTGGCACCGCTGACGCGCTTTGGAACCGCGGATGTATCATAGTGAAAAGGCGGAGAGCTTTCGAAGGAAAGAAGGTACAAAATAGTCCGCTATATTTTCAAATGCTCGTTCCGAAAAGCTGGCTGTTGACTTTCTACACTCTTTATTTTGGCCAACTAAACAATATGCGATTAGTAAAGTCCCAATATAAAATCATTTATCCCAGCCCAAAATTCGTTTCATGGCCCCTTTAAGATAACGTTCTTTCTCGATGCTGGTTCTACCGCTTAGTATGTTGAAAAACAAAGTGAGCCTAAGGTACCTTCGTCTGTCTTCCAACAGAGGCCATCCCAGGTTGCGGCGTATTTCAGATGGTCTTTTAGGGAAATCATAATTGCCGGAGACAAACCGAGCTGCCCGTTTCTGAATACGTTCGAGTTGTTCAATGGTGTGACGGGTATACAAATCCCATGCGGCACATGCATATTCCAAAATGGGACGTATATTCGATATGTACAATGTTCCTAGGTTCCTGACTAAAATTGCGTTTGCGACTGGCCTTAGATGAATTGTTTACACTACCGAACTTTAATTACAAAAAAAAAACGCATTTAAAAAAAAAAAAATTAAAGTGAACGTAGGCTGCCTTTTTGTTTGAAGGTTGAATTTTTAGAGCGTGGTGCCGTACGTTGTGACTCAATAGGTCGTTTTCGAAGGACCGCTCTTGGTCCTGGCCCGTGCTTCGAAGCATGATAGAAGGTGCAGCATGCGCTTCCTCTACTGAGCGGTGCAAAAAAAAAAAAAAAAAAAAAAAACGATGTACTGAACCCCCTATTAATAAAGGATTTTAAACTTTTAATAATTTGTTTTCGAAGGCCCACTTTCGCTCCGGGTTCGTGCTCTAAAGCGTGCTTCGAATGTGCAGCACGTACTTCCGCTCCCAAGAGTGGTGCAGCAAAAAATGATCTACTGAAACTCCTAATGTATAATATTGTTAATGCTCGGTTTACCTTTTTTGATAGTATTGGCAAAAAGAAAAAAGCATTCCGCTTGCTAGTTTTTTCGTCAAAAAATGTACAACTTGAGATAAATTGATTATTACTAGACCGATGCGCTAGCGAAAGGTTCGCAGCGGAGTTCGCAGGAACATGCAAGTGCAGCAGACGACACGGGAAAACCGATCGTTCGTCGACGGCAGCGCCACCGTTTCGCCCGCTACCGCAGCCAGAGAGTCGAACCGAACCGAACCTAAATCTTCGCCGACATCTTGGAACTGAACCGGAGCTGAACCGAACCGAAATCTTCGCCGACATCTTGGAACTGAACTGGAACTGAACCGGAAAAAAATATAACGGTAACCGGTTCAAAAGGGGTTCACGGTAATTTTTTTTATTGTTGCAAAATGAGTGTTTGAGAAGTAAAAAATTGACAGCTGTATTTCTATATAGTGATAAAATTGTCATATACCAAATTGCAATATATGAGAAATTGGGGGTTTTCGTGGCGCTTTTGTATTGGCACTACGACTAGTCATGTGTCACGTGGTCACGTGACGTCATAATGTTAAGTCATGCAGTCAAATGTCACGTCACGTGGTTCCGTGACAAACTCACGTGACTCGCTGCGTCAAGTCGACTTAGATTGAGAACGTCACTAGATGTATTAGCGTTGTTGGCACCGTGACGTCACATGCCATCACGACTTCTCACCACGAGTCACGTGACACCGTGACGTACTCGAATGTCATAACCCTGAGTCGAGTGCTCGGATTTTTGAGCATCGCCAAACATTCGTGTTGACTCGTGTTCAGTCAAAGATGAGAATAGCCGAACTCTAACAATGTCTATAACTCAAACGATGCTTTATTCTTTGCCAACCCCAGCGCATGACTATGATGAACACTGACGGTATACAATTAGCGTCAGATCATATCACCGCTTGCTCTAATAGCCAGTTGACAAGGGGAAAGCTGTTTCTTTCCTTTATTTTTTCTGCGTCTGCCATTGAGCGTAGAGAAAAACTAATGGGTGTTATTTTTTTTTTAAGTTATCAACGTCAGCGATTAGCTCTTAGTGGTATTTACTGAAAGTACAAAACTTCGTGCACGACCGATTTTACATGTACACATCATTGAAGCACCAAACATGTTTTCGTTGTTGCTGAACTGTCTCAGACAGTTGTGCCCAAGAATAGAAGCATTGAAAGGACTAAATATGGTTTATTTATGTGAAATAAATAGAGCTACAAGTGTGTACGACACCGAAACCTGAAAATAAAGATTTTAGTGGCCTCAGAGTAGAGCACTGCACGGGCCAGAATTTCTAGGCCCGGCCCGACCCGGCCCGGTAAAGACACGGCCCGAGCCCGGCCCGAGCCTGACAGAATTTTTAATTTCTAGGCCCGGCCCGACCCGACCCGGTAGAGACACGGCCCGGGCCCGGCCCGAGCTCGATAAAATTTTAAAATATGAACCCGAGCTCGGACCGAAACGGAAAACTGAGAGCGAGATTTTTTTTACACCATAAATTTGCCGACTTAGAATATGTATTTTCGAAAATATGGGCGAAATATGCACATTATTGGCGGCACTCTTTGAGCTCATGGAACACCGAGAGTTTTTGAGACAAAAGAAGGGAATATCTTATTGATGAATGTTTTTAGTAGATATTGTACTTTTCGTTGCTCCATTCAATTCGTTTCACAGAGACTTTTCTTGGTACATGGTTTTGTGGAGAAACGAATAATTGTCCATTGACTCTTTCTTCAGGCAGGTCCGCCTTGTTTGCATGACGTAGCCCTCCGCGCTATGGTTCCGTTCGCTGCTAGCACTCGTAGCAGGGATGCACAGGATGCGTTTGGATAGAAGGGACAGTTTCGGGAATTCCTTCTCGTGCGCTCTCCAGAAGTCGTATAGAGCTCAGACACTCCTGAGCACGAGTAGTCCTTCTTGCCGTGCAAATACTCCTCCAATTCGTCGATGGGTACCTTGTCATCCTCCGCTTCACACCAGTCTTGAAACAAACCCAGGCACCTTCTTTTCGAAGCGTGATCTCGAACGTCATCGTCAGTCTCATGTTCATCTTGGGTCATTGCTTCAGTGACACGGACAAGTAGCTCTCTGACGTGAGCGTAGACTTCAAGGCGCTCGCCCTCGGGCAACATGTGGAGTTGGCGGAACTGAGGCCAGAGAAATGTGGCGGTCTTGTGAAGGAGTGAAATTTTTAGCTTCGTGTCCAGGAAATGACGAGCACGGACCTTGATCTTCTCGATTTCCACTGCCTCTACTGCAGACACCGGAGCATGTTCAAGATGGTTCTTCAACGCGGAAGCGTAAAACACAACCAGAGGAAGTGTGGGACGTTTTTTTTCCCCCTCAAACGCGTCGCTATAGCATCTTTCAAGGGTGGCAGGAACTCGATTAACTCGTTGAGTGTTGTCTTGTTCACGCTTTCTATCACTGGATTGTTCCTTGCCTCCAGTGGTGCTTCTATCTCCTCAAACTGAGAGCAAACGGACTTTAGCATAGATACCTTTCGCGCACGCGGCTGTCACTTTCTCCTTTACATCCGCGGGCACGGGAGGTTCCACGAGCCATCAGCCGCCGGTGTGCTCGAGCACACGCAACAAAAATGACGTCAAAGACCTCCATTCGCGCTTAAGGCGGCGGTCCCACGGCCCCAACTATAATACCGGTGGCAGCGCTGCTAACGCTCCTGTTTGCTGTGCAAATGTCGAGTCTGTGCGCGTGTTACGTATTTCGTTCTTTTTGCAAATAAATAGCCAATTCATCATCACTCTTTTAGTGCAAAATATGATACGCATTTTTCAAACTTAACGCACAATAAGAAAACAAAAAGTGCAAGTTTTGATTTTTTCAAAGACATACCTCTATGCATTCCAAGTTTCTAGACTTGCAATGCATCCAAGACGCGTTCTTATTTTTTTATTGAATAGAAGAAAGACTCGTCTAGTTCCGTGCATACGTGTTTTTGTTAATTAGCACGTTCACATTTTTCATAATTTATTCAAAAAGAGCCTTTTTTACGTGATTTTGAAGTCTCGTAACTGAGTTTCACATCATAACGCAGCAACGACATTTAAGGGCATGCTTGTGGTAAACATAGGAACTCAGAATACAAAATATTAGAAGTGCAACGCCAGCCGTTTTCTTGTAAACACAACTTGATTATGGTAAAATTTCTAAGAATTCCCTTAACGCGTTCTTGGTTTTCTCAGACAGCGTTCTGGCATCTGACCTAATTTTTTTTAAATTGTATGCTAGAGGAACTGAGCTGGTTCACTAGAAGCGTGATTTTTTCGTATTCATATTCAGAATTGTTTAAAATATGTTTAAATCATGGGACTATTTTGAAGCTCTACTCTGTACGCAAGAAACCGGTTTCAAAGAAGAGGGCAGCTATTTAAGCAACGATTCTTTATTTAGTGCTTTTCTCGTTCTAATTAAAATAATTTTCTATGATTATAATTTTTTAAGGCATACTAATTGTCCTAAATAATAAAAATAACCTATGTTGTAGCAGACGACGCGCACTTGCGCCATCTTTTGAAAGGTGGCTGAAATTCGAGGTTGAGAAGTTCAGGAGCGATCTAGACAATCGAACTTACCCACTGAAAAATGCGCACTAGGCCGCTGAGCTGTGTCGGACGTCGGGCGTTTTTGAGCGATTCCCCATTTATAAATGAGTGCCGTTCGTAAATGGGCGGTTCGTTTGCTAATTTTTACATGAATAAAGCACCGAATCACGAAATGCTTGTTTTCCGACATTCTCGTCACGCCAACAAAAGCGCGAACGGCAAAACCTACACGCGTACGCACGTCAATGGGGACCCAGTTGCCGGGAGGTACATCATGGCGGGAGCGGAACCCGCTGAATCCGCTAAACCTAGCGGGCCGTGAGCCCCTCCCATCCGCCGAACTCTCCCAGTATAGAAGGCTCTGGTCATACCCACAGTTACCAGACAAAGAATCCTCAAGCTGTTGTACGCAGCACACGAAGGCAAGGAGAAGATGAAAAGAAGAGCTCGAGATATTTTGTTTTGGCCCGGAATCAACGCTGGCATTGAAAGCGAATACGACAGATGCAGCACATATCAAAAGTACAAACCAAAAATGTCAAGATGCCACTCTTTAGTCATGCGGTGCCAACACTGCCTTGGCAGCATGTTGGTATGAATTTCTTTACTCATGAAGGACGGGACTTGTTAGTAATGGTGGACTTCTACTAATTTTACTTCGAGGCTGAAGAAATGAAAACCACCACAGCTTCCAAAGTTAGAGTTTTGTATGAAAATCTTCGCAACATACGAACTCCCCTTTGGAAATTGTAAGTGACAATAGTCCGCCGTTTGGAAGCCATGAGTTCAAACAGTTCCTGAAAAACTTGAAGATCGAGCAAATAACTTCAAGCCCTTACCATGCCTGACCAAATGGCATGGCCGAACGAGCCGTGGGGCAGGCCTAACAATTGCTGAGAAAAAGTTCGAGCAAGGAAGAGTTTTACTATGTACTTCTTGAATGGCGCAACACTCCACGCGGCGAGGTCCTACAATCACCAGTACAAAGACTGATGAGCCGACATACAAGAACACTGTTGTCCGCCACGTCTGAACATTACCTGCCTGTTATCGTGCCTCCCAAAGCCATCACACAACGCCTCACAAAAATAAGGCAATAACAGAAGGCTAGCTACTATAAGTCCTCACGAGCACAACCGGATATTGAAACAGGTTCTGAAACCACCATCTACAACACCCTCAAGCACACGTGGTCACCTGCCGTAGTAGTGGGCATTCTACAGCAAGGTCTTAAAACCAGTGGCACACTCCACCCAAGAGACGACCTCTGTGGCTACAGAGACAGCAAGCAATGGGCAAGTTGGGCCTGAAATATGCCCGCTGCTTCGAAGGGGGACAAGGGATAGAAAGCCGTCACAACGATATGGAGGTGACACGATATTTAGGGCTCACACACACACCTTTAAACTTGCATTAGCTGAGAAAAAAGATGTAGCAGGTAGCCAACACTTCCACCACGAGAGAGAGAGAAAAGGGCAGAAGGGGGGCCAGGGAAAATAAAAGCATTCCGTTTCCGAATAGCCATGATGCGTGTTGCCTTGTACAGGACCGAGGAGCGATACAAATGTAAGAGACGCGGACCTGGCATATACTGTTATATGCTTAGACGCTATAGTTTTTTCGCCCCTTTCCTTCAATGAACGTTGTTGGTAAGGGTATGTCTGAAATTCTATATATGTGTGTGTTCGTAAAACGTCTCGATGGGCGTTGTTCATTACAACGTCTCTGCTGGATAAACGGTTGGTGTTGGTTGGATCCGCCTCCTTCGGTACCGTATCGCAGGCTTTTCCTTCTCTAAAATAATGCTGACCAATCGAAGACGCATATCAGGTTTTTTTTTTCCGGCAATCTTGAGTCGGGCCATAATGACACCCATTTGGAGACACCGAGGCAATGTCACCGTTTCCCTTGGTTCACATTCCTCCTCTTTGTTGTAAAGCGCTTCGAGCTGTTGTCAGATCAGTGCTTGTATACATTGTTTGTTAAGGTGAGCTGTCGGTGTTTTGCCCTATTTCTTCCAAAACAACGCAGGGATGCACGTCCCGCAAGGTGACTTCCGTCCACAGCCCCAGACCGGATGTGCCCCCGACGCGCCACCACCGCGCCGTGACGCAACAGAGCTGAGTTCGTGTATACAGGAACTCTACGGATGGATGGATGGATGGATGGATGGATGATGGATGAATGGATGAATACGGCTGAGCCCTTTGGATCGGGCGGTAGCTTACGCCACCTAGCCATTTTGTCTTACCCTTTAGCCATTTTGTCTTACCCAACTAACAGGGGCGCCGCCTTGTGGCATCAACGCACACCGGGACCGCGCTTCGTCCGTTGGTTTACGCACCATCCCTTTTGCACACACTGTCTATGGCCCTGAGTACACTGGACCGAAGCTCCTCCACCGAAATCGGCGGAGTTGGCCGGAAGTTGACAGAAGCGCGCTACGTCACTTCCTTTCACTCAGAGGTGCGGGGTGTAGTACGATTGCCCCGCGTGCAGAATTCCCGTCGCAAAAGCCCCGCGTCATTAGCTGCACGTTTCAAAAACCCCGCGTTCAATTACCCCGTCTCGAATTCCCCGCGTGCCAAAAGCCCCGTCCTCAATGTTCCCGTCGCACCCTCTTCGCGCTTCAATTATCATTGTTCCACGTTTTAACATAATCTGCTGAGGGTGTACGAGGGGCGTTCATAAAGTTCGTATTATTGTCACGAAGGAATAGAGATTCAGCAATCAAACTCGAGTAGGAGTTGAGACTTTCTCTACATGTTCGCCACCAAAAGTTACCCCCTTTTTTCAGCGATGCACCACATTCCGGAGGCCATTGTTATAGAATTCCTCGACTTGAGTGTTCAGGAATCGCTCCACTTCAGCAATCACTTGGTCGCAGTCCATGAAATGCTTTCCTCTTATTTGGCCACACTAGAAGCATCTGTGCCATTTAACCAAAAGTGTCGTAAACTGGGACGTTGACCCCGAACAACGCTCCCAGATTGTAATGAATATCCTTGGCATTACTTCCCTTCAAATGAAAAAAAAAAAAAAACGGATCACTGCATGTCCTTGGCACCGACGGGCGATGCCATTTTTGTTTCGTCTCCCTAGTGGCGTTCCGAGCTGCTATAGCATGCGATGTTTATACTCTGCGGAAAGTAGAGGGACGCGCGCTCATGGTGATGCCTGTTTTGTTCCGTTTTCTTTAATTTTTTTATGCCGATAATACGAACTTTATGAACGCCCCTCGTACAAAGGCTCTTTTAAGTGAAATGAACAACGGAATACATAGCTTCCATGTGACGTCATTTGCGACTATGTAAGTAATTTATGCGCCTCGAGCGTTCGGTTCGCCAAGGCTCTGGGCAGGGTTGGGCAGTATCGCGATACAAGTGTACCGCGATAGTATTTCAGAAATACATTTCGTATCTGTATTTCTGTATCGCGATATTTTTTCCCACCATTATCTGTATTCCTGTATCGAAATACATTTGAAATGTTTCTTTGTGTAGCGATACAATCAGGATGAAATCTATATAGTTACATTTCTTGAGAATTACTCCCCCCCCCCCCCCCCCCCCCAAAAAAAAAAAAATACAAATCCGAACGCTTTTTTTTTTTTTTTTTTTACTTCTGAGGGCACCAGGATCAAAGAGATGCTGGGGCATTGTTACTATGCTGACCAAGGTTCCTTCCGATTCTCCAAACTATTTTTTCATGCGTCCTCTTTTCTCTTCGGAGAAGTCTTGCGTAGTCGGAGACTCGAACCAGGTGGCGTGCCAGGAGTGGAGTCAGAGCATCTTCTGCCGCAGGTCCTTAGGTGGGGGTTTCTTGAGTCAATGTTTGCTGGCATCCAACGCCCGCTGCTAACCGTCTTTCTCGCCTTAGCGTACACTGTACACCCAGCCGGCAAAGCTGAGTCACAGTCCGTTGCAGCACGAGCCTGGCGGTGGTTGGCTTGAAATAATAGGATGACTCACGCAGTGAAGTTCAACACATATTCGAATGCGTCTGCGGCTGCGCCCGTAATATTGCACGGCTCAAGGGTACGTCATCAGCCGACGTGAACGTGACCCGCTGCTCTGGTGATCCGAAACCCAGGAAGGAGGCAAGATGTGGCCTCGTTGTGCCGACCCAGACTTCGTACACCTGCGACTCGTCTCGAGCGCGCTGTTTCTCGTTGAGCTCGCACCTGTGCCGGCAATATCAGGTAGCAATCGACAAGGTCTCTGTTTGGATGATGCTAGGCGAAACTTGAGGACTGCAATCCGTGCGTCGGTGGCAAAGGGTCGGTAGGAAGGACCTTCACAACAAAGATGCCACCGTATCGTTTTTTCAACCGTAACAGAAGATAAGACATCTGTTCCAGGATGCTTCAGGTGGTCCACTATTCTCAAAAATACCAAATGACACTGCCTGCACGATCTTCAACGAGGTAACCTACAACAAAATCACTTATTGTCCTTTCATACAGCAGCGTGGTAAAGTTTCATGTTCAAGGCCGCACCTACAAATAAAAAATACCAGTTTATTCCACCGTTATGTCATGTGATCAATGTTGACAGGGGCGTCCTAATTGGACTGGGGTGTGGTGACGTTTTGATGAAATTCAGGGTCACATAGAATTTATTTAGATGTCGAAGTCTTTTCGCATCTCTTGTCAGACAGACATAATGTCAGGGAAGGGACCACGGTCAGTCCTTGATGGAACGTTTTTTTTTTTAGCCCATTGAAGACTCCTCGTCGTCCGAAACCACTACCTTCAAGGCAAAGTGCCAAGCCTACGGAAAAGTAATTTCGAGATAAAAAACTTCCAATCTCAGTTGGCGTCTCAGATAAGTTTGAAAAAGGTGTTGCAGTATCAGTATTTTTGTATTTGTATTTCTGCTCTCCCTAAATGTATTCCTGTATTTGTAGTTCCAAATACTTTTTGCCTCTATTTAAAATTTATTTCCGATGCGTATTGCGATACATTTGTACAGATATATTTTAGTATCAGTATTTCAGCTATTATTTTAATGTATCTCAGTATCTATATTTCCAAATACATTTTTGAGTATTTCTGCCCAACCCTGGCTCTGGGCTCGCCGTGTTTGTTGCACACCGCAGAGGTTGTTGTTCGAAGATACCATTAAGTAGAAGTAACCGTCCGTACCAAACAATGGCGACACTTGCAAGCTGTGTTAAGGTTAACTTGAACAACCGAAATCTTCAGAATGACGTACAAGTGGCCAATTACATAAATCCGCATCACCAGCATTGCAGTCCACTGTCATAGAGGGAGCTCACACGCAGATTCAGACCTTATCTACCTAGATAAAAACAAAGACCTTTTTTTCTTTAGAACGACGTAAAAAGAATTGAATTGGTGTTTGGTGCTGTGATAAGTATGGTGCAGCGAGCAGCAGGGTAACAGTTCTGACAGAACGCACTTCGTTGGATCTGTGAATCCGCGCCTGCTTTAGAGTTGACGAAAGCTTTGGTTCAAGGCGTATTGATAAAAGGCGTCACCTCAAATGTTTTGACACGTGACTGATATTCTCAGCTTGTTTAAACTTCTAACGTCGAAAGGCGTGAAAATGTTTAGCGCACACCTGAACAACGGGAAGTTTTATCCAGTTATTCCTTACTTTAGCCCCGGGCACGGCAGGATTACGTTACAGTAGGTCGCGTGCATGCTACTGTCCATTATTAAATGGAGAATGCTCCGCCGTCAGATTGAGGTCCCGGCCTCCTGACACGGGGGATTCGCGTCATGGGCTTTTGAAGCTGGGGCTTTTGAAAGTGGGGCAAAGAGGACGGGGCGTTTGTCGCGGGGTATTTGACACGGGGTTTTTGACATCGGGTGCTTTCGTGCACCACCCGCGGTGCGCACGCGCGGCGCTTTCGCCGGACTGCCGAGTCGGATACGTTTGGTCGCGTCGGGTCTTTACGCTGGGTTGTGACGGCTCGAACGCTCCTACCTCATATTAATAAGGGGCGCAGAGGTACAGTGAACTAGAGGATGGGTGGTGAGATCAGGCACCGACGCGCGATATGCATTGCTTTGAAGCGGCGAGCGTGGAAAGGCCCAGGATTTACGCAGCGGCGCTGCGGTAGCATGGGCTGGACGATCCGAGCATTCCGAGAGCCTTCAGAGAGCAATTTTGGCTTGGCGGTGTGGCAATGCTCCCGTTCAGATCTTTGCACCGTCTTTTCTGTCGCTTATGCCGATTGAAGTGCAATGCATAATCGACTATGACGACGACGACTGTTACAAGATGAGCCGACAGATGGCGCCACCACCCAAGGAAAACAGACAGCTCTGGCTGGCATTTTCGGATATCAAGGGTGCCTATGACAATGTGAACCAAAGGAATCTGTGGGACATAGTGGAGAGCTTAAACCTAGATGAAGGACTAACAGCAATATTAAGGAACATTTACAAAGTTGATAAGGTAATTATGACATGGGAAGGAAAGGCAACGGGGAAAATAGAGATAGGACGAGGCCTTAGGCAGGGGTGCCCGTTATCGCCTTAGCTGTTTATGTTGTATCTGAGAGGATTGGAGGATAGACTAGAGAAGAGTGGGCTTGGATTCGACCTTTCGTACAGTAAGCTAGGCCAAAAAATTCAGCAATTCTTACCGGGATTGATGTATGCGGATGATATCGTACTAATGGATAACAACAGGATAGATTTGTAGGAATTAATGAGCATCTGTGGTAGGGAAGGAGAGGAATTAGGTTTAGAATTCAGTAGTGAAAAATCAGCAGACATGGTTTTTAACAATGATGAAGTTGAGAGGCTGAAGATACAGAATATTACAGTTGAGAGAGCTAGTAAATGCAAGTATCTAGGAGTATGGATATGTGATGGTCCAGAATATCTCGGTGAGCATGAAAAGTATATAATAGGTAAGGGCAACAGAAATGCAGCTGTAATGAAAAATTGAGCACTTTGGAATTACAACAGGTATGAGGTGGTGAGAGAGATTTGGAAAGGGGTCATGGTGCCTGGCTTGACTTTTGGAAACGCAGTGCTATGCATGAAATCGGAAGTGCATGCAAGACTAGAAATAAAACAGCGCGGAGTAGGTAGGCAGGCTTTGGGGGGCACATTGCAAAACGCCAAACCAGGGAGTACAGGGAGACATGGGATGGACGTCATTTGAGGGTAGGGAAGCTGTGAACAATATAAAATTTGAGGATCGGATGGGGAGCAATGGGCACGAAAGGTTTTCAGCTATTTATACATGAGGAGTATAGACACAAAGTGGAGACAGCGCACTAGGAAATTAAGAGGACTATAGTGGGGTTACGGAAGAGCAGGTCTCAGTTAAGAAGAAAGTTAAGGCCACAGAAAGAGATCGGTGGCTAGAGGGAATGCAGACAAAGACGGCTCTGGTAAGCTATAGATTAAACAAAACAGTTATTGCCAAAGAAAGCATTGCTGACAATTCTAGGGGAAGCTCATTGTTGTTTGAGGTAAGGACAGGTGTTTTGCGAACCAGAACATACAGGGCGAAGTACCAGGAAATGGATACAGTGTGCGCTGCTTGTGGAGAGGAGGACGAGACGGCTGAGCACTTGATACTCTACTGTAAAGGGCTTCACCCTTTGCCTACCGAAAACATAGATTTAATAAAGTCATTGGGTTTTAAAGACAGCGAAGGAAAAGTGGATTTCAAGACAGTAGAGATTACCAAGCAAAGATTAAGTGAATGGTGGCAGAAAGCGAGAGAAAACTAGGTATTTTCTTATTAACTGATAGCAAGGGGGTTTTATAGCCTCACTTTCTTTTCAGTGCGGAGTGAATATAGTTTTCACATTTAAATATTTTAAGCTTAAATGATAAGACAAAATGGCTATGTGGCGTAAGCTACCGCCCGATCCAAAGGGCTCAGCCGGATTCATCCATCCATCCATGCTGTGGCGTACGGGCCTCCCCACCCCCCCACCCCGCTACTCTCCAAGACGAAGAAACCGGCGAGCATGGCGGACGCAGATGCCATCTACATTGTAACCATTATGCAAACATTATACTAGTTACGTTCGATAACACGCCTTTTGAAACATGATGTCAGAAGCGGCAATAGCCAACGCTTGAGCTACGACCGCCACGACCACGGAAGCAAGCATGGACAGGATCCCGTAACCGCCGAAGTTTGAAAACGCCGGCAACGCTGCGGAGCAATGGCGCACGTTCAAACAAGACTTCACGCTGTACCTGAAAGCGACCGATGCCGCTGGAGCATCATCGGAAAGGCAAGTCGCACATCCTCTCACGGTTGGAGGACCAAGCCTGCTATACATTTACAATACTCTGGACTTCGGAAAGAGTACGCATGCGAGACCGCACCCTGAATTTGACTTCGACCACGTTGTGAAGCTACTGGATGCGCACTTTCTGCCGAAGCAGAGCGAAGTGTACTCACGCTACGTCTTCCACATGCGAGTACAACTCCTCGACGAGAGGTTCGACACTTTTCTGACCGACCTGAAACTGAAAACCCGCAACTGCAATTTCGGAACAGAAAAGGAGAAGATGATCCGTGACCAAATCGTCTGTGGAGTAAACGACGAGAAAGCACGTGCGGACATTCTGAAACTCGAGAAACCGACGCTTGAAAAAGTCGTCAAGGTGTGTCTAGCGAACGAGTCGACGAAGCGTCAAATGAAGGTGTTCAGAGAAGGCACCACGGTCGCCGAGGAAGTCCACGCAATGAAAGGTAGCAGCAATCGCCGCCGACTACCGCGTGCCGACCGAGAGAAAGAAAAACAGACTGTTTTGAAGCAACCACTACAGAGCTTTAGATACTGCGGTAGAACTCACGAGCGCACAAGACAAGCATGTCCAGCATGGAACCAAACCTGCAACAAGTGCAAGAAGCAGAACCATTTTGCAACGGTATGCAAAGGCACCAAGACCGTCGCCAGTGTGGAGGAGCACGACGATGACGACTCAACAGAAGAGATACTCACGGTGCAAGATGGCAAAGCAAGCTCGTTATTTGCAACCTTGACCGTCAATGAAAGGAAAGTCAAGTTCCAAGTGGACAGCGAAGCTGCAGTGATTGTTATCAACCACAAGAGTGCGACACCCAGACAGATCGAGCCAACCTCAACAACCCTGCGCATGTGAAATGGCACGAAAGTCATCCCATCTGGCAAAGCAAGGCTGAAGGTGACAACAGCCAACGGGCAGAAACACGTCGTTGACTTCATTGTGGTCCGTAACGACTTCACACCCTTCGTAGGACGGAAGACAGCTGAACTGATCGGGCTAATCACGATTGACTATGACGTGGTTGCCAGCGTTGATGAAGTGAAGTCAAGAGACCACATCATGAAGAGGTACCACGATGTTTTTGGAACCTCTGTAGGCTCTCTGCCCGAACCCGTACACATTGTGACCAAGCCAGCGGCATGCCCCAAAGCAGTGACAAGTTGCCGAGTCCCAGTGAACATCAAGCCTCAGCTGGAAACAACTATAAGACGCTTAGAACAAACAGGAATCATCAAGAGTGTTACTGAACCAACACCTTGGGTCAGCCGAATGGTCATCGCTACAAAGAAAAATGGTGAAATGAGAATCTCCGTTGACCCTCAGGCTCTCAACGAAGCCTTAGAGTGGGAGAGGCGCCCCTTACCGACCCTCGATGACATTTTGCCTGAAGTCGCAATGTCAAAGATATTCTCGAAGTTGGACCTACGAGACGGCTACTGGCAATGTATCCTCAACGAAGAATCTAGCCTCCTCACCACCTTCCAGACACCAATGGGACACTACAGGTGGCTACGCCTCCAATTTGAACTCGCTGTCAGCAGAGAAATCTTTCAGAAGAGACTGCAATAGAAGCTCTCGATGGACTCAGTGGTGTGCTGTGTGTGGCAGATGACATTCTATTATATGGTATCGGCGAAACAGATGCGGAAGCTCGCAGTGATCAAGACAAGAAGCTGGAAAACCTGCTGCAGAGATGTCAGAAGATTGGTGTGCGACTCAACCGAGGCAAGACGGAGCTGCATTGCTCAAGTACAACATTTCTGGGGCACCTACTGACAAAGAATGGACTACGTGTTGACCCTGAAAAGGTCAGAGCCATTCAAAAAATGCCCCCCCCCCCCCCCCAACTGACGTCCAAGGTGTGCAACGCTTTTGTGGAATGGTCAACAACCTTGCGCGTTTTGTGCCAAAGCTCTCCCAGGTCACAGAACCGCTCAGAAGGCTGGTCATCAACAGTGAACCATGGGCATGAAGCAATGAACAAGACAACGCTTTTCAAGAGACAAAGAACTTGGTAGCAAGAACCCCAGTGTTGCCATATTTACAACCCACAGAAACCGCTGGTGGTACACTGCGATGCCAGCGAACGTGGCTTAGGAGCTGCACTTCTTCAAGATAGACAGTCATTGTCTTTTGCGAGCAGAGCTCTTATGCCTACTGAAGTGCGGTATGCGCAGATAGAGAAGGAGATGCTTGCCATAGTCTTCTTGTTGAACAAGTTTCACCAGTACACTTTCGAAGACTGACGACTGTAATCACAGACCATAAGCCACTTTAAGCCATCATGAAGAAGCAGCTGGACCAAGTTCCAAGAAGACTGCAAGGGATGATCCTACAGACTCAACGCTACAACATCGACCTGCAGTGCCGACCAGGAAAGGAACCGCCGATACAATGTCACGAGCATTCCTCCCAGACGACCGATGTGAACAGCAGCTCAAAGACATCAACGTGGTGAACCACCTACCTGTGCGAAAGGATACTGCAGAGAAGATCCGCAACGCAACCCTGAAGGATGGCACCTTGCAAAAGCTGACAGCAGTGATCCTAACAAGATGGCCACAGGAAAGGCACAATTTTGCACCAGAAATCAGGGTGTACTTCCCTTTCCGAGACGCGCTTGTCGTGGAAGGTGACATCGTATACAAGGGACAACGACTGGTGTTCCCAAAAGCACTCCGAGGAGAGATGAAAAAAAAAAAAGTTACATTCATCACACATGGGTATCGAAAGCACTCTACGACGCGCACGTGACAGTATTTTCTAAACGAGCATGAATGCTGAAATTAAGGACCATATATCAGCCTGTAATGTATGTCAGAAACATGCACCTGCGCAACAACGAGAGACGCTGAAACCACACCCAAGACCAGACTTTCCGTGGGAACGTGTCGGATGCGACATACTAGAGCACAAGAGCAAGCACTTCCTAGTCACAGTGGACTATTACAGCAGTTTCTGGGAGGTCGACCAACTCAACTCGTTACCACCTGCCCATGCAATACGCAGACTGAAAGCACGCTTCACAATACATGGCATCCCAAATGTTCTGATCACGGACAACGGCTCACAGTTTGCTTGTGAAGCGTTCAACAAATCCTCGATCGATTGGAACTTCGAACACGTCACGTCCAGCCCACGATACCCAAGATCGAACGGTATGGCTGAGTCTGCCGTGAAAACTGTCAAAATGCTCTTAAAGGAGCTGTGCAACGATTTTAACGTTGAAAGAATTGGCGTTTTCTACTTTTGACATTGTTCACCTTGTCACAAAGGACAGAAAACACACCTCCTTCCTTCGAAATGTTGCGATTCCGCCGCGTAATCGCGAGGCAAAAATGACAATATTCCTCGACCTGCAGCCGCGAGCGGCGGCCATGAAAAACACGCGGCATGACGTCAATGGGGAATCTTGTAGAAAGATGGCAAGTTGAGCGAATACCTCTTCGATAAAAGGTAACTTTTCTATAAATCTTGTCGTTCTAACATAAAATTAAATGCGTCAAAAGCCTGGTATCATCGACAAAACTTTTATTATACGGAGTTTCAGTGGCGCCATCTATCCTAGGCCCACAAAACTGCCAGCAGCGGAACAGCCGCCAGAAGCCGGAGGGGGAGGGGGACAGGGCCGGACGGGTATGGCCGGACCCGGATGAGACTTTCCCCCTTTCACCATGTTGTTCGCGCTGCGCCCGCCAGCACGTGGTCACGCGGTCGCGAGCGGATGAGTCCTCGCTGCTCTCTGATGGCTCTAGAGAGAGAACTTTACCGGAACCCCGCGCCTACCCCATTGACGTCACAGTGCACGTGACTAGGAAGTTCGTGAAGGAGTTGAAAGGCGCCGAAAACCTCAATCTTTGTTCATTTTTAAAATAAAAACTAGGTCATGCAGTCAAAAGCGGTTTTTGTTCTTTACTTCAGAAAGGGCGAGACACCAACTCCCACATTAGTTAAGCAAAGCACTGAAACTGTTGCACAGCTCCTTTAAAGAAAGCAGACGAAAGCAATGGCGATCCTCAGATGGCATTTCTTGATCATCGTAACACGCCGTTGCAACACATGCACGCAAGCCCTGCACAGCTCCTCATGGGTCGACGCACACGCACATGCGTACCAACAACCAAGCAGCTGCTGCCAAAAACTGTCGGTGCCAGAAACTAGTTGGAGCAGAAGAAACGAAGGATGGTTTTCTACCACGACAAACGGGCCAAAGACCTTCATCCTCTGGGCATGGGACAGGATGTGATGGTTTTCCCAACCGAAGATGCATTATGGACAAAAGGAACCATCAAGGAGCAATGTGGCGACAGGTCATACAAAGTACGGGTCAGTGACGGCGTGCTACGCCGCAACAGAGTGCACATACGAGATGCACCCAGTTACCAGCAAACTGAAGCAGATGTCCCAACTTCTCGGGACGATCGTGAGCACCACAGACACCCCAGGTCAAAAGTTCCCATCAGCGCGAACCAGACACGACACCAGTACCTGAGACTTTCGAGGCTGACCACATACTTGCCGCAATCCGTAACCCTACGCGCCCAAAGAGGACAGCAGCTCTACCAAAGAAGTTTCAAGACTTTATTGTGGGATAGTCCCTGCTCAAACAAAGGAGGATGTTACAAGATGAGCCGACAGATGGCGCAACCACCCAAGGAATGCGGTGGCGCGTGAAGTTCGAGCTCAGGCAATTGGTTCGACCAGTGGCCATTTTGAACGACAGACAGTCTCCGGCGGGTCCCTCCAAAAATGAGAGCTAATCTAGTAATGTTGGGGGGTTCGGTAGCCGAGTGGTCTAGCGTACACCAGCTCGGAGCACGTGGAGCGAAAGCTCGCGCTGCAGAACCCAGGATCCTGGGCTCAATCCCCGCCCCTGCCCGTTTCGATCTGGGTGAGCATCGTACCGGCGTGCAGTCGTGTATTACTACTACGTGGTGCACGTTAAAGACCCCAGGCTAGCGGTTGTACCGCACTGGCTAAATTGCCCATCTACAGCTGAGACACAAGAGGCCCACTGAGGCAGACTAACTTCCGGCTGCATAAACATACGTACAACAATTTGCTTTTGCTAGTAATGTTGTAGTAATTTTGTAACACAAGTAGACATTCACTTTTTCTTTTCTCCAGCTCAGCATGGTTTTCTAAAGGGTCTTTCGTGCGCGACTCGCCTTGTTGAACTTTACAATGATCTTGTAACAACAGCTGAGAGTGGAAGTGAAACGCTTGCTATTTTTCTTGACTTTCGGAAGGCTTTTGATTCTGTGTCCCACCCTTTGTTGATGTATAAGCTGCACTCTTTGAGCCTTGATAACAGCGTCTACCGATGGACAAAAAATTATCGTTTTGAAAGAAAGCAATGTGCAGTCATGAACGGTGCAAAATTTGAATTTGTTGCTGTGACATCTAGCGTTCCGCAGGGGTCAGTCTTCGGGCCTATTTTATTACTTTCCTTTATAAATGACATAGCTGTAGGGATTGACTCGCCTGTGAGGCTGTTCGCAGATGATTGTGTTTTTTATCGCAGAGTAGAATATTTACGTGATTCTGCTCTCTTACAATCTCATTTAGATAAAATTTCCAGTTGGTGTTGGACGTGGGAATTCAGTCTTAATGCTGACAAGTGTGTCCACGTCACTTTCGGGAAAAAACGCGACAGCTTCCTATCGTGTTATTCTATTACCTATCGACATTTCCATAAAAACATTGATGTGAAGTACCTTGGAGTAATTTTATCAAGCGATCTTTATTTTAATGCTCACGTAAAACAACCTGTAAAAAAGTCTGATGAATCTTAAATTTTATTATCTGAAATCTACGCAGTGCTTCCAAAGACCTAAAAGAAACTGCTTCCTGCTGCTTGGTAAGACTGACGCTTGAATATGCGTGCGTTCTGTGGGACAGGCACCAAGCGTATCTTGCGACTGAAATAGACTACAAGTTCAAAATCGTGTTGCAAGGTTTGTATCGGGAACGTACAATAGAACATCCAGTGTGACAGAAATTAAACGTGAGATCGGTTGGGAACTAGTGGATTTAAGGGAAAAAAATTTCATCTAAAGTTTTTATTTTCTGTTTTTAGTAACGAAATTAGGATTAATAAATATAAATTTCTTGAACTACAAAACTTTTTTTCAACTAGAATAGATCATTGTAATAAGATCAAAGAAATTTCATGCCCAACTGAATATAAAAATACTAATTTTTCCCTCGTACGATAACGGATTGGAATTCATTACCTGCATCAGCATTGACTACAGATGACGTAGAATATTTTCTTTCAGTATCCTAAATTTTGACATTCAAGAGTTTATGTTTTATTTAAGAGTATTTATTGCATTCTGCCATTGTATTTATGTTCGTGAATATGTGTTTATTTTGTGTTCCCCCGCTGTAATGCTTCGGCGCTGCAGGTTGTTTCTGTAAATAAATAAATAAATCTTCTGTAGGGCTGTGCAGAGATACTTCAAAAAGTATATTCCGGAATATAAATACTGAGATACACGTATTTTAGGGCCACAATAGAGATACTGAGATACGGTTATCTATTCTGTGACGGGATATCCCTGAGGTACTTTCGCAAAAACGCCCAAAAGTATCCCGGAGAGCAGATACAGATCCATGCAGAGACAATTTGTTTCCCCAAATGACGGTAGATACGAAGTTCGCGGCAAAGCAAATGGTTGTGTTCAAACATTTGACTAAAAACCCCGAGACTGGGACGAGAAGGGACGGACAAACACAAATTTGAGACTGTGTTTGTCCTTCCCTTCTCGTCCCCGTCTCGGGGTTTTTAATCATAAGTTTAACCACCACCAGCTCGTTTCCGCCCTAACCTTTTGTTCACTGGTTTTGCTTATGTTCCTACCTTCGTGTCAGTTTACGCACCCCCGCTTAGGTCAAACTCTTCGTATACCCAGTAACCGCCCCAATGGCCGATAACGAATACATCTCTCTCAGTGAACTCCGTAGGTACTGGAAGTGGGCGACTGCCTGCCATGCTTGACAAAAAGAGTCTGACAGAAATGAACCCTGTTTTGCCAGGAGGGTGTCTCACACTGTCGTCCTAAGTGCTTCTGAGTCACCCAGGTTGTGAAGATTGGACAACTGAGCCGGGCCTGTCTGCTCACCCTGGTTTGCACGGAACGTGTTACAACAAAAAAGGCGAAAAAAAAAAGTCCCTCCCGCAAGTCCTTTACTGGCCATGATTGGTAGTTTCCTCTCCGCTAGCACCTTTTCCGGCGTTCACACCGCTAAAATGTGAAGAGTGGAGGGCCGTGCGAAAGGAAATTATCCTGCAATTTTTTTAGAGCAATTTTTTTCTCAAACCGCGTTTGTTTGCCTATGTTTGTTCCTCGGCGTCGAAGACTGTTTGCAATATATCTACTCCAACCAGGATCCCCCCCCCCCCCCTCTCCCCCAAGTAGAGGGGGTTATAGCTTATGTGGCAGGTTTGAGTTACAAATTTTGCATTCCCTCGTGCCAAAAACGTGATTTTCAGTCACAGCGCCCGAAACCCGCAAATTTTCAATTACAAATGTAAAAAAAAAAAAAAAAAAAAAAGTTTAAGCCTGGCAGAGCGTCGCAATACAAGCGAGAGATCCATCGTAAATGTTTTCGACTACTGAGATACACATGCATTTTTCAAATGTGTCTCGATAGATACAGGTACTCGAAATTATATGGAATTTACTATCGCGCGATACATTTGTATCTCGACACTACCAACCCTGATCTTCCGTTCGTCGATTTCAAACGTTTACCAAGGAGCCAATTTTCGGCTCCCCCGCGGTTTTCGGAAACCGCTCCGAATCTACCAGCTGAATTCGCTATTAGAATATGCTTCCGTCATATAAGATCTTCTTCGGAGCGTATCGAATAAATAAGTTCGAAAAATTGCGAGGATTTTTTGCAATCTAGGTTTATATTAGCAAAGGATCGCAAAACTGAATCAGTACAGAGATTGATTACAGACATGAATCTCGCGCTTCTCTCCGACCACCAAAAAATAGCCCGCTTAAAATTCTTGTTTGTGCTCAAAAACGATTTTTTTTTTTAAGTACCATTGCCGCGTGCATGGCCAAGAGGGAACGCATGTAACTCCCACGCAGGCGTCACATGCCCGGCGTTTGAGATAACGTTTATCGATCGATTCTACTCTGTTTTTTTGTTTTCCAAGATTCGCGTCTCTTACACTGGGTGTAATAAATAGGGAGGCCAACGTGACCTTGGCGAGTCAGTCTCCCGAGGGTTCCATGCTCAAATATTCGAGGCCGAATATTCGAGACACCCAGTATAATAGATTAGCAGCCTGCACGGACTTGCCGAGTCAGTCTCGCTTAAGCTTGTTTCTGTTCCCTCGACGCTCATTCTTTCTTTTTTTTTTTATCTGGCACGAGTTCGCCGATTAAACATTTATTTTTAGATTACGTTCGGCGAGCCTTTTCCATCCGCGACAGTATCAACCGAAATCGCTAAATACGTTCGGCGTACCCAGGCGTCATTCAAGCCAAATGCAACTAAAACAGCAAACAACGGTACTTATGAGCGTTCATTCTTCCATATAACAATATCAGATTCGAACACTCTTCTCCAAAAAAAAAAAAAAAAGTAGACAGTGGCAGCACAAACCTGTTTGAAATAGGGTGCCTACACATACCAGCGCCGCGTCCAGGGCGGGGACAGCCGCCATATCGGGTCAGACTATCAGCTGCTCTTGTCGGCGCTGTCTTGAGTCAGTATAGTCCAAATTACGCCAAAGATACAACTTTTCCGCCCGCGAATAACATCCACACACTCCAATGGATGTAGGGGGTGTCGATGCGCGTCTCCCTAATGGAAGTGGGGCTAGCACCGAGGCACCCTGGTTTGAACAGTGCATATACCAGCTCTACGTGAAATACTATCCAACCCCGTGACTTTATTTGGGTTATGTGTATTGGCGACCGTCCTGGCTGTCCGGCGTTTCTGACTCCTCCTTCGTCTTTCCCGCGCTGTTTTTACTCAAGATGCATCACCAACTAACCCAAGTGTGCGCTCTCCCATAGTTGGCGGCGTGGTAAGGGTTCAGGAGAAACTCCTCTCACCCTTTCCCACATTAGCAGGGCGAACGACGGAGAGGAGGTCGCCTCCTTTCCACCGTTCGCTCTGCTGAAGGGGAGAGAGGTGGGAGGAGCTTCGGGGCCTGAACCTGTCACCGACTATACAGACTTTACACTTCAGTGTGAGGCTTGCGAGTAGTTCGTATTAGCCTCCTATATGGTGAGAGCCCGCGCTTTCGGCGCCAGAACAAGAGACAGCCAGGTTGCGGTAAAAGAGGAAGAAGGAGTGGCAGGAGAGGAAGAAAGCATCTTGAAACTGGCGCCACACAGGTGTTCGTAGGGTTAACCACTCGTTTTTTGTTTCGTTTTTTGCATGAGAATAAAAAAACAAAGAAGTAATAAAGAAACGACTAGCACCTTACTTTCCTCGCCGAATGAGTGTATGACGATCCCCGATGCGCTGTGGAACTGGGAAAGGAGTGTCGTATCATATATCCTTATAAAAAAAAAAAAAGATAATAATTTAGAAATCTAAGCAGAAAAGTTTGAAAGATTCAAGCTAACATGAAGGCAGATGTTTGTCGTCTGCTTGCTTTCACAGATGGAAAACAAGATGATTTGTAACACAAAAAGAAATTCGCTTCAGGTAGTCCCACACTGGTACAACCTAGGAACTAGTGAATTAAGCAAAAACAACCTTCAATTAACATAATGTGCATCAGTGTGTCTGGCAGAGTACACACTCGTGCCCGTTACTCTCAAGACGCTGCACCGAGTAAAATAATTTGTTTCTCTTAAATACGCAACTATTTCAGTTTCCCGGTAATGTGCAGAAGTGAGGACCATCCTCGCTCTAGTTTACAAGAGTCTAAACCAAATTACTAAGAGCCCTGTCACATTAAGGAACCACGGCGGAAACATCAACAAAACATGTTTCTCAACAGTCGGGAAACGTGTCGGCTGTCGGCTTTGTTGCCCGACAACCCTGTCACATTGAGGAAACAGCAACACAACATGGACGACAGCGACAATGTTGTCTCGGTGTGACAGCTTTTGGCAACGGAAACCTCGGCAACTTGTGTCGGACGACACGTGTTGCCCATTCGGTGGCTGAGCGAATTTTTTTCCAGCAACACGGCAACATCTATATTTTTCACTACAGATAGTCGCACGAGAATACTTCAATAATTGACAACTCCCCATTTCTAAGCTGCCCCATCACTATTGCAATTAGCACATCCCTTCTTGCACTGTGTGGTTTGTCGGAGCGGTCGAGTTTATTCGATCAGCTCAGTGTTTCGCTCGAGATGCCGTCGAACCCTTCAACTGTGCCGTTCACTTCGACTGAGGAGTCGAAAATGATCACGATGGTCGAGGAACGTCGATTTTTACGGGACGTGCGACATGAGCCGGGACACATAGCCGGAAATTTATGTCCCTTTTTTCGATGCGCGATTTCACCCTTGCTAGGAGATCCTCAAAGGAGCCGGTGTCCATCCGAATCCAACGCCGGTAGGCCTCGGAATCTTCCAGAGCCAGCTCCCGCATCAAATTCTCATTGGCACCTTGTTGATGCACTCTTGCGAGCCACTCGCTAGGTCCATTTTGAACGCGGCTTCTTGCCTGGCGGCAGCTGATCGTCAGAATCATCTGAATCGATGGCACAAAGAAGCACCAAAGCAGAAGCTGCTGCTGTGGCCGGCGCGTATGCCATCGTGCAAGGGTCTAGCCCTGTAGCAGAACGCAACCGCCAAATCCAAAGAACACGAGATGCTTCGCGCGGCTGATGAATCGACTACGGTAGAGCGACAGTGTACTAGAATACTTGGGTAGTGTTGGGACCGGAGCGGCTCGGCAACGGGAGCTCGTGAGGGCGCGTGTATTGACAGTTCGTGGCGGCGCTGTAGTCGAGTTATCCGGAGAAAAATCGCGCAGCCCGCTTTTTTTTTTTTTTTACTTTGAGCGGTGCACGTGTCGGTCCTGCGATTTTATACACTCCGTTTCACCTTATGTTGTACCGCAGCGAAGGCTAGAAGCGCGAGCTCATAGCGTTGGCAGCTGCCCTTGGTGCACCAGAGCTTGTGCCGCCGAGATGTGCCCTAGAGCAAGGAGCTCGCGCTTGTAGCCTTTCCTGCGGTACAAAACAAGGTGAAACAGAGTATAGGGCACATAAAAAAATCGGTATTTTAAATATTTTTTTTTTTAATTTTTGCGGTAGGCAAAGGGTTAATGAACGGTTTAATGGGCCATGTTTCAATTGCAGCTTTAAAGGGAGCGATTATTAAAGGCCAACTCAATTTAGAAAGTTCGCGAACAAACAACGAGCTTTGAGCGAAAGCAACAAGGCACTCGTTTTTGTTGTTTGTACGTCCCTTCTCGTTTTCTTCCTCAAGCTTAGTTATCTCTACCAATCCGCTCGTTCTGTCCTGAGATATTCATCGCTAAAATTTTGCCTTTCTTCGCTTAATTAAATAACCGCGATCTGAAAGCGCGAATGAGGTTGTGCTGATATTCATGCGTAGAAGAATGACACAGTTGTTTCTGTCCCCTCGTCACAAACTCGACAGCGTGTTTTCGGTGGACTTGCCGGTGCCACGCTTCAAGACGACTAAGTCACTATTCTCCGTATTATTTTCATAACGCGGTTTCTGAATCAAGCGAAGAAAGGCAAACTTTTACGATAAATTTCGCGAACCTCGTTGCCTTTTCGCGAATTGTCGGAATTCTGTTTCCCTTTAATAATGACTCCTTTTAAAACTGCAATTGCACCATGGCCAATTAAGCCGTTAATAAACAAGTTAACAAACAGATTTTGGTTAATTATAAAACATTGCCGCGGTTATTCACCCATTTATTGTCCACCGAGATACAGATATAACGAAAGACGGCATCCACATATCTGCCACATCCTTTTTTTTTGTAAAATATGTAAAGTTCGGTAAAGGATAAAACAAAAACGTCCTGTATCTCTGCGTGAACCAGATACGCCCCCTGTGGAACCATGGGTTTTTCCCTTCGAATACCCAGCTAAGGCGAGACTTACCTGGTTGTCAGAAAGCAGCTGTCGGTTAAATGTATTCTTATGAGCGTGTAGGTTTCAGATGGTTTACTCTCAAGAGGATAATGCGCCGCATATTGTAACCATGTATGCGCTGCACATTGTGACCATTATTTCAATGCCGTGCTGTAAACTATTAAAACTTTTTCCTTGCCTGATCTACGTCTGCTCATGTTTTCTGCTCAAAATGATCTAAAATAGTTGCTTGTTTTCTTTGAATCTTATAAAGCATTACTTGTTCAGCCCACGTTGTCTCAGTTTTTGGACTGAAGTTCAACATCTTGTAAACCCTGAGGTGGGGAACGATAAAAAAACGGACGAACACAACAAGTGTTCGTCCGTTTTTTTATCGTTCCCCATCTCAGGGTTTACAAGATGTCGATTAATTACCAGCTCGCCTGCACTCTTTCACTGCTTACAATTGAAGTTCAATGTTAAAACGCGCGATAAAAATTGTCACGGCATTTCTTACAAGTGAACGTCGGGTGGTCCTCGAATGGTCGTGGCAGCCATGAAAAAATGAAAGATTCTCACCCCTTTGCGACCGTCGCTTGGGTGGTTCGTCGCATAAATGAACACAAGAATGAGTGACAAGTGAAGCGAGCTGATTAAGGTTAAGAAAAAGAAGACGGGCAGAGAAGAACACAGAGAAGTTAACCTGGGGTATTAAAAACATACTAAAACAATCTCGGACTTTTAGTATGTGCCGTTTCGTTCCATTATAAAATAAGATAGGAGAAAAAAAAAAAAAAAACTGCTTCCGAGTTTTAGATATTCCTTTGAAATATCTAATGTTCTGCCTTTGCAACCAAGGAAATGGGCATTTCATTTAAAATGCTCACCATCCAACAAACCGAAAGTCGCAGCTAATTCTACGCTGAAACAACTTGCAATCCGCTTCTTTAAAGTCGCAATTGTTTTTATGTAAAGGGTAATCTAGCTTGTACCATCCAATACATTGTAGCATCATGTTGCTAACGATCGTGCTGCAGCTTAATTGACGCCGCGGTACGAACGATGGCAGGTCGTAGCTGTGTCAGAAATCCTATGTGCACTCCCCCAAAGCGGCATCAATGATTCATATGTTCGCGCGTGCAGCCCCGCATGCGCACGCCTTCTGGATAACACGCCGGTGTCGACACCTGTCGCGATCAATACCACGCGCTTCAGGCGAGCCCCTCCGGTCCCAACACTACCCAAGTATTCTAGTACACTGTAGTAGAGCGACGGCGATGAGACGGCGATCCAAAATGGCAACGATTCGAGGGGCGAGCGGAGCCAGCGGATCTGAGCCTAGCCGCCTATACTTCGTTTCAGCTTCGGTCCAGACGCAGCCGATGCTGCAAGCGCGAGCATGTGGCCCAGAACAGTGCTTGCACTGCACGAGCGCGCGTGCTTGGCAGGGATGCTGAATGCCAGTAGCTCGCGCTTGTAGCTTTGGCTGCGTCTGGACCGAAGCTGAAACGAAGTATAGCCGAGCCGAGCTTGGCCGAGCCGGCCGGGCAGACGAGGGCGAGAGAGAGGCAGCGCGCAGGAGAGGAGACAATTTGTGTTCTTCCGACACGCTTTCCCGGTATGACAGGATGTTCCCCGAGTGTCGGAGAACAAGTTGGGAAACATGGTTTTCGGACGACAGCAACATGTTTCCGGACTGTTGCTGTTTCCGCAATGTGACAGGGTCCCCGAAAACATGTTTTCCTCGTGTTGAAGGACAAAGTTCTCCGACTGTTTCCGCAGTGTGACAAGGCCATAAGGCGCGTGGCTGATCAAGCATGAAGCTGCTTGGAGAAGCGAACATTATGTAAGCCTCCCGAAGCTCCGTATACGAAGTTTCGAGCTCATGCTGACAAGTCCGATTTATTTGCAGGGTGTGGTTAGTGTTAAGCGCGATGAAAATGCGCGTCAAAACTACCCAACCCGACGTACGAACCGTCAGAACGATGGCCGGATCCGACTTGCTCGGCTCCCGTACACGACCAACTCGCCAGATATTCGCCACACGATTGTCCGATGGTCCGACGGCCGCAGCCAATGGCAGCACGGATGGCGCGAACGCCATGTTGTTCTCTCTTGAAAGTTTCCAGTTTATTTTTCTTATGCACGCTGCGTACCTTTTTTTGCGCTACTTTCCACGGTGAGAAATAGGGCTGGTAAACGCCTACCATGCAAGCGTTTCTGCCCGACATTCACGGGAAACGAAGGAAGGGAAGAATGTTGAATGACCCTCGACGAAATTCCTCGAACAAAGATAACTGTTCTCCCCGCTCCCAGAGAAAATCCGCGTAGAGTCCCTCTCAGTCATCGCCAAAAATGGCTGTTCGGCTTGAGTTTGAAACAGATCAATCGCGTTTGTTCATTTGCCTCGGTGCTGGCGTTGTGAAAAAAAAAAAAAGCTCTTTCCAAAACACGATTCAAAACGAGGTTCTTCTGGATTCCGTCCGATTGTAAAGATGTGAATGCTATCGACACTGTAATGCTGTGTCATTTGAGAGCGTTCTCAAATAAATCATTTTCGGATAGCGTTGCACCGTGCGGTACGGACAATATATTCTTCGAATGTGAAAACCTGCTAAATTTTATGTCCGAGTCCTGTCGTGTGCATCCTTAAACACGTCATGTCTGCGCGTGAGATATGCATGCATTTCGGGTATCTTTGGTAGATTTATTTTAGAGAGTTAAGCGCTTTATCGATTAACACGGCTGAGCGGCCGGCAACGTCCAAACTCATCGTAAAGTAAAACAAACAGTCCAGTCGCACTGGTTCTGTCGCGCGTACCCAGCAAAAATAGCGCACTTTTTTTTTTTTTAAATGTGGTAGAATATTTTTTTTTTCCTTAAATATCCTCGGTCAAATTCAAACAAAATAAAATGTAAAAAAAGATACAGTAGAGAGAGGCTAGAGTTTAGGCGCCAGCAGTGTCTGAAATTGCGACTACGCAGGCTCTGCATATTGAAATCAATAGTCGAACCGGTTAGGGTTAGCAGGGACGTCGGTGAGAGACTAGCTACAAACCCAGTGATTGGGCTCGAAAAAGGTTCTCTTGTCCCTGGGGCCGAATGTTTCTTGGAACGGCGGATACACTCACGTGACCCTTTAAAAAGCGAGAGGGTAGCGAAGTTGCTCGCCTGCCTTCGCCCTCAAGGCCGCCTATGTCGTTTGCTACAATCCGTTGTAGTACCTAGCGTTCCCGGCATTCCTTTTGGCGCCGCGGACGACGCTGCACGCTTTGCAAGACGTCCAGTGGACAGTCCTTGACGCGAGACAAAGAAATCGACGAAATCTCCCGGCGCGTGATTATATTGTGTTGCTCTGTACAAAGTGGGCGTGTTCTCCCTCGGCCTAGCTGTGGTAGACCGGGTGCTGGGAGGCGGCGGCCGCCGAGGCCGGCGTGGGCGGAGCACGCAGTGCCGAGAAGCCCCGCTGGTACCAGTCGTCCTCGGGGGGTCCGGCCATGGCGGTCTGGGGCCCGAAGCCCTGGGCCGTGCCGTAGGTCGGGTAGCGGGCCACGGCCGGGTGCGGGTGCGTCGCGTAGGCCGCGTAGGCCCCCGTGCGCGGGGGTCCGTATACGCCGCGCATCATGCCGTTGCAGGCCGCCGGGGGCAGCGCCGACGGCGCGGACAGGGCCTTCTGAAGCTGCTTCTCCTGCTTGCGGTACTTGGCGCGCCGGTTCTGGAACCATACCTGCAACAGAGGGACACGATGGACGCCGCTTAGAGCCGGTTCGCCGAGCAAGTCGCTCTAAAACGGCCGTGTAGGGCAACCTCGTCTGGAAGAAGAGGTGATAAGGCGTGGTGAAAGGCTGAGATCACATGTGCGACATAGCTCCGCTACCGACGCTTTTTGCTCTTCGCTCTGCAGCAGTCGACGAACGAGTAAAGGCTGGTTTACTTGCCTTACGACCAGTGTTGGACAAAATACTCGACAAAACAATTTAAGTTAAGCTACTAAATACCTGCTTCATCAATTATTTAAAATACTACACAAGTTACTTCGACTTTAAAGTATCTTGAGTAGAGTACAAATACTTAGAAATGTAATTCAGTTCCTTTTGAAGATAGTTCCGCATTGCGTAACTTGTATCGACGTCATTGACAACGACAATTATACAGCTCCGCGAATCTGGGTTACCAGAATATTTTATTAGCACGCAACAACACAAAACGGAAAAATAAAAAAAAGTATCGTAGGGCTATTTTATGCAGTCCAACTATACTCCGTTTCACCTGATGATGTACAACAGGAAAGGCTACAAGCGCGAGCTCCTTGCTCTAGGGCACATCTTGGCGGCACAAGCTCTCGTGCATTATGGGCAGCTGCCAACGATGTGAGCTCGCGCTTCTAGCCCTCGCTGCGGTACAACATAAGGTGAAACGGAGTATATAAGGAGCAAAATATTTTCACGAATGACAAATGATGAGGCGGCGAATAACTGTGGAATCTAAACGTGTCATGGGGCGAACTTGTGCCCAAAACAAAATAGTGAAAGGCTAGCATCGCAGGCGTCGATGTCGGCGAAACAGCAGGATTGAACGCTGGTGCGAGACTGACTACGGACCGCCACTCAGAGCACCTTTTGTACCCGCGTGGGTTTCTGGAACATTTGGCATAGAAAGTTCCGCGCGTAGAACATTCGTAACTCGATCACACGACAAGGTTCTCGAACTTACGAGAATGTCAAGTTGAAAGAATAAATAGAAGAGGAGTCCGCTCCCTGGTATCGAACCCGGAGCCTCCGCGCGAGAGCCTCCGCGTGAGAACCAAACGCGGTAACCATCCGGCCACGCGCTCGCTCGGCAACACGCGTGGCAATATCACTGATAGATGTTACAAAACATTTCTGGGAGGAGATCAGACCGTGGCGCCCCCAGCGGTTAACTTTAGAACTACATGGATGGGGACAACAAATACTATGACTCATCGCTCGGCTGACTTAACCGAACGCGGCGTCAGCGTTCGGGTGGAGTTCGTGTTCGCCGGTGAGGGGGAGGAGGGGCTCTTTTGTTACCACTCCGGCCTGCATGATCAATGCAGCAAGCATGGTGCCCAGCTCAGCACAAAAGCCCAAGTGGGTCAAGCTCGCATCCTCTGACGACTGCTTTCGGGCTACAAGGCCTGTGGGCATGTGCACAGGCCTTGTGTTGGGTAAACACCGAGGTGTGAGGTGACAAACGGGTCAGAGCGCCTCGCCAATAGTGACATCGCTGAATATCACGCCCTGCGGCGCACCTTAGACACATCGCTTAACTACAATCCATATTTCCTATATGGGGTGTTCACTATAAACAAACTTGGGATATGGATATGAGTGGATGGATAACAAAGAGAACCCACATAATAGCCACGGCAGTGGTCGCACCTTCTTCAAGCAGGTTGCGTTGAGATGGGCACTCAACGTCGGTGGACACTTTGTTGGCATTTTGAGAGGTCATCCAGCTCGTAGTTCGTTTCCTGTACTGTTCTCTTCTTATCAATGTTCACAGACAGTATTCGCGAGAGCAATAGGTGATGGACTGACGAAAAAAAGAAAAGAAACAAAAGAAAACCTCGACGTATTGCCCGAGCGGGGTCAAATATACAAAAAGCAAAACAAAAATGTCGTGTTTTTTTTGTGTGTGTGTGTGTTCACTTCCCATTTTCTTCTATTTGTTATTTTCTTGACACTCAAGTCTGTATTGTTGTCGTAGGTCGTTTCCCGTTCTGCGTTGCGCTCAGGGTGGCATCTTTACTTCCGTAAAACCGCACCCCTTTTGTTTGAGAATTTTTTGTGGGGCAACTCTATAAAAACAAAAGGCGCCTTTGGGAAGGCGAGGGGAAAACCTTAATTGCACGAACTTTGGGCTGAAATATGAGTCACAATCGGCAAAAAAAAAAGCGATGCTTCCAAGAGCTCTATCAAAGTCACCGTAGCTAATCGGAGCTAGCAACAGGATTTGGTTTCTCGAAAGAATGTTCACTTTTGCTCGAACCACGCCCACGCCACTCATACCGAAAAACTTGGAAAATGGCGGAATTTTAAAAATGTATTTAAGATAATGAGTACAAGATACTCGGATTGTAATTAAAATAGGAGTATAACCATACTCTTGATCAAAGTATTTGCAAGATACCAAGATACTTCAAAAATAGTATTTAAGATTACAGTATCTTGAGTAGAGTATTTGAGATAGGCACAAGTCTGCTCACGACCGTGCTCTTGTGATCCCTTAAGACAAGAGAACATAGAGGCATGCTGGCGTCGTCTATGAGGTGGACCTGGAACTGCCTTTCATTAGAGCGAAAGTTTTGCAGTATTTGGGAGAAAAATATACCTATGAGAAATGATTGTCTATCTTAATGATGTCAAAAGTTTCGAGAAGCAATATAAAACGAATAATGCGCGAAGAAAAGGGAAGCGAAGAAGTGCTCAACAGCTACCCAATAAATGGCGCCAGTGTGTTTTCTGGTCGTAAGAAATCACAAGGGGTTTTAAGGCACACGGTCGTAAACAGTCCCAAGTGTGTGAACTCGCGTTAAACCGCGGCTTCTCGGCCGTGGGATCGTCTTTCGTCTAAACGCGTCTGGTAGTTGTTAGTCGACAAGAACAAGGCGCACTTCGAGCTATTTCCTCTCCCGTCTCTCGAGGGCTGAGTACTCGTTCGTCAAGAAGAGGTGGATTTCGTAAAGCCGCAAGAAAGTAAGATAGTCACCGCTAGTAGAAGCAGACGACGCTGGCGCTCGAACCTCCAGATGATGACGCCATTGCTCCCACCGCGCGGTCTCGCTTGCTCTGATTGGCAGTATATATATCGTAGAGAGTTTTAGCAGATGGTTCTGATAAATATAAAAACGCTATCCGATACTCCACCGTCGCCTTTGCGCATGCATTATATCGTTATCGGGTATCGTTATCGGAGGTATTGGAACGATCTAAAACTCTCTAGTGACAAAGCCTGGCAGTTCGACGACGGAGCCATAGAGTGCCCGGTCGAAGATTTGGAGCGCGAGGATGTGGTAACACAGAGCATCAAAGAGCCATTTCTCGAAGAACCTGGACGTCAGCGCATAGCTTTTGCAGCGGCGAGGACCCACAAACACGATTGTTCGTTCGAAAGAATTGTTTCGGCGTCTCGCCGCAGTGGGGCGCCAGTCACGTGGCTCTCCTCTGATCCGTTGTGTGCCGCTCCACCTCTTCCATTTCAGCGGCAGCTTCTCGTGACAATCTGCCAGGCTTTGTCAGTATATGGGAGGCTATGGTCAAAGGCAGCGAGCTCTTGCGTCTACCCGCTATTCTAACCAGATCCCGCTCTCTGACGACATCGCGCACTTTGCGGAGGCAACATACGAAGTTGCGGCACTAATATTTTTCGGTCCTTTCATTTTCCTCATTTTAACAAATGTCATCTTCAGTTGTCTACTGGGCTGCGAAACGCGTTCCGTGCATGCGCAGTAGCCCTCTACGGAACATAAGTCCAGTGACTCGGCCTTTTTGGGCCTCGATCATATGCGTTGGAAATCTGCATAGTCACAGGCAGGTCTAGAACGGCAGGGAGGTCCTTCGGTTTTCCCGCCTTAAGCGCGAGCTTCCTGCCTTCGATGACGCTTCGGCGACTCAGTCTCGAGCGGTCAAGCGTAGCTAAAGCATGGCGGAAGGCAACAAGAACGTGCGTCAGAAAAAGATGCCCTGGCGTTCTCATTTTGTCAGTGACTATAGCGTTCAGGATAGTGGTATCGGCGCAATACCAGAGCGGTTTGTCGGCGAAGAAATAGAACAAAAGAAGGCCTTTTTGTCCAGTTTTTTTTTTTTACAGTTTTCCCAGGATCGTGTCCGGTACCAAACGAATGTCGACACAACACTCTGGTTGCCGCCGTCGCTCATAGATGGCTGTAGCTGTCCAGAGTGTTGTGTTAGCCGGTTGCCTGCTGGCCACCGTCGCTCATAGATCGCGGCAACCTTTCCAGCCTCGGCAACCAGACAACTGGTTGCGGCCGTCGGTCATAGATGACGGCAACATTTCTTCGGAGTAAGAAGAGCTGGGACGGAACGAGCGGCGATGTGCGCAGCAGCGCGAATGGTTCCGCAGCCGCCGCGAGGCCGCTATCGCCTAAAATTCCATTGCGTCGAGCGCTTTGAATTCCTTTGCAAAAGAAGAGCAGATCGCTTGTCCGGAAAGCCACCGCCGAGAACAGCAGCTACAGCTCCGCTGCTCTTCTTTATTCACGAGAGTAGAAAGGCTTAAAGATTTTTTTGTACAGGTCGGTGCTTACCCGAAACAAAGTCTTGTACACCGGATTTGTTTTCTACGCCATTTATCTCAATCGAGCAAGGGGCAGAAATTCAACGCGAGTTTCAAGTGATCGCTGTGCCAGAAACAAGTAATTCATGTCTTTTGAAGATGTCAACAGTCTAGCCAGCCCCTGAAGCTATTATACGCGGCCGAGCTCCCGGATTTCAGCGTTTCTGGCAAGCACACAGGATTGCGGAGTGCGCAAGCATCGTCCATGGGCAAAATGGTCGCGATTCATGCTCACGCTTCGCACGCACATAAAGTGAAACGAAACATGGGAGCTGTCGATACACGCATACGTGGGCGGGGTTCTACCTGTATGCGCGCCTCGTTGAGCTTGGTGATCCTGGCCAGCTCCTCCCTGCAGTAGATGTCCGGGTAGTGACTCTTGGCGAAGGCGGCCTCGAGCTCCTGCAGCTGCTCCTGGCTGAAGGTGGTGCGGTGCCGACGCCTGGCGGGCGTCGTGGGACTGCACGCCGAGGCCAGGGCGCCGCAGCTGGACAGGGGCCCGCCGCCGCCGTCCGGCTCCAGCTTGAGCTTCTTGAAGGCCCCGTCGCCTGCACCCGTGAAAAGAAATGTGTGACATGCGCTTCGAGTTCACTTATCTGGCCGCACGTGGCCTTCACCTTTCACTTTTACGCCGTGTGCAAATTCCCAAAAAACAAAATGTGTGCCGATTGAAAAAAAAAAACAACAACAAAAAAAAACAGCAGCTTTAAAGACAAAAAAAAAAAAGAATGAGATAATGAGTGTCTTGCGGTTGCAACATACTGATAACATTGTCATTCTCCCTTACCATTTCGTGGCGGCACTGCGATCAAAGAAAGAACATCGGAACTTCTGAACAATTTCGCATTAGTCATCGCACTCTTTTATATTAGCGGCGCGTCCAAAAGCGTCGCTGTCATCGGCCTTCTACGATTGGTCTTATTCTCGCGTTGACGTTTTGAGTAGGATTATTTCTGCACTCATCGACGGAAATAAGAGCGGATCCACACTCTCAACACTGATGGTGTTGATTTGGGGACGTGATGACCAGGCTTCTATAGACCGACACGCTGTTTATAAACAAGCCCGCGTTTGCCCACACCAGGTGTGGGCACTGCGCGTGCGCAGAAACCGAATTCGCGTGGAATGAAGCGTCTGCGCATGCGCAGTGCCGTCGACAGTGCCACCGCAGCTGCGTGACGTCAGGGCTGCGTGTTGGTCTATAGCACTTTTTTTACGCAACGTAAAACTTGTCACTCGCTGCAAAGAATCTCGGCCATGACGTCAGGAATGAAAGCCATAAGATGCCGTCACCAAAGCATCTCGTCGCCAATAGTTCTTGCAGTTGACTTGGAGTGCGACAGTGTTAAGGTCTATTCACACAATGCATCTTGTTGGCGAATCTTGTGTCGCGAAACTAGGTTTCGGGAAACAGATTCCCCGTCTGAACGCGACCGAAAAAGTGGCGCGCCTCCGATGAAAGTGGCGCGTGTTCCTCGCTTCTGGAGCAATTTTAATGCGAAAGCATTAACTGTCTCATGGAGCGAATTGACGTCATCAGTCTGAAGTGCGAAAATGGCAGATAGTTTCCTTCGGTTCCATTGGCTGGCGCGTGTCGACGGGGCTCCCATCGGCCGCTGCGCTCGTCCGTTTCCACGACCGCTCACCCCATGGCGCTGCGTGTCCATCAGCGTGGAGCGTCCAAGGTCACCAGGGGAGCACACGCGCCGACCGGCGACGACAAGTACGCGGCAGACGACAAAAGGAGCGGATGAGCGGCTTGCATGCTTTCGCATTCACAACTCATAAGGAATGCTTAGGTGTACCTCGACCTTTTTTCGCTGAAACCTCTCCGAGGCCTGTATATCACCCAAAGGAGAAACGCGGACGCTGCCAATGGCCGCTCGACTTCGCTATGACGTCTGACCTTCGAGGAGGAGCGAGCTTTTGAGGGAGTCTGATTTCTGGCCGATTCTGTATCCAAGCCAAAGCCGAAAAAAAACAACATGGCGAGCGACAAGCGGAGAAGCGGCGCGTACGGGCGACGAGTGTCGGTCCTACTTGGTTGCAGGTTTGTGAACGGCGCCTTAGCAGTACGGATTGGTGGCGCGGTGCAGATTCATCAATAGTCGCGACGAGTGCAAGCACCGCATATAAAGATGACGGCTGGGGATAACTTTATTAGCGGTGCAAAAATGTCCGAAATGCTTCGAGATCATCCGCCTGTTCTTTGACGTTCGTGGTCTTTCCGGGTTTGGCAGGACTAGTAAACCCATTGCGCCGAATCTGACGAAGTTCATTGAGTGGTATTAATAAAACAGACTCTCTTCACACTGTGCTACTTCGTATCATTTTGATGCGAAACGTTTGGTATTATTCCCAGTGCAGATGACAAGGTTTCGCGAAATTCTCGTGAGTCAATACGTCACAAGTTTCGCGTGTCAAACTCCACGTGTGAACAGCCGATTTCGCGAAATCTCGGTTTCGCTAAACTGTGACGCGTTGAAAAGATGCACCGTGTGAATAAGCCTTTAGGTAGCTTCAAAGATGACTGTGTTGTGAGTGAGTATGGCATAAAACTCACGCTAATATCAGTGGTCGGTTCCGCACAAAAGCTATCTAACGATGGATTGTCAGCTTATGTGTTTCAGGCACATAATCTTTTAGAGCGCAGCTCTTAGGCGCCCGTTTCCCGCTTAAGCGGCGTCGGCGTCGCCGTCGCCGTCGGCGTAACCGCGCGGTGCATTATGGGACGCGTGACGTCACTGATGACGTTATCGGCATCCGCATCGTCATCGTCACTGATGACGTCATCAGTGACGTCACTGATGACGATGCGGATGCCGATCCAAAGGTCACTTGACCCCCCCTCCCGAGGTCACGTGACCCCCCAGGCCACGTGACCCCCGAGGTCAGTTGACCCACCCCCACTACCCTTCCCTCCTCCTCAAGAGCTGCGCTCTAATTCGGCGTTACAGGGAGTTGTAAACGGCTTTCACTTTTTTACGCGTTGTTTTTGCCTGGCGAATTTAGAACGAAAAATGAAAGTTGAATGAGGTGAACTTTGTGCGGGACAATGAGCCGCGATGCACGTGGAGGGACGGCGCCGTGAGCTAAGGGGAGAAAGGAGGCTCGTGGCAGGGCGAGCACAAGGACAGGGTTCCAAGGGCAGTGACGAACGGAAGAGACGGTGTTCAGCGAGCCCAGGGAAGACCCGGACCACAAGGAAGCATTGGCCCTCCGCAGCACCCGACTTACACAATTGAGTATCGATAAAGTATTTCTCCATGATAGCGCTCCCCATGTGACTTCCTCGGAGCGAGTGGAACTCGGCCTGATCGGGCGGTATTGATAGGCGACCCACAACTTGTGCCTACAAACCTAAAGAGAAATGTACCACGCATCTTGCGTCGGTGACGAAACGGTGACTGACCCGAGGCAGCGCGTTATAACTACTTTCATAAACGCGGCACGTTCAGGAATGTTCTGAACAAGAACATTTGTTGTCAGCCGTGAATGGGATATGATTTTTTCTTAAAAGTACAGAATTACTAAAAAAAAAAAAAAAACTTCGCCTTTCAGAATGGAAGGCGATAGTGTTATCGGGGTCCGGTAGCATCGCCTTCTCATTCGCATGTCATGCTCTTCCTACCAGTGAGCAGAAAGTGCGACGGACATTGCATAGTCAGTACAACAACACCTAGATAAGCAGAAGGCCTCCGCACCGTCATCACAGTCAAATCGATCGAGGCCTTGGATTGGGCACGAGTGCTGCGTCAGTGTTCGGCCGGGGCTTGTGTCCAATCAGCGCGTCGAAGGTCGAGCTCGGGCCCAAAACCCGAGTTAGCGCGATCCGAATCTGATGACGTTTCATGAAGAGAGAAGAGGCGATGCGGAGGCTTTGATCATTCTATGTGGTGTTGGTCAGTAGCGTGTTTATACTTCATTTCAGCTTTGGTCCGAGCGCGGCCGATGTTATGAGCCAAAGGGCCAATCAAACAGCGAAAGAGGAACAACGTCATGGCGTGCTCTCTGTAGTTGATAGGACCAGCCGGTATTCGCATTCTCGCTGTCGTGCTCCTCCGCCGGCTAGTCAAGCGTAGACAGCACGCCATGGACGCTGCGTTTTTTACGCTGTTTGATTGGCCCTTCGGCTCATAACATCGGCCGCGCTCGGACCTAAGCCGAAACGAAGTATAGTTTGCAACCGAAAGGTCGTGGGTTCGGATCCCGCGTAAAAGTCTTCAAATTTTTATTTAAGGCAAATGTAGTACTTTATAGAGTGAGATCATTTGAGACATGCGGTGACCTTTAATTCGCATTACATGTCATGTTTTTTTATTTGCTTTCACTCCACGCGTGACGTCTCGTTTCGTGTGAGCGTTGTGGATTGGTTGAAATTCCCGCGCGAGTTCACGTGGCTCTGACGTCACGACCCTATCGACCAATCAGGATTTTCCCGTCACAACGCCGCCAACGCCGGCTTTTCTGCGACACGAGCTCCTTAGCGCTGTCGCGTTAAAAGAGGATCCGGGCCGAGCGGGATTCCAACCCTTCTGCGTGACAGCCGCCTGCTTGCCAACTCCGCCATGCGCGCGAATGTTTGTACTTTTTATTTGATTATTTTCCCAATTTGGACGACAACACGAGGCGGTGACCCACAATCACGATAAAGCACTAAAAGACACCAGCCATCTTGGCTAATGTTGAACGTGCTACAAGTCTTTGAGGGTGCTTATCGACGGGGCGAACATCGATATCCGCCTGGCGTAGAGCCATGCGGCACCGCCATGTGCTGTGCAGGCCCGGGATCATGTCGGAACGTCATTTTTCCCTTCTGACGCTCAAAAACGTATGCCATGGGCGTTAATGGGAAGGATTTTTTGACGGTCCTTTGCAGAACGTCCCAGAAGAAGACCGCGTCCGAACAGCCGAGAAAAACGTGATCAAGAGTTTCCTGCTTTTTACGCAGTATGCAGTTGCAAGACCAAGCTACTGGGGTACCTTTTTCAACTAACAAGATTTTAGCTTAAAATGTTTGATTATGCAACTTAAAAAAAAAAGTATTCGTGTTACAGGATACCACACCATCCGCTTGACTCGCTTTAAAACATCTGCCCTGAGACTGCACAGTACTATGAAAACGATACAGATTAATAGGAAAAGACGAATCAATTAAATTCTTTTTTTTCTTGCGTTCACGACACACCAGACAACTATTCGAGTGAGAAACACGTGACTAAAAGCCAATAAGCACCAACACCTTTTTGTATATACTCGCGTACACAGGCACCTACGCCCTCGCTTGACCAAAGAATAAACTGAGGAAACACACCACACAATCTCGCTTGAATAACGGTTTGTAAGAATGGATAATGTTGGTATCTTATGAAAATTAATCTACTGGCAAGGTGCTTCACGCAGAAATAAATAAAAAAAGGAACTACGCGCCCTTGCCCTCTCTCCCCCCCTTTCCGTGCCCCGCTTGTACTCTGTGAAACAGGTTTGTACGACACCTAAGTTCCCAATCCGAGCACCAAATAAAAACAGCAAAAACACGGGCTCATGCGTTGTATGTTAATTCGTGAGCAAGGAAGCATCTGCCAAACATCAAACACATTTGCGGCAAGAAACGCATTTCAAGTTGTTTTTAAGGGCAAAAATAGACATCCCATAATTTCCCAACTTGGCCGCTTCTGCGAGCAGAAATTCAACCTTATCGCGCCAATAGTCTTCATTGCTTCGGTAGCGTCCTAGGGGAACCCTAAGATAACGGGGCGGCGATTCAGTGCACGCAACGCGTTTAAAAACAGCCGGCGTTGAAGGCCAATCGCCGTGCCAAAGACCCAAGCACTTATCCCAGTTGACGGAGCTGCTCGTGTGTTCACAAAACCTCTCTGTATGCTCGACGGCCTTTTCGACACTCCCGGAAGTGTAGGACGAAAATAGCCACGTCATCCGCGTACGCTAAAATAGCGCACCCCAGTAGCTTCCAACTTAAACCCACCCCGAATAAAACTACTCTGAATAACACTTAGTCAAAACGGCTAATTAAAAATACAAAAACAAAAACATGGCCGAAAGTTGACAGCTTTGTTTCCCTGAAGAGAAAAGGTGAATACGCTCACTTACACACTTGTTTATGATAATACTAGTGACGCAGCTTTGGAACGCCATGCGTACACCGTCGTAGTACAAATCGGGGCCCACATTAACATGTTCTATTATATAGAAAAAAAATATTGTGTGACACGCGATTCAACGATTTTTTGAGGTCGACCTGTAAAATGGCAACTCTTCGCGCATAAGAGTCACGACACTCCAGAATGCTCCGGGCCAAATGCACATTCGTTACAATGCTCCTTCCTTCCGTTCCACACGTCTAGTGTGGGCCGACGATAATGTGTATGCCACTCTGAAAATGCTGCGATGAAATCTTCAGTCGTATCTTATAGTCCACATTAGTGAGTGTGATCGGACGGTACGATCCAACAAAACAAAGTTTTGAGAGGTCCTCACTTTCGGATGTAAAAATGGCGCGAGTACCCAAAAATGGCGGGCACTAAATACGCAGTGCAAACCATGACCGTCTGGTCCGGGAGATTTTCCAGGCTTCAAATTGTCAATCTTCTTTTCAACTTCCGATAACGTGATGGTTTGTTCAAACTTTTAAATCCGCTGCCAATCTCGGCAATAAAGACAAACAAACTTTTTCTTTTGTCCCTATCGCTTTTTTTAGTAGATATCTCGTCGAGCGAAAACCGCTTTTACCATGCTCGCAACATAGCCCCTCAACTCTGTATCCAGAACCTCGAGGCGCTTTAACGTGAATCGTTCTTTGGCTTTTTGTCATTTTGTTCGTAATTTCGTAAAGCCCAGATAAAACGTGGCCGCGATGCTCAACACTGATTGCTTTTGTGTGTGAGTGTAAAGAAAAAAAAGGGGCGGGGGGTCCATCACTGTCAAAGACTGCGCCAGGTGGCAATGAACCCAGAGCATTTTTATCATTAAGCGAGTGTCTTTCCTGTATGCCGCAACCTCTTTTTTTCTTGATTGGCACGCCACAACAGTTTGCCATGCGGGGAAAAAGTCCTACGGGGCTTCCGCTCTTCGTTCGGCAGGTATAGCAACTGGACGCCGTTGCGCGTCTTAACGTGAAACGTTCTTTGGCTAGGTGTTCGGCACTTCGTGAAGCCTGGATAAAAGCGTGGCCGGATCGGTGGCGAAGTGGTCTAGCGCACACCAGCTCGGAGCACGTGGAGCGAAAGCTCGCGCTGCAGAACCCAGGGATCTTGGGTTCAATCCCCGTCCCTGCCCGTTTCGATCTGGATGAACATCGTACCGGCGTGCGGTCGTGTATCACTACTGCGTGGTGCTTGTTAAAGACCCCAGGCTAACGGTTGTACCGCCCTGACTAAATTGCTCATCTACAGCTGAAACACCAGACGCCCACTGAGGCAGACTAACTTCCGGCTGTATAAACATACACACAACAATTTGCTTGCGTTGCGTGGCCGGGAGGCTCGACACTGATTGGTTGATGGGTGGGAAAGAAGGAGTGCGGTGGTCGACGCTGATTGGTTAACGGCGAGGTCATATGAGCTGAGGGGTAAGAGAGGAGGAGCTCGACCACCTGTGCGCACTGAGGGAGAGAAGCTCGAGAGTATGGAAGGCTCTGGAAGATCGCCAGGTTTATCAGCCCGATTAGTGGTAGTTTTCGCTTCATTCGAGGAACTGTCAAGTGCACATATGGTACACTTGAAACTGTCTGATGAAAAGCGCCGTGAATGTAGGCGTCTGGCGTCCGAAAACTAAGAGTATCACTAAACGTCTGTGATGCCTGAACGTCTTGCGTTTGCAATACAACTGCCTAACAGTAAGGAATACATTTTGTTTAGGTTGATTATTTCGTCAGAAAACAAATCGGAAGAAGTACAGTCCTCCCTCATCAGGTTCTGAAGTAGTGCGTTTAAACCACTCGCTTCTTTCATGTCTTGTTTTCTGTTTGAAGAAATTCCATTTAGTGCCGAACTCTTCCCCATTGGCTCTTGCCAAATATTCAAGGTGCCGGGAACCCTGTTTACAAAAAAATTCATAACTTAGTAGCTTTGCATTAAACTTGCATAAATCCCAAACAAACTTCTTCGACGTTTCTTTAAAGGGATGCTGAACCAAAAAACAGAATCTAAATTCTTTGTCGTTTTGATATTTACAGCACACGAATGGCTCTTAAATGACGGTACTTGAAACAATAAAGTAGTCTAAATTATATGATTTATGTAAATAAATATTCTAAGGTGCACCTGGTGAGTTTTTTGAAAGCTCGTTTCGTGACGACAACAAACTTGTAGTACGCAGAACGCGGCTATGGTGAGCCATCAAAGTTGGCTCGGTTGGCTCCGACCTACCTCGTTGGCTCCGGCGTGCGCTCCCGCCGCGTGGTGGCGCGGCGAAACGGAAATGCGACGTGCGAACCCCGTCCCGAAACGATGAGATATATTTTTAAAAGAAATGCAATTTTATCTGATAAATTTGTCGAACAGTGTTCATCATGTCGTTTTTGACACGACACCTATGCGGCGCCAAACGGCCTAGCGAGCGTCGCGAGCAAGCGGCATCTTGGCGGCATCAAACATCAGCGCTGTCGAAGTCTCCGTGGTCGCCGTCGTCATGGTCAAATTATCAGGACGGGAAAGAAATCGCCGAACTCCGAGAAACCCACAGACCAAAGTCGCCGCCGTCGCTACGACGCAGGTGCAGAAGTGGACTGGGGGTGGCAGGGTGCAGGGTGGCTGGCAGGTAGTGTGCAGCTAACTTGGCTGGATTAGTTGGCAAACTTCCAACGCGACGGGCATCCGTCTACTATTATTCAAAGCGCAACTTTCTTCCACGCCGTGGCGCGTCGGCAGCTCGACTTGTTCACGTCAGTTCCGTTGCAGTTTATTGACGTCAGTTCCGTTGCGAGTAATCCCAGAGGGCCTCGCGCGCATCGGAGGCTTCTGGCGCTTCTGGCTCAATCAGCGGTCGTCATTCCAAGAAATATAATAATCCGATCTCCATCCCTTTACATGAATAGCATTTTTAGGTATAGTGCGGTCCCGGTAAGCTTGTCCGGGGCTTATTTCGGCAACTTCAGATATCGGTTCAGCATCCCTTTAAAGGAGCAAAGCGTAAGGGATACAAGGGTACGATAACTAAAGCAGACGGAATCAACCTCAGAGTGGTTTCACCCTCTGGCAAGGTCGAGAGACACGACTCTCTCCAAGCTCGCGTGGCTTGGACATTGAAACTCCGCGTGTGTTGTACACTTCGTCCACTCGGCGCGCAGTGCGCAACATCTTCTAACTCACTACGTTCGACCATATTATTCAAGAACTCGCTCCTAGCGTCTTGATATCACCCGCCATTCGCTCTTTCATTCCCGGTGCAAACACAGTTAAAATATAAACAAAAAGAAGTCGGTTAGTTTGAGCATACTTTTCAATGTGCTAAAAAAATATTAAACGTTCCTCCGCCTTCATAGGGATCTAAATACACTGCACCCTGCCACGCACGGGGCAATGTCGCCTTTAATTTGTTTCACCTTTAAGTCGGGACGCAGCCGACACCACGAGTTCAGGGGACCAATCAGACAACGACAAAAGGACACAATCAAGCTGTTCGTCATGTTTTTGTACGCGTTCTATAACAGGTGAAACAATCGTAAACGGAAAAGGCCCAGTGAGTTGCGCTTTTAACGTTGCTTGATCGGTCCCATTAGCTCGTAGCGTCGGCTGCATCTGGACTTAAGCTTAGACGAAGTATGGAAGCTATCGCTTACGCGGCACTGCAGACGCCGCGTCCGAATGGACTACCATAGCCACCTATAGACCTTTCCAAAAACGAGCTTGTGGTCGGTGCCATTTTGAGCGTTCGTGCGTATGGCGCGTGCTTTGCTCGCTTTCCGAAGCGACGAACACGCACGTGCTGGGCTGTGAAGATCGCACGCTGGACTGTGATTTTGTAAACATTAGAAAGGTCTATATACTGACAAAGCCTGGCAGATCACCACGAGAAGCGGCCCCCGAAATGGAAAAAGTGGAGCGGCAGACAACGGATAAGACGAGAGCCACGTGACTGGCGCCCCGCTACGGCGAGACGCCAAAACACACTTCTCCCGAGCGAACAAGTGTGTTTCGGGTCTTCACTGATGCAAAAGCTGTGCGCCGACGTCGAGGTTCCCCGAGAAATGGCTCTTTGATTCTCTTTGCTACCAGATTCTCGTGTTCCAACTCTGCGACCAGGCAGTCTATTGAGTGCCCGGTCCAAGCCAAACAAGCAACCAAACGCTTTCTTCGCCCTTCTATGAGGACAAAGCAAGCGTTTGGTTGCTGGTTGCTAGTCGGGTTGTTCCTAGGCTGCACTGATGATGTCTCCCACATGGGAGACGCAACGTATACTCATAAATTGTTGACATTGTTATATAATTCGGAGGTATTTGCTTTGTAATGTTCAGGCTGTTTCACCACCATCATTGACCATGCACCAACTAGCTCAACGCAAACCACTAATTGCTTCGCAGCTTAGACGGAAATGTAAATGTGTGCGTACTGCCGCTCCTGTATGCGCGGTGCACATTTATCTGCTTGCTAGGAGGACGACGAGGACGACGTCCAAGAAGACGACGTCTAGGATGACCTCTAGGACCACCTTTAGGGCTATCTCAAGGACGACCTTTAGGACAACCGCTAGGACGACTTCTAGGACGACGTCGAGGCGACGTCTTAAAGAACGAAATCAAAGACGACGTCTAGAACGACCTCTAGGACGACCTCTAGGGCGATTTCAAGGACGACCTGTAGGACGACCTCGGGAACGATGTCTAGGACGACGTTTAGGACTACTCTTAGGGCGACCTCAAGGACACGATCTCTAGAACGACGTCGAGGACGACGTCAAGGACGTCAGGTCCTTCGAAGACGGTGCGATTGTGAAGGAGTGCATACTGCCGCTCCGCATGCGCACTGCGTATTCGGGGACGGATCCCGTATCGCGCAAACCGGGTGAAGTAGCTAAAGAATTCTATCGCATTAAAATAATTGCAGGAGACTGGGATGGCGTTTAGATTCAAAAGCGCGAATGCGCGGGGATAAAGTGCGCAGTGACGGCAAATGCATAGACGCGGGCACATGGCTTTCATGTTTACTTTCCTTTCGGGAGTGCTCATGAAGGGAAAGCAAATCTGAAAGCCACGCGCTCGCGCCTGTGCTTGTGCCTCTGCCGCACGCAACTAATAAAATTTTGTCCCTTTGATGTACGTATTTTTGGTTCGAACGCATTTACCGACTGTGGTTTATTTAGGTATATTGAATCACGTAAAGGTGTCTACGCATGTGCTTCTTGAAACAAAATATGCGCTTAAAGCTTTTTTGTTTCGTTTCTGAAAGTAACGCGAATTTTCAGAGCACCCAGTCGACTGCTATAGCCGTTACAAAGGGTCTCATCTGTCACGTCAATTTAAGCGTCACTGTATCAGTCACCTGTAACGCTTAACAGGTGCCACTGAAGTCACGATAATGTCGACATGACTCGTGTAGCGTTGACATTGGCCTGAAATGTCGCGCTCATCTTGGGCGTTGAAAAAGATGCATTTTTTTCCCGCCAACACAGCCATTACGGGACTAGAGTGCACTGAGCCAGAGTATCGACCCGGAATTTTTATCGGTTCGGTTCGGGTTCAGGTTCGGGTTCGGGTTCGGGTTCGGGTTCGGGTTCGTAGCTTTAGGTTCAGTTCCGGTTCAGTTCCGGGGAGCCAAAGTAACGGTTCAAACCGTTTCGAACCGGTTCGAACTGGTTTGAACAGCTAAATTGTTAACATATTTTCCGCGTTTTTTAGGTTATACTGCCTATAGCCAAAACATTTCCGCCATAAAACGAGTAACTATTCTGTATAATTTATTTTTATCGTTCGTACATTCCGCTTTTACTTTCAGGTACCAAAATAAGACGTTATTTAAGTACTACTACACACAAAAAGAAAATATAGCCATGCAAAACGTCGTGTTTATACGACTCAACATTCATTTGTTCACCTCGATCACATACATACATATCTTAACTGGATCGAAAGGTCGTCACAAAGTGTTGTGGGTCGCCTAAAATAGCCTTCATTTGTACAACTTTGTGTCGCAGAATTAAAAGTTAGATCGTAGGTTGTGCTCTTGAACTAAGGAATTATTTACTGCGCATGAAACAATAAAAGGGAAACCTCGTCGCCATATATATTGTGAAATAAGTTTCAGAAAAACGTTTTACAGTAAATAGGGTGACGACTCAACTGAGATAAAAGTAATAATGTTTTCAAAGTGTTACAAAAGTGTTTGGACAAGCCCCTTCCGTATACCTTTCATAGAATCACTGAGCGGCAATTACAACGCTTGTTTTCCTGACCAATATTGTTTACACACAGCACCGTGATGCAAGCAAAGAATCATGCAGGAAACACCGATCAAAATTGTTCACTTAAATCTATGCGCACCTTCGTATCCAGATCTAATCTGGTTTAAAATAGCGCGTTCCCAAGTGCACATTTTCTTATGCAGGATAAAATGGCATCGCCTGGCTGTCGAGGTTTGTTATTGACGAGATACTGGTCAATTAAATTTGCAAATAAGCATCCTTTTTGCTAATCTACGTTTTTGTTTGTTAAATAGAACAAAGTTGTATTTCATGCTCTACTCGACATGGCAGCCACCTAAAGGCCCCTACGCACATTAGCGTTTGAGAGCGTTTGAGTGCGTTTCACTGCGTTGCGGCTGCGAGAAACCAGGACATCCCTGCTTCTTATGTCGCGTGCCAAGCTATTCCTCTATTTGGATTCTACGCTTCATATGGAGCACATAAGTGCCGATGACTCACTTTCGTTTCGCGACGGAACGCAGTCAAACGCACTCAAACGCTGTCAAACGCGAATGTGCGTAGGGGCCTTAATTGTTCACTTTCTGGCGGTCTGCGTGCGTAATCGTCATAGATACGCCACGCGCCCCTTTGTACTTCGTTTTTCGTGCATCCCACGCATACACAAAACTGCTGTTCATCACATAAAAGAGGCAATAACATACTTCTATATCTTTGAGTAGTTATATATGTGTCAGGAACGCATAGCTATTTAAATCAGGTTCAAACTCAGAAATCCCAAATCACTTATACATGCCTATTGAGGATAACAACGTCGGCAAAGATTTGAAGAGCGTCTTTTAGATAATTTGGGGGTGCATTCACTTATGATTAGGATTCCGTGTTTTTGGAGTCTATGTTTTGTCAGATTCGGAGGGTGTTTTCGGAGTTCATTTGTTGCCGAAATATTGCAGTTTATCAGAGTTTATTTTTGTTTCATTCCGAATTCTCCGAAATTTGGGGTTTAATTTCTCACTGTTTTTCAGTAAAAATAAATAAATAAATAAATAATATCCGGGAGTAAGCGTATGCTAGATAAAAAAAATAAAATAAAACGCCCTTGTATGAATTATTATTTCTACGGCTGGATTTGGCGTCGGTGCCATTGCCATTGGTAATACTAATTTGTCCCACGACAAAAGTTTCACACAAGTGTTGCTTCGCTAAACCTCGATATCTTAATATCAATAAACTCCTGCACGTAGTAGCTTGTAAGCTCGTATTCATCCCAGCCTATTCCATCAACCTACCCAGCGGCCGTGCGAGGTGGAGTCGTAAAGGAAGTAAATGAGAACTTTCAATTGCCCTTCTTTCCCATCTTATGCATTCTCTTTGGTTCATATAGCTTTCACTGTTAAAAAATACGACCTATTTTTCCTCTAAAGCACGAATAATATCACCCAAACTGGAAACCAAAACAGTGGCTTTTGTCGTGGCCCGAAAGCACCGTATTTACTCGAGTATAACCTGCACTATTTATGAACAAGGCCTACTTTTCCGCAAAGCACATATACAGCGAATCATCGCGTTGCGCATAAATAACATAGCGAATAACTAGATCAAGAATATGACTCTCTATACAAATGCAACCTTCACAGATGGTATCTTTGCGCGAAGACGTTATCTCTATCCTGTAAACAGCTGGTATCATGCTGTCGATCGCGTTGCTTGGCAATCCGCGTGCTCCGCGGAAAAGCGAACCCTCAGGTTTTCTTCATAAATAGTGCGGGTTATACTCGAGTAAATACGGTACTATGAGCTGTTGTCCCGAATGAACCTTGACGAGATAACCGTTAAAACCCCTTCTGTCTGTCATTGGTCCGAGATTTGATAGATAACTGCGGTGGCATTTTCCCAGGACCATTCACCCCGCGCGCTGATCAAACTTAATTTTAAAAAATCCTTATTCTTTCTTTTTATTTTTTCTCGAGGATGGTGGGGGCGTTGGCACATTAAAAATCGGAGTCCATCGAATACATCTGTATTGACCAAAAATTTCCAGGTGGATGTTTTTCGGACTTTTTTGGATTTATCCTAAAACTCTGAACGGTACTTAGGATGTATATTTTTAAGGTGACCGACCTTTTATTTATGTTGTCAAATTGTCAGTCAGTAATTAAATATATATTTATTATCATCAATAAATTTGACTGCATGAAGTTCACATAACCGCTTGAAACTGAAACGGGAGGACGATACTCGAAAGTACGCCAGCTTTTGAACCAGTTTGCTAAAGCGTGCTTTTTTTGCTCGCTGCTGGCAGTATGAAACACCGGGTCGCGGGGTACACCAAAGATACATTGCGCTTGCGTTATAGGTCTAAAGGTATATACACGAAATGAGCAGAAAAAGAGATGCAATGTTATTCTATAATTACACATAAAAAGCGCCAAAAATAGATAAAGGTTCTTAAATCCTAACACAAATCACGTTTGGCCATCAGCTTGCATGAGCACCAAACTTCGCGAAATATTGCCTCGAGAAGGTAATGTTATATTCGGCTTTACGTGCACTTGTATTGGGCTTTCAATTTACAACGCTGTGCTTTATCAGTCGTGCGATTTAACACTTCATTAGGGCAGCCGCCAACGTACGGCTGTGCCTCTGAGGCCACTAGTATATTTTCCTTTTAAGGTTTCTATTCTCGGAGACAACTTATGAGGCAGTTCAGCAACAACACAGCATGTTTGGGCGCGTCAATGATGTGTACTTGTAAAATGGTTCCTGCAACAATTTTGGTACTTTGACTAAATACCGAACTAATCTTTGACTTTCCCTCTCCACGCAATGACAGACGTATAAAAAGGAAAGGAAAGAAACAGCTTTCCTCTCCTAAACTCGCAATTTGAACAAGCAACCCCGTGATGTGACGCTAAATATATCCCGGCAGTGTTTATCATAATCATGCGCTGGGGTTGGCAAAGCACAAAGTACGGGCTGAGCTTCAGACATTGTTAGAGTTCGACTTTTCTAATCTTTCATCGAACACGAGCCACTATACCCGAATGTTTCTCGACGCTGACTGCCGTGAACCCGAGCATTCAACCCGGCCTCATGACAGTCGAGTACGTCACGGTGTCACGTGACTCGCGGTGTGAAGTCGCGATGTCATGAGACGTCACGGTGTGAACAACGTTAATACATCTAGTGACGTTTTCAATTTAAACCGATTTCACGCAATGAGTCACGTGACTAGTCACGTGACCTCACGGGGCCGCGGGACGTGACATTACTTTACAGCATGTCTTGACACCATAACGTCACCTGACCCCGTGACAAATGATGAATCGAAGTGCCGGTACAAAAGTGCCCCGAAAACCCACAATTTCTCATACATTGCAATTTTGTATAGGTGTAATGATTTGATCAATACAACATAGAAATAGAGCCGCTAAGTTTTTATTTTCAAATATTCATTTTGTGGTTTTAACGAAAAAAAAAAAAATCCCGTGGACCCTTCTGCACCGGTTATCGTTATATCTTTTTTCCGGTTCAATTCCGTTTCAGTTCCAAGATGAAAGCGAAGATTTCGCTTCGGTTCCAGTTCCAGTTCGGCTAAAAATAACGGTTCGGTTCCGGTTTTTGCTTCGGTTCGGTTCCAGTTCGAAACTCTGGTGCTGACACGGGCATGACACCGGCATACAGGGTGAATAATTTTAACGCAAAATGTGTTACATGCATGATACCTAACCATTTCCGTAACAAACCAACGACGGAAGTCGATAAGTCAACTGCCAGCTTAAAGTTGACGCACCGATCGTCTCCTCACTGAATGGAGAACAGTGCTAGTCGTACGTCTTTCTCGAGTGCATTCGTGTTACTCCCTGCGGGGGAAAAACAACACGTGTCCTCACATACAACGGCGTTCTGCTTTGTGAAACGAGCGTTCTACAGGTTTCCAAAAAGAAATAGCGCAAGAGAGAGAGTGACAAAAAAAAAAAAAAGTCACAAGCCATTCCACTTTGTGAGGCTGGATGACCAGCGAAACTGTTTAGCACACGACACAGACCCGTCCTGAGGAGCCGGAGGGAACTAGACACGCGCGACGGGACCGCCACCCGGCGGAAAGTAGACACGTTTGACGGGACCGCCACCCCGGGAGAGCGAAAGTAAAGGAAACTAGGCACGCAAGCCCTTGGAACGACGACAAAGAGAGAGCGGTGCGAGCGTAGACATGGCCGACGCGGGTCGCACAGCGTCGAATCTTTGAGAAACCTTTATTATCTACCTGAGAGTCGACTGATCTTGAAAATGGTGCCTATTGATAACTAATCTACGCATTAGACCATTTGCTAAATTACCCAAGCATCAAGGAGAATGCAGGAATTGGTGTTCCACGTGCCACACGCGCTCGCCTTCCCCGTATAAAATATTCGAAAAAAAATAACCAAGATAAAGCGTTGACGAACGCACGTGCAAGATGCCATTTGTTTTAGGTATTTGCTTTAGAAAAGTTACTACTGCTGAGGCCAGCACGTGCGGCGCGTGGAACACCAATCTCTGAATTCTTCTTGATGCTTGAGTAATATAGCAATACGTCTATTGGCCGATTGCTGAATTACCCAAGCCACTGATCTCTATTGTAGTAGGCTGGATCGCTGATCGGGAGCCCGTCGGTGTCGCCCATAGAGTTATTATAATGTACGCTAGAGGTTCAACTGGCGCTAGTGTGCTGTTGCAAATTGAAGCAGACAGCAAGCAGTCGGAAATTGACTTCCGGTAATGCATTTCTATGGAAAAAAGCGAGTGCATTTCCTCTCTGCGCTCGATTATAAGAGCAAATATCACGAATAATTTGTACGTACTAGGCACTTTGGAACATTTCCCAGTCACGCAGACGAAATAATTGGTCAGTTGCAGCGTTTTTATTTTAAAATCTTGACATGAAAAACGGTGCTAAAACCGCTTTGTACATGCATTTATGTGCACTGTCGGACACTGTTAGCGCGAACACGGCGTCGAAGCTTTCCAGCATGGGTGATATACGTGCCAAACGAACGAAGGACATCTGGAAAACCAATAGAGACGACAGGAACTACGAAGTAACACTGGATAAGTAACTTCTTGTGCTTGCAGACGATCAAAATGAATTGAAAGTCACGTAATATAGTCCGGTTTGCAATAAATAAGTACTGCTTTATTCTTTCTGCTCATGAATATGTGCGAAGATGCTTAATTGTTCTGGGTTCAAATCATCACCCGCACGCTCCAAATCTTTGCAAATAGGGAGAAGCCAGGGAACAGGTGCCCGATAAAAACTGCCCGACAAAGGAAATAATAAGAAAACACACCTTTAGGAGTTCACGTACTTTGTCCTTTACGTTTCGAACATTTTTTTAACCACTCGTAAAGATGCACGCGACGGGGTCATTTTCATATAGTGACAGAACGGACATATTAGCAATATATAAGCACCAGCGGAATGCTGGCGAACTTTGAACACACTCTAAATTCCTTTCGATCGTTATTTTGCTTAGAATCGTCGCTCGCTTATATATACCTGCCATGGAACGTTTGGGCCTGAAATATAGCGAAGTTTAACATCGTTCAGTGGTAAAGAAAAAATGCTGTAACTCAAGCAATTACACCTCCACAATATTAATAAAGGTACATACTATCCGGTACAACCGAAATAACAAAAGTTATTCATGTTATTTTCCGGCGAAGAGACAAAATTCACGCGCTTTTTCCCATAGGAATACACAGGAAGACTGGAAAACTAGACTGCATGCTGTCTGCTTCAATTTGCAACCGGAAGTCCCGTAGACACTGGCGCCAGCTGAGCCTCTAGCGTTTATTGTAATAACTCTATGGTGTCGCCACCGGCGGCCATTGCTTGACACCAGGCAATATACGCAAGTCTATGGGAGAAACGCACAAAAGTAAGAACATTGAAGCATGTACGCTATGCTCGGAAGCGAGTATTTTATGGTGTGCTGCGATCCTTGTGTCGGGTGTTCGGAGATCGAATCGGTATTTGTCAAACGTTCGAACGCCGATTAAAAAAATCAAACGTACCGGAGCACCAACGGCTGAGCTGGCAAGCTTGCTCTCGTAGTGGAGTAAATAAAGGAACTTGCCGTCAATAAGACCGTCCTCAGGGAAGCCCAGAAGTTGATGAATGACAAAGAAGTTCCATCTCGACAGCGGCTTTCCGGGAGTGAGCGAATTTCGCGTAGCAAAGCCTTCGAGCTTGTCGTCTGCTAAACCCAACTCAACAAAACAGTCACCGACTCCGCGGTAACTCTAGGTAACTCTCGCCTCATTGAGCTGCACTACAGCGGAGTCACTCTCGACCACAAAATATTTATTTATAAAAACTGCGAGGGCTGTCAGTTCTAATGTTTGTACTCCAGCTATGTAACGGGCTTATCGAAAAGCATCCAAAAAGTTTCAGTGCCGACAACAGCTTAGAAAAGGGGAAAACGTCGCTTTTTCTCGTTTTTCCCATAGACTCCAATGCATTGGCTGGTGTCAATCAATGGCCGCCGGTGGCGACACTCGGCCCCAGCTGCCTAGGCCGCGGCAGAGCCGTTTATTGAGAGAGTTTGGCCATACATTGGTTTGAATAGGCGAGCATCTCGGGGCCAACCACAGGCCGCGAAGCAGCCCCTAGCGGTGGTTGTGTGCTCTAAATTTGTGACACGACTATACTTCGTTTTACCTTATGTGCGAGCGAAGGCAAAACTGGAAGCGCGAGCACGGAAGCTCCGTGCGTTCAGGCTTTGCTCGAGCGCGCGAGCTGGGGAGAAATGCAAAAAGCGCTGGTCTCGCGCTTCTAGCTTTGGCTTCGCTCGCAGATAAAGTGAAACGAAGTATAATTTGAGCCGTGCCGAGCGGAACTCCGCGTCTCAAGACGCTCGCGCACCCCACTCTTTGCACTGCTTTCTTTCAGCCAGTCTCAGGACGCTGTTCTAGCAGTGCAGACAAAGGCATGGGCACGAGCGCGTGGCTTTGGAAAGTGCCTCCTATGCACGAGGTCTCGTACAAACAAAAGCGTTTCGCTGAGCTAGGCTCACGCGCCTGTGCCTCTGTCTTCACTGCAGACATTTGCGAGATGGAGTAGAGGTCTCCTGATTGGTCGACGCTGTGTCACAAATTTAGTTTACGCTCTAAGCGTGGGGGGAATATTTGGCGCTGGCGGCGGCCTTTGCTCCGCCTATTGTCCAAACTCTCCTAATATACGGCTCTGGGCCGCGGTCCGCGATCCAGCCTACTACAATAGAGATCAGTGACCCAAGCATCAAAAATAATGCAGGGAATGGTGTTCCACGCGCCGCACGTGCCGGCGTCTGCAGCAGTAACTGTTCTAAAGCGAAAGCCTAAAACAAATGGTATCTTGCACGCGCTTTTGTCTACGCTTTATTTTGGTTATTTGCTTCGAATCTTTTACACAGGGAAGACGTGCACGTGCGGAGCGTGCGGCGGAGCGAGCGTAGAGTTTCTATTAGCGGCGAGATGTTTCGTTGGCGCCCTCGTTCGGTTAACTTTCGTTACGTAATTACCTTGTGAACAACAAGTTCGATGGTGTTTGTAATGGGCATGGTGGAAGCCTTAAATCATAGCGCTCTCAAAGTAACACTGCCCACACCATCAAAATTGAAGTTCTTATATTCCTCTTATTTCCGTCGATAAGACATCCTTTGCTGACGTCATAGTCAGCATTCGGCCAATTGTGGGTGGCCGACCACAGCGACGCTTTCAATCGCTCATGTCGCCAATACTTCGTCTCACCTTAGTATGGACTATTGTTAGCCGCGTGTGCTAAAAGCGCGAGCTAGTCGCTTTGAATGAAGCCGCGGCGGCTGCACGAGCGCTCGTGCAGCATGTGCTCTAGTCAAGGCAGTCAAGGCTGGCCGCTCGCGCTAGCACAGCCTTCGCGGTTAGTCCATGGTAGGGTGAGACGAAGTATAGTCACTGCACACAAAAAATCCACGGAACCCTAGCCATAAACAGCTTCGCTGTAAAAAGCAGAGAAAGCACGCGGCGCGCCCATGGGACAACCCGCAGTCGCTCGGTGATTGGGACGATTATTCAAATAGTCGTTTGGCAGTTACCAGCATTGGTGACGAGAGGCCGCCTAAAATATGTCCGTGCTTGTAGTCGATACAAATACACTTCTGGCAAACTCGTACGCGGAACCGCGGTGATATGGTGATGGCACGTTTTAAACTATTCTTCATGATGTGATCAGATGGTGCCACCAGAACACTACAGCACAGGGTAAACAACGAGCGGCCGGTACTCAGCTGGTGCACAACACTTTACCACCGCCTCTTTATTCTAATATAATAAATTACGCACGCTACCAGTCGCGTCGTCCAGTTTCCAGATCTGTACACTGTTTCTACGCACTAACACATCTTGACTTTGCGTTACTATTGCGTTCGCCACGCTACTACAGCACTGGGGCGACGTTTAATCAATACAGCTAGCCATAAAAAAAAAAAAAAGAAATGAAAAAAAAAACGAAAAAAAGGGGGGGGGGGTTGGCGAGGAGGGGTCGATAACCGTCACGATTAGTTGGTTAACTAAATTATGTCAGGGCTTTAACCATTTAGGTTTTCTTTTTTAGGGCCGTCATTACCACGGGCTAAACAAATTGGTAGAATTCGTGGATAGGAAATAGATCTTGAACAATAGTAATTGATCACTGTTTTCGTTTTCGCCGCCTCATTTTGAAACTAGGCGCAGACGGAGAGATGAAATTTCTGCCCCTAGCGAGTTTTACAATACCGTACGCAAAAAAAGTTTGAGTGCGCTGAGAAATGGCGTCGTCGCCATGCACGATGCCAGTTTAGGCTCGGCGCATGCGCGGTGGCAACGACGCCCTTTCTTTGCGAACGCAAAGGTTTTTGCGTACGCTATTTTAAAACTCTCTAGTGATGAGTGCAAGGGCTACGTACTCGTGGTGGGGCATGTCGTTTCCTCCCGGTAGCGAGCCATTAGAAAGTTTCAGAAGAATATTTCCTCGCGGCAACAAAAGAACGTGATCATCTCACGCTTGCAGCGCCACCAAAATACGGTCATAGCGTTTATTGTAGTTTAACAGCAGCTTCGCGGTGGGAAAAAAAAAGAACGAAAGACGACCACAAAGCATGCAGTTGTCAGAACATTTTAAACTTGTGTGTATGTTTCGACGGCAGAGCTTAGTCAATCCCAATGGACATCTGCTGTGTCCGCTGTAGATGAGACACTTAGTCAGTGCAGTACCACTTCTAGGGTCTAAACGTGTACCACGCAGTAGTGACACCACGACCGTACGGCTGTACAATGTTCACCTATCGTACCGGCGTGTGGTCATGTAGATGCGTGGTCTAAAAGGCGAGAAAGAACTATAGGCTACTCTTTCTGGTACGCATGCCGATATGACTGTTCTAATAAAGAATTCGATATCAGCCAAATTCTTACATCCAGAAAGAAAAATAAGCCTCTACATATCCACGAAGTACTTGACTATCCTTGAGGTTTGCGTTGGGGAAGACTCGATTGTATACTAGCCCGGACGCGTTATCTGGTTTTGTAGGTCACGTGTATTCCTCCTTGCTGCAAGTTAAGAAAACTCACGACGCGCTTTCTAATAGTGTTATCTCTACAATTTTTTCTAAATGTTCGCACGTTATGAAATAAGTAATGAACAAAAGGAGGTCCGCAGTTTCTTTTTTTTTTTTTGCAAAAAAATTTAGAGAGCTTTTTGTAACGTACGACTTTATACATTTACCGTCAAGCAAGGGACAATTTCGCTACAACGGCGGATTTAGTTAATCCTGCCTTGCGGAGCAGCCGCTTGACCACATGCATGCTTGATAAATGTTTTCGCCTGGCGAATCTCATATTGTGGAGTTCGTCAAAGAGCCCCGGAAATGAAGCCTGTGCACCGACCATCTCAAGAAACAAAATATTTTGTTGTGCCGGAAGCACATTTTAAAACTTGAATAACTATACCGGGTTGCATTTAGCAGGAAGCATAGATGCCATTTCTTTACATTGCGTTCTTCTCCAGAGCAGCGTGCCGAGAGTGAGGCAGTGAGGTTAGTCACTAGTTCAGTCCTCGGGTGTCCAGACCAGGGGCTTACAGTTGCGCCACAAATATCCGCCTCTCGCACTTCGGTGGCTGTTTCTTTATCAAGCATTATCCGTTATCAAACACTTATCAAGCATCTATTCATGTGGTCAAGCGGCTGCCTTGTGGAGCAGCCGCTTGACCACGTGGATACAGACCACTGTATCTATATGGTCGAGCGGCTACTCCGCGAGGCAGGGTTAACTAAATCCGCGGTCGCACTGCTCGTACATCATACAAACGGCAGTGTGCAGAAACTGTCTGGAGCGTGTCTCTTCCCTGTGTGACTGTCTTCTCACATTGGCCACAAAAGTTCTGCCTCCAGACGGGTTCAAAACGCAGACATATACATGGTGTCTCAAATAGCGGCCAAGCTCTTTAAATTGACCGCAAAAATCGGTTTCTTTACCTATTGTGCTACGATTTTGCGCAGCGTTCCCCACATGTGGTGCAGTTTCTTCTGTAAAATTTGCAAAGAGCGACCTCACCTGAGAAAAAAGTAAAAAATGAAAAAGTCTTAACTCCTATGGACACGCAGCGAAGTCACCGGCCTTCAAACAATAGTGCGCTGTTTGCGCGGGAGACAAGAGATGGCGCAAGCGGTCGCGACGCCAAGTGCCGCCAACGAACAAGCATACTGCGCCGAGAGCCGGCGTCAAATAGTAGACGATATTTTCGACTTATGTTTTCGGTTTCGATCGACACGTCGACAAGAGATCGCACACAACGAGTGGACTATCAACAGCCGTTTTCTTATGTTTCCTGGTCCCGAGCGCATCGTTTTTTTTTTTGTCTCTAAATGGACCTAAATGGCCAGACCTCGCAGCTTTAGCACAAGCCCGAGACGCATAGCTTGTCTTAACGCATGCTTGTTGCATTTTTGTACTTGAGCCTTTCTGTTAGCGTTTCGAGGTATGTGGACGAGCCAGTGCTGGGAACATCGACGCTGCGTAGCTCGGGTATCTTGCTTGAGTACGAGTCAACAAGCTGTAACAACCAACAAGTACGCGTACTCTGAGCTTGCGCCTTTATATTAGTGTTGCTGGTCTGAAAGTGTGGTACTTGTTTTTTGCGTTCATTGATGAAATATTAATATAATGCAATTTATTCGTCATTTTCATCATTTGTTTCATCATTTTTCATCTTTCATCATGATGAAATATACCTTTTTGAAATTACTGTTTTTCTTAATACGTCTGGGTACGCGAGGTAAAACTTGGAGACGCCATTGAAAAGCTAAAATTGAAGACACTTCCTATCTCTTATCAGTACTGACCCGCAGCACTGCACTAAGTGAAGTCCTCACCCACTTGCATTCTACTATTTCAATATCGCGCATGCGCATGAAGTTATTCTGCAATCATAGAGGCACATTTGCACATGCAAATAGTTTTTAAGAAAAGAACAGTTGAGCACTTGCGTGAACAATGTCGCACCGTTCGTCGGACGAACGGTGCGAAACGAACTAAAGGATTCGAAGCGCATTTCACGGTTGCTCATGGCCATACGATTTGTTATGTGTTTGCTTTCTTCCTGACTGAATATCCCGAGATAATTTCAGACACGCCGTTCAGACACAGATCTTGGGCGTTGGTAAAAGCTCCTCCAAAAAGGCTTAGTGAGGAGTAGGGGACGCCTGTTAGGGCCTCCCTCGTAGCTAGCCGATATCAGCGCTTGCGAAAACTTAATTTCCAATCAGCATAAAATTTGAGTGGGAGATATATGATGACACGAGGAAGACATCATAGTATCTTTTGCGCAGAAGTGAGGTAGAATTTATCGCGTTTCCTTAAAAGTTTATGCACCGCCATTCGGCTCAACTTTGAGACTCCTGTGAGGATGCAGCTTGTTTTTCGCCCAAGTAACAAGAAGCGGACGGTTGGCAAACAAAATGCGTGTAGGGCTCAAAATGACCGAATTTCAATTGTGGTTGGTTTACTAGTACAAGACAGGATTATCGAAAGTGAGCTCAAAGATACAATAGTGGGGTGAGGGGACTAGGTCACGTCTAAATACGTTTGCATACGCAGGCACAATATCTGGTATGTCAGAAACCAAGAAAAGTTCCCCGGTCTTCCTTCTAGATCGTTGGAGAATGCTTAGAGTGTTGTACATTCGGGGGAAGTCGGACAATCGAAAACGCAAGCAGCGCATTCGGTCACAGCGTGATAGCATGAATTGAAGCTGCTCGCTAAATTTAGCTGGGAAATTGACGTCACGTGACCTCAACACCAATTCAATTTCCCGCTAAATTTAGCGGGGCGGTTACTCCGACGCCGACGCTGCGAAACGCGGAAACGGGCGCCTAAGAGCTGCGCTCTAAAAATAATTAAACATTTCAACCTGTAATATGCAAGAACATGTATGAGGCAAAAAAAAACAAAAAAGAATGCGTGAGAATCACGCATTTTTCGTGAACACCTTCCAGTGGAGCGTGGAGAGATCAGAAACGATGTTTTAACGCATACCAGAAATGACGATACATTCAAGATGGCTTGAATGTATCGTAACTTGTGGAAAAAGGTGTGTTGGTTTGAAAGTTTGTTCTCACCATCCTCGTCCTTTGTGTGTTTTTGTGCTCGAGGCTCGCTACCCCTTTCGTTTCTGAGGCAACACTGAGGCAACACTAAGGCAACACGACGGCAACAGCAACACGTTGTCCAACAGTCGGGCAACTTGTTGCTCGCTCCCCGTGTTGTTCGACAAACCTGTCACACCGCGGCAACAGCAGGACAACATGGACGACAACTAAAATGTTGCCTTGGTATGACAGCTTTCGGCTACAAAAACAGCAGCAATTTGTGTTGGACAACGTGTGTTGCTCTGATTGCTGGCTGAGCAAATTTTGGGCCGGCAACACGACAACAGAGATAGTTTCGATGGCAGAGCTAGTTCACTATCAGTAACGTCTTACTCGAATAAAGGCTTCGAAAACGTTATTTAACAATAATTAAGGCTGGCGTGCAGCTAAAATAATTTGATGAATGTTTTTACTGCGTAATTACGGAAGGCGATTGTTGAAATGGTCACAGCTACGGTCGTGAACGTTCAGACTGGTGTTGAAATTAGAACTGCCGAGAGACCAGCTCACATTACTGCTAGTTAATTACTGGGGTCGGTAAAACGGCGTTCGCTAAAACGAGCTTCTCTAAACCGCATGCCACCGAAATAAAATGGCATGCCTACTCACCTGATAAAGTATAATAAAAAAATCCAGGAAAGCAAACATTAAAAAAATCGAAGGATTAAAACGACCACTCTGATCATGATTGTTGATGCTTGGAACATGGAAACAGCCGCTATATCAGACACCGCATTTGTTTCAAAAATACCCAGGACGTTTTGGGGAGTGAAGCGATCACATAGCAGACGGTAGGCAAATAGACAACGTTGAAAAATATTTATTCCACCTATTGTTATGCAGGCCGATCGTGTCGGTGTCTCAGTTTTTAAGCACTGTCAGTTCAGCTCAACACCATGCTACAAAAGACGCTTTGGAGTACTGCCGGTGCTAACTCAATTTTACAGTAGAAATAGGAATTGCGTGAAGGAAAGAACCGGACAAAAACACCTCAAACGGTTTTCCTCGGTTCGGGCTATCTGCTTTGTCAGCGAATGAAGAACATTTTGATAAAATAAAGGGTGGAAAATACTCCCCGTGTCAAGTTTTCTAATCACAGTGACTGGTTGATGTCGTCTCGTGGTAATTTCCGGCTCTTCGAACGCACTAGCACTTTGTAGAGTCACATTTCCAGCGACTCCTCGCCGCACACAAACAATGGCAAACAATCAAGATGGCGGAGTGTTCCTCGTATTATCCCCGTCGCCAGCGCGGTGTAACAGGGCTGTCTGACAATAAATTGGGCAACACGGTTGCCCGGCGGCAGCAACATGTTGCCCGACTGTTATTGTTGCCGCGATGTGACGGGGTCACCGGCTACACAATTTCCTCGTGTTGCCGGAGCGAGTTGTCCAACAGTTGCCTCAGTGTGACAGGGCCTTTAGGCAGTCAGTGAGCCTAGCTTCTGAAATAACTTAGGTGAAGGTCGAGGTCCGCTCCTGCTTAGAGCTTACGATCTTTCTTTCCCTTTCACTTTTTTAGTTTTTATCGGGTTCCTTTCAATTGGGAATGACTAGGCTAAAGACAAGACAAGACCAATGGCTTATACTCTATAGTCTATATAGTGAGCCTTGTTTCTGCACTCATTAACTACTGTTCCTTATTTGCCAGTAATGGGAAACGAAACCAAGTTCCCAAAATGATCTTAAAAAAGAAACAAAAAGCTTTTCTTATATTTGTGAGCTTACCGGTCAAAAACCTAGGAACTCAAAGACAAAAGGAGGCCGACAAGATCGGGGCCGGCTTGCTCGAATCAGCATCTTAGCTTAGACTGTGGCTGGGTTTACATAAATAAGATTGTAGCGCATAAAATTGAACAGGGACCAATCGCACGAACCCTGCCTTTCTACTTCTTCCTCTTCTACCCATCTGCTACCAATCAAAATAGTCAAATCTTGATTCGATGCACTACGGTCGCATCCATCTAGGCGCAGCCATTAATGTGATCGCAGCGTATCAAATCGAACAGGGACCAATCGCACGCGGCCTGTCTTCTTATTTCTTCCTCTTCTACCCATCTGCTACCAATAAAAATAGTAAAATCTCAATCCGTTGCGCTACGGTCGCATTCATGTAAATGCAGCCCATGTAAACGCAGCCTCTGAAAGGAAGCCTGCGAAGCCTGGGGAGCGCGAGCGATTGAGACTCGATATCACGTACTATTCCGCTTTCGCGCTAGCTTCAGCATGTGCTTTCTTTCATGCAGTAGCAGCTAAGACGCTGAATCTCGGCTCAGACAGTTGCGTTGGTTACATTTAGAACGACCGAAACGACAAACAACGACGAAGTCCCCGGAAAAGCTGCTCCCCATGCGGAACGATACAAACAATGTGAAGCAATCATAAGGTACATCCGGTCGTTCCTGTTGTTTTGTCGATCTGAAGGCTAGTTCACACATTTGTGTCGGTTGCATCCACAGCAACCGAAACGACAGCAACGGCAAAATGTTCGCCGCAGGCAACGGGGTAAGCGATGCAAGAGGTATCTTCGCGAAGCAATCATGCTTCTTCCGTTGCTCTGGTCGTTTCGGTTATGAACGCAATCGTTAGGGATTTGTGAACCAACCTTAAAATGCAACCAACGCAGGTGTGTGAACCAGCCTCGATTGTTGCAAGCCGACCCAATCTCACATGAGCTAGAGAAATTTTCTGTTATCATGACATTCGTGCATTGAAAAGAAGCCATACCAGCCGCGCATGCAGATAAATACCTGTGCTAAACAACACAGCTACTATTCCGCTCGTGGAGAATCGGGATCAATACAATTAACTTTCCTGCCCAATGGTACATAGCAAAGGAGGGCGAACGGACAGGGTTCTGCGTACACCGAGATTCAAAGGTTTGCAAACAAAGACAGCCTGTTATGCCGGAAGTGCTATTCGAGAGCCGTGCATCTTTCTAGATCACACAGTATACTGAAATTCTCTTTCAGAGCTTGAGTCGAACATCAGACCACACAGACCTCGGTATTCGTGGACGCTTTTCTAAGCTACTTACACCACGATGCTTCTTAGAAAGACATATTGGCTCGTTGCCTCGGTGTGTCCTGATACTGGTTTGGGTCTCACAACTGGTTTGCAGATGCCCAAGGAGGTGCCGTACACAAGTTCCCTGGGAAGGGTGGGGCCGACGGTTGCCCACGCAACTGAGGGAATCGATCCGTCCAAGATGGCGGCGACCGGGGAACCCTCTGCGTCTAGGAGGCATCGCGAGGGCCGCATAGGAACGCCGCAAGGAGAAAGACGCCATAGCATCCCGTTTGTGGAGTTGTGGCGTGACGTCACAGGCAGCCATGGCGGCATCACAGCCTAGCTGGCCGCGGACAGGACACGGCGAACCACACTTAGCGCCACTCACACGTAGCCGATGCGGCAGAGCTGGGCTGTGGAACGGGCGCGTTCTCGGTACTCCAGAGATGTCTTGCACGGGGGTTGGGGAGATTTGCTCATCTGGAGGGTCGTCATCGCGATCTTTTTTAGGAAGGTAGTTCGTCGGTCCGTGCGAGCGCCTCGGTGGGTTCTGCAACCGGAGGGTACACCGGAGGACCGCGGTCGCCCCTGTGGACGTCTCGTCCGAGCACCGTCGGGTGTCCGTGTCGTGAACCACGCGGCACGGGGCAGGCGTTCCGCGGGTCCCGCCTCCGTACGGGAGCTCGTTAGCCGCGTGCAATGGCATTGATGGGCCTAATGGCATTACGGGCCCTTACGGGCATCGATCGCGGACAAGATGGCCGTCGGGTGCTCACCGTGTCCGGCGTCCCGCTGTCCCCGCAGCGGCTCCTGGAGCGCGTACAGGGACCCTCCGAGGACATCCTGCTTTCGCTTGTCTCCACAATCCTGCGGACTCGTGGCCATGGGCTCGCCCTGCAGCCGGGGGTCCTCGGCGGCCACGGCGGCCGCGGCGGCCGCCATGGCGCTGCTCCACAGCTGGAACCTCCCGTCCAGCGTGCCTTCGGGCCTGACTAACGAGCAATGACTAACGAAGTTAGCGCGCCCAATGCCTCCGACCCGAGCCTTATAAAAGCGGCCCCGACGACGCCGTACTCGGGGACCAGCCCAACAGTCCCGTCCGGGCGGCCATTGGTCGGTCCCGGAGTGTTGCCGTGGGGACGCCCCACCCACGCGGTTCGTGCGCCCTGGAGGGGAGCTTGAACCCCGAAGGGGGCGTGGCGTCCCGATGTATGAGGGGGGTTCCGGGCAGCCCGGGAACCGGGAGTGTTGGGGAGCTCCAAGTTTCGGCGCTGCGGACTGTCAGTCAACGGTGCTGGTTCCCGAGTGTGCTTCCCCTTTCGCCAACAACGCCCTCGGAGTGGTGTTCGGGAGCCGAGCTCTCCATCCCCGGGTTCGGAGCTGGTTCCGTTCGGTGAACCTCGGCACCTGAGCGGCACTTCTCATGCCCGTCTGGCCTCTCGGACTGCTATGGGACTCCTACGGTGGTAGCGGCAGTCGCCATGGTGATGTTTTCTCAGAACATTCACGGAACGTTGACTTTCGTCACAGGGGCAGTGTATGAAAGATTCTACTATAGTCATTGACAACTTACGAAACGCATAGCATGGTCAATAGGTGTACGCTTCTTGCTTTGTGATTGGTTTTTCGGCCTTGTTATCGGCCATTGCTGTAATCTCATTGGCTACGGAGTGGTAATGAGACGCTCGCTCCACTTCGCGTTTCCGAAGGCCTCAGTGACCAATGGAGGTTTCAACGACCATACTTAGCGTAGTCTTGTGTGACATTGCGTACGAATTATGTGCATGAGGACTCCAGTTTTCAAATCTTTGAGTATAGTTGAGTGTTCTTAACGACATGTATTGAACGTTGATGTCACTTTTTAACAAAAAAAGCTTGTCGTTTGGTTTGTTGTTGTGTTGTATCAGCGCCGACGAACGTTTTTTTTTTGTTTTTTTTTTTTGGGGGGGGGGGGAGGGGGGAGGGGGGTGTTCGTTGCGTCGATGAATTTCAGTCTAGATACGTAGCTGCAACACTTACTACGTCCGCGAAGGTAAAGTCTCCCAAATTATCTTTAGTTTCTTTACGCGGACCGATTCCAAGGCCTTCTCCACTTATCAGCCACAATGTGGTAAATCTGTCAACCGTCTCTACATATTGTTTATTGGCGCACTCAGCGTACGTCGCGAACTATGAATACGAGCAGGTCGTATAGCAGGTGCCTGCAACAGAACCGCCCACTGACATATAGAAGTTGATACCTCTAAAGCATATGGGATGTGACGTGAAGGATGCTTTGGAGTCTCTTAACCAAGCCCTACTCATTTATCCATCTTTCTCAGGCGATTCACGGACATCGAGACTGAAAAACGTCTACTTACATCGAACCCAACAACTCCAGACCAAACTAGACCATGGACGTCGACCGGACCACACCCAGTTTGACGAGAGGCGTCCAGACCAGCACGTCCCAAGGTGACCCAACCTGACTTCTGCCGGCATGGCGTGTTCACTTCGCCAATTGTGACGACACCTTGGAGGGATGGTTCAGTTTGAGTGACCCGGTGGGCTCGTGGGCTCTTGTGTTCTTATCACGCGGTGCTCTTGAAACCGTCGGTGATCAACTTCGGTGAGCAACTTACCTTACAAAATGACAGTCACCCGTCGTCGGTGGCAGCACGGAAGGACAACACCTCTATTCTGATTGTGATAACTGGTGTATGTATTTTGATCAATTTGAAATTATACCGAAAGTGATTGCGTGATGTTCATGTTTGCTCCCTAGTTATACAGTATCGTTCTTTTATTCCATGTGCACATTCATCGTTTCTGGGAACCTATCAACAGTTTGGAATCCAGCAAACCAAAAGAACATTTGAAGAAAAAAAAATGGTCCGGAAACAAACCAGACTTAGAAACAAATGAATGACAATGTCTTATTTTAACGTTATCAGCCGTCACGCCATCAAAATTCAACCAACCACTCATCGGAACATTTTTGTTTTCTCAGTATGAATTACCACCGGCTCATTTACTAAGCAATTGATCTTATAGATTCTAAGTAGTAGTAAAGTCTTGTGCTATTTGCGAAATTAAGAGTCCACATAATATTCGGAGACAATGCACCATATCTGCGGTGGCGAAGTATTGAGCCAGTGAAAAGTCGCGCGTCAACATTTTATACACTTTGTAATTTTTTTTGTACGACGTGCTGCTTACTGCAAATTAAAACACGTTGCGTGTAATATTATTTGGCACTTAAAAGGCTGAAGGCGAATGCGCGAGAAATCTCATTGCGCTGCTAGATCATATTAACCTCACACATGCCCCACCTTTGCTGGCATTCGGCAGCTTTGTAATGGACTTTTGTGCTAAAATGACGAACTTCGTTTCTTGCACCATTGAATTAATACGCATCGTACTGATTAAAGGTGTTTCCACGTCTGATCGCACAATAACGGTCCTGGTAACTTTTTTTATGTAAAAATAATATATGTTAAATTTGTGTTCTTCGGAGGAACATTCAGCTATACGTGAACGTTGTAGCCTATTTTCTTCCGCAGATATAAAATTTCGAAGCTCGAGGCGTGGAGATTGCCAAGGTTTTTCTATTATAATTTGCAAAGCCGTCAATTTCACACCGAAACATGGAAGCAGTAATAATATGTTCCACTTATGTTATGAAAGGCTTAAGAGATATACACAGAATATAAAAAAAAAAGGAGGAAACACGTCAAATAAACATGTTTTAGAGGCATTCACAAATTATTTACAACAACTACTTTATATAAACGGGCGCGAAATATATCGAAATGATCATCTTTAAATGCATTTTACGAATACATAAGAAAACTATGTTTTGTCATTTTTGTCGTTTTGTTATTAATGCAGAAACGCAGCTCATTTCTCCAATTGCACGCACACATTTGAAAAAAAGACTAGTTTTTATTTTTATTTCTTTTAAACTCTCCCATTAACCGCTTACACTGACTCGAACTAACTTGTGATTGCAAAACAGTACGTAGCATATGATCTCCTTAGGAGAAACACGACAACCTTCACTCGAATTGAGCCAGCTTGTCTTCGTTATAGGGGCTTTGCCGCACGACGTCCGCTCCAAAGAGTCATTTTCGAGTAACAGACAAAAGCGGTGCTGCTCTACCGTAGGGCGTAAAAAGTTATCGTGTTTCTAATTTAGTTTTTTACTTGTGTTTCCTTGCATTTGACTTATCAGGCAACGCAAGAAAACACAAAACACAAATATAAAACTAACTAAACTAGGGACAGCATGACGTTCTATACCCTACGATAGAGCAGCACCGCGGTACAGACTTTTGTCGGTTGTAAAAAATGGCTCTTTGGAGCAAACGTCGTGCGGCAAAGCCTTTATAACGAAGACACGCTAGCTAAATTTGAGCGAAGGTCTGTCACAAGTTAGTTCAAGTCACTGTAAACGGTTAAGGAAAGTTTAAAAAATATTAAAAAGTGGACATTTAAAAAAAAAAAAAAACATTGACGCGCGATTTCGCCACATTTCAAGCAGTGACCTGCGTTTCTGCATTATGTACAGAACTACAATAAGGGCTAAGCATAACTTTCTTATATACTCGTACAATTACTTTACAGATGATCATTTTGATATGAATTTCATCTTTGTAAATGAAGTAGTTCGATTCTAAGTAAGTTTTGAATGTGTCTCTAAAACGTGTATTTGACGTGTTTTGTAATTTTTTTTTGTTTAGATATATACTATACTAATTTAAAAAAATTCTGTGCACATATCTTAAAACTAGAATAATAAGAGAGAATTATTACTACATGCATGGTTCGGTGTGAAATTGACGGCTGTGCAAACTTCTGTAGCGATACTTTGTCAATCTCCACGACTCGAGATTAAAAATTTTATGTCCGGAAGAAAATTAGCTTTGGCGTTCGAATGTTCCCCCCAAGAACATAGCTTTGAAGTACATTATTAGACTAATCTAAAAAATATGACCCGGACCTTCATTGCACGATTTGACTTGGAAACACCCTTCGGATGTCAAAGGGACAGCGTGGAGAGTGGTCAACATATTTTGCAAAACAGTCCATCTGGAACGAAAAAGGTTCGCTCGAACTCAACAGTCAAGTAGCGAGAAATAAACTGATCGAAACAATACTTTAAATAATTGAAATGGAAGCGCTTCCAGAATAGAAACAACGCCCCGGTGCATCGGAAAAGCAGCTCACAGTAGTCTATTCATTCCTTTTGTCAACTGTTTACTGTGTTAGACACTAACGAATCGCGCAAAACCGCATCAGTAATCCAGTTGGGGTGGTACATGTACTACACGTTACTGAACTACAGTGCCTAAATACCGTTACTCTTTACCCAAAAGTAATCAAAGGCGTTACTCGTCAGTCAATTTCTAAAGGAATGCAAGTGACCTCGGTTTGAAAGCAATCCGTTATTTTTCTCGTTACTCCTAATATAGTTATTAGTATGAAGCAGCAGCCGCTTCCAGTATTTGTTGCGATTAATAATTCCTCGTTTTTTTAGCCCGCTCATTCGGGGATAGCTGTGGCTTATAGACCAACATGCGGCTCTGACATCACGTCGCTGGCGTAGCGCTGCTGTCGACATGGCGCATGCCCAGACGCTTTAAGAGCTACGCATATACCTGGTTTTTGAGCACGCGCAGTGCCCACACCTCGTGTTGGCAGAGAAAGCGTGTGCCTTTCCTAACATACATTGCGCACATCTACTTAAGGTCAATCTCGTCGTGAAGATTACAGGGGCCGAGCTGAGGAGAGAACTAGGTTGTGTACTTCTGGAGCTAGGTTGGGTACTTCTTAAGCTAGGTTGGGTACTTGTGGAGCTAGGCTGGAGAGGAACGTGTTGTTCACGTTCTCCTTCGTAAGGAACTAAACAGTTGCGATGCAACATTTGTTCCTTCTCTTACATGTACCTAGGTCGTTACTTGGTTACCGAGAAAAGTAACATTGGTACAATTAACGCTTTACTTGTAACGCGTTAGGTACAAGTCACGATCAGAGTAGAAGCGGGTCTTCAATTTTGTTTTTAACGATAGCTAATTTAAGTTACTAATCCACAGTTTACGTTGTCGTTAACTGTAGTTTATTTTAGTTACTAATCCATGGTTCTCATAATCACATCCCAGCGTGCGATCTGCCCAGTTCGGCATGCACATGTTCGTTGCTTCTGAAATCGAGTAAATCACGCGTCGTGCGCGCAAATGCTGAAAATGGCAGCAAATGCATTCATCGAAAGCTATACGGACACATTTACACAAAGTATCTGTCATGATTTTGAGTAATAAAGAAATTATTACATACTTTATGGCACATCCAGCGTCCGGTTAAGTACGTTCAAAGCATCTGTCGACAACGCGCGCTCATTAAAATATATATATATATATATATATATATATATATATATATATATATATCTTAGAAACTATAATTTTTTACTTTTTTTTTATTTTCAAATGCGTGGTGTCTGTTGATGCAATGAACATACATAAACGGATGCTCGATGTGACTAATAACGTCTTTTACCCCCTAACGTAAAGTAAAACCGGTGCTGTTTAAACAGCTCTACTTCTGACTTTGACGTCAACGCTTCTTTGAATAGGGCGTTAAACCGTTACTGCTCAGATACAATACAATAAAGTCGTACGTATGTTTGGTGAAATAATCAGAGTGGCGATGTGTGCGAGTTGGTTCGTATTTCAACTCTATATGAAATAGGTCGTAAAACAACTAGGTCGGGACAGATTGTTTTACGCGCTGCTTCATGTTTGGTGAAAGTTGCGAATAACGTAAAATTGACACAGAACTAACGGAGATTGTTATAAGTTTTGCCAGACGACAGCGCAGTGGTGAGGAACAGAAACACCACAGAAAACATCAGGCGGGACGACGACTTTCAGTACCTGTTATCAGCAGCATCAATGGACGAGTTACACTCGTTCGAGGTAGGTACTTACATGTTTGATTTCACCATCCTCGTTTCATCCTCTAGCAAGTGTGGTTGTAGTGCGTGTGCAGTTGAACTACGGTACATGAAGCACGTTTTCGGCCGGTACGTTTACTGTCCTTTCCGCCCATACATCGAAGGTGGTGGCGAAGCGGCAACAAATGGTGTCAAAGAAAGAAGCCGGCATGTCATGTCGTAGGATGGGTAGGATGGCGCAATCCTGTCGGTGGGACCTAGAGGTGCTGGGGAAAAAAGTACGAGCGCACGCGAGTGTCGCCGTCGTCTGTAGCGTCCATACTCCTGGCTGGTTACGCTTCCGTGGACTGCCGAGCCGGAAAAAAACCTGGAGCAGAACGGGCCACGCCCGCCACCGCTACCGAGACACTGGAAGTATACCGTTGTTGGTTACAGCACGAAGCCTCCACGCGGAGCGCAAGATCGTCTGCTTCTTTTGCAGGGGGTTCTGGTGACGTCGGAACGCCGAGCTTTGATTGGCTCTGATTGAGGAATAGTGGCGAGACCTCGAGGCATCTTGCTTTAGGGTCTACCCACTATATTTCAATCGGAGCCAATAGGAACTCGGCGTCGGTCTGACGTCACTGCAATCCCCGTGCAAGAAGCAAACGACTTGCTCTCCACATTACGTCATCAAGCGGATATCGAGGAGCCACGTTTTAGGACGCGCCCAACACACCGGTTGGAGACGCGTTCCAGGTGCCATAGTTGAACATATACGATTCATCGCGTGTCAAATTCAAGGATCCAAGGATCGACGTGGCTAGTCTATCCGTCACCGCATCTATGCAAGCTTTAATTAATACCCTTCGCTCTATCGACCGCATTTCTAACGTTTAAAGCCGAGCGCGCTGGCTTGTGTACGGTCAGCGAAGTACCCCCTATCAGTCGAGAGTAAGCATCGCATGCTTAAACTGGTTGTAGAACTCATAGGACATTCTTCGATAAACTATAGCTTACCTTCAGTTGTGTTGTGTTGCTGGAAAGTTGATCATTCGTCGGGTTCCGTGTTTTCGGAGTTAATTTTTCTTCGAATTCGAGGGTGTTTCTGGGGGTGTACTTTTTCTAAAAGATTTTTTCGTGTTTTTCGTATCAATTTTGGGTCTCCGACGAGAATTGTGGCGCATATTATGTCGAAGGAAATAGGACGTCGAATTCCCAAACCGCCAGGGAACCTGTACCGATAACTTGAAAAATGTCCCCGTGCCGCTAAAAAAGCACATAATAGGGAGCTTTAGTGGATTCTTTCAATACTCCCGCTAGTGACACTCGATAATGATACGATGCATGCGCAAAGGCGTCGGCGGAGTATTGGGTACTATTATCGGATTTATCACAATGATCTACTCTGTTTCTTGAGGCTTTTGCTGACTTTTATAATCTAATCTACTTGGAATGCCTAGGTTTGTAAACTACCGACAAATACTTTGGAATCTTGCTACGTAGTAAATGATGCTACACTTCGAATCGTATTCGCAACGAGGTTCGGGGGCTTAGAGCGATAAACTGGCAGCTGAGAGCGACCCCCTCTCGGCCGCCGCCATGTTGCAGATTTTTTACCACTAGACACGTGACCTCATAGTTTTACGTCTAGATTTTAACGAAGTACCGCGCACAGATAATTGCTTATCGACCTTCTATAACAGTGCCGACGAGATAAAATAGGTTTCGTTCGTTTCAAGTCCAAATTGTGCTCTTGTGACAAAAACTAGGACAGCTTCGCAATGGCTCCGCTAGATACCGTCAGCCGCGATGCTGTAGTTTTGGTTTTTATCGGAGCTAGACACTTATCTTTGGGGCTAACAGTATTGAAAAATAGTTCATAATGTTTTTTACAGCGATCGCAATACAAATATCGGCTCAGTTTCACATAGAAGCCTCAGGATTTGATACGGTCACGTGTCTAGTGGTCAAAATTGCATAACATGGCGGCAGCCATGGGGGGGGGGGGGGGGGGGGGGGAGGGTTACTTTTGCCTGTTGAACAAAATACCATTTTATCGCTCTAGGGCTCCTCTACCTCGTTGGGTATTCGGGTAGAGGCCCCGACAGGCAGAAATGGCCTTTGCCCCGACCTGCCTCCCCGGCTATGCCGGAGAGAACCCAAATAAAGAAATAAGAAAACTCACTAATAACTCACTAAGACGATGCCTCGCGCACATTTCCTTGGGGAATCTGTTCCTGGTTAAAAGAACATAAAGCTGTAGACAAAAACTGCCTTCCCTTAAAGCTTGTTAATTTTGTTTTTGCTCAAAAACAACTGTCGTTTTCTGTTGTTGTTTGTTTGTTCTGTTTCTTTTGATTTTTGATTAAACCGACTCCGGGTTAAATTTCGGGGTTTATCGGTATTTACCGAAAATACAAAACGCCGAAAACGCAGAACCCAGCACCGCGCTAGCGATTGGCCAGCTCCAAGGTCAAGTGCGGCTTGGCCAGCCGCGGCGATCGTCGACATCGGCGACTTTCTCGCCCAGTGCCCAACATAAAGCATCTGGGACGGTTTTATGGTGATGCGGGCATCTCCCCCTGCTCTTGAAATCCCCGTAAAATGGATTTTCTAATCACATCACCGGCTTCATGGAGACAAAATACACATAAAAAAAGAAACCCGCGTCAAACATTTTTTTTTTTTGTAATACACTGTCAAGGCTAGCGTAGCTTCCAGGGCGACGTGAGCGAACGAAAGCGTCGCTGTGGTCGGCCCACCACAATTGGCCGAATGCTGACTATGACGTCAGCAAAGGATGTCTCATCGACGGAAATAACAGGAATGAAAGAACTTCAATTTTGACGGTGCTGGCAGTGTTGCTTTGAGAGCGCTATGATTTCAGGCTTCCACCATGCCCATTACAAACACCATCAAACTTGTTGTTCACAAGGTAATGACGTCACGAAAGGTAACCGAACGAGGGCGCCACCGAAACTTCTCGCCGCTAAATTAGCGGCTGCGAGGGCATGTGGTTTCGTCTTGTATCTTACTCGGAGGCGCTCTCGTGCGGAAGAGAAGCGAAGCGGCGCGCTCGAGCAAGTATTGGGCAGGAGATGGAACTATAGGGGGCGTTTTATCCAGCTTGTTGTTAGGGTGCCTACATGTCTGTCTATCTCAGGGTGAAGACATCCATTGTTGCCCTGAATGTGCCAGTGCGTGACGCTCTCGTGCACTTGGTGCGTGACTTGGGCGGTAAAATGGCGTCTATGCATTAGCCAAAGCTACGCGCTCGAGCTAAGTGACACCAGATTGCGCGCACTTCAAAATGCATAAAAAAACGATTGGGCGGAAAAATGGCTGAGATGTCACCACTCAAGCAAAAGCGCGCGTGTGTATGAAGGCACTCTACTTGTTGTCCCCACAGCCTGGTGTTTACTAACACAGCATAACAAGGAAAACGAACCTCGCCGAGCACGGTCTGGGCACGAGCGCTTCCTTCTGACCAGTGCTTTGGTCGCACGAGGAGCTGCCTTCGAATCGTCACCTTCGATTTCTCCGATCAAAAACAAAGAAGAAAATACGGTTTGTTGTACCCACAACTGAAGCGTGCCGCTAGAGGCGTCAGTGTTCGATCTCCTCCCCAATAGGGAGTATTCACTAGACGCCATATTTGTGGGGGCTGTTTAGAGCGCATGCTCAGAACGTGCTCACATCAAGAGGCTGCAAAGACCGCCACTTTTGATGGTGCGAAATGCACGTTGCAAAACAACTGTGGAAGCTCGCCATCAGCACGCGCTCAGCATTCGCGCACACAGCTATGGCCGCCAGTGAATACTCCCTATAGCTTTGGCAGCGTTTGAAGTAGTTAGAATACTGCGGACGCTGCACCACCTTTGACTATGAAGCACGGAATAGTTGACGCCGAGAAAGGCAAATGTCTGGCGTAAGTCCGTCATCGCTTTTAATAATCAAGTCCGATTCGGCGTAAGAGAAGAAGATGATCAGGCTTGAAATGTAAGTGAAATGAACCGCATTTGTTGACTTATGAACGACACGTAAATTTATGCTATGAAAATATCGTATTAAGCACACGACAAACCAAAAAAAAAAAAAAATACAGGCATTGCTGTTTGCTGAGAGGAACTGGCTGGAAGGCTTCATTCTTAGCAGAAAGGCTGTATTTAGGTAACATTTGGAAATAAAATGCACGCGATTTGGAGTAATTCGCAAATATTTACAAGCTCCAAAAGGAAAATAAAGCAGTCACCAATATCACCTGAGGTCGTAAGAATGTTTTTTTTTTTTTTTCTCACGAATACACGCCAGTACGTGTTAACGACCACGAAGACACCAATGAGCTTGCTAAAAAACATCTTACTCCCATTATCATCATCATCACGAACCCGAATGACCCGGATGCTCTGGCGGCCATATTGGAAACATCGTCTACCGCGTCCACCGCTGGAACATCGACGCTTTTTGAACGTAAGTTTCCAGTTTCTTTTTCTTAATTTATAAAGAAAGTAGGTCAGAACTTCTAAAATGGGCTGTATAAGGACTTCAGTTTAATTTAATCATGCCACTTTTTATGTACATATTCAAACTATAGGTCGACTGTAATACATACCCGATCCACTCAATAGAACTGGCGACTTGCGAAAAATTTTGTCGCTGTCGTTTTGTAAAAAAAAAAAGACTCGTTTTATTCGCCAAATATTAGTAGAACATTCTTTTCGACTTCAAGAGTAACTCAATCAATTTAGTTAACGAAGTTTTTTTAACTCTTAGTTTTCAAGTCGGCGAAAATTCCAAGCGTGCGGAAAAACGAGAGATGCCAAAATGCGCGAATTTCTTCCGAAGCAGTGATTTGTAACGTTTTGAATGTTGCAGAAATTAAGTAGTGCGTTGCATCGCGTGAAATATCTCGACATTATAAAAGCAATTGGCTTCGGATGTTTGAAGTTGTGACATTGGAGAAAAAAAAGAAAAGAAATACCAGTCTAAATATTTCGATGCAAAGGCGGGGAGGCGCGGCCAAAGACCCATACTATGGCGGCTAGAAAGGAACGCAATGACAGAGAGGGTCGCTAGTCGCGATGAAAATGTTTAGAGAGCCTTGTTTGAAGAGATGGTTCATCTCAGACCACGGGGAGCGTCTTCAATTCCATGGCGGACACCTCCTGCGGCGATCGGTTGCAAGTGCGCATGCGTTGCGTTTTTATTTGCAGACCATCAACGCCTCCGTAACCTACTCAAAGTTTGTATTGCACAGGTATTGCAGATATGGTTCATAAACCACGTGACCACAATCGAGCAGTTGAAAAATCTCTGATATAAAGGCTCTCTAAAACTTTTTTACGACCGCTGACTCTCCATTTTGCTGCAGCACCCTTAGCGGTCCCCAAAATTTGCATCGCGAAATTTAGACGCACGATCTATTTAACAGGTGAAACGTGCGGAATTCATGTAGTTGACACAAAAAAAAGACAGTCTGACATGGCGTCGTACGCGCGCCATGTCCGAGAGGGGTGCAATTAAGTTGCGATGAAGATCTTCAGTACCGAGAGGGGCATTGCAGTCTGCAGGCGAGTCGTTTTCATCGCAAATCTGTGCAGTCCTTCGCTGCTACCGGTCACACTTCTCCATCCAGCCGCCATACCCATACTGAGCAGCCTGCTGTACTCTGAAAAGTGAAAGGTGGAAACAAGCGGGGTTTAATCCAGAACTTCAGGCTAGTTCCACACAAGTCTGAGTGAGCCCGTCTTGATTAACCGGGGGGAGAGAAAGGGGGGGGGGGGGGGCAGGCTCTGCGTCAGTTCCACGAAAACAGGCTGATGCTGTGTATCGTACAGCCAAAAAGAAGATCAAATGGCATCGCCACATCTGCTAAGAAGATGTGCCCTCCCCCCGTCTGTATCATCTCTTGCTTTTGTGATTGTATGATGCTGGCTACGAATCATGATGAGGGCCATCACCAACCCGTTCGAAGGGAAGCTTCCCCAACTCTGATACCAAATGTGTGGGACAATTCCATCTTTGTCAGTCAGTGCGGACTGTGTGTGGCGTAGAAGGCTAAGGCGATTTCCAGTATGCTATCATCATTGCTTGCACTCATCTTTAGTCAAATATTTTGCGGGCACTTTGGCATTTTCATCTACATGACTGCCTCCTGATGCAGTTACTTACTCTAAGATCGACGCGGTGTACTTCAAAGCTCCGACATAACTGTGGATGATGCTGAAATCTCCAATGGCAACCCTGCTAAACGAGGTAACAGGCCTACTCATATTAAAGTTAACTTCACTCCTGCGGCCGGCAGCTGCCCTTCCAGTGAGTTGCTGCGTGGCTAAGTTAACCTCATGTCTGTCTGTGATTTTAAATTTTGTTCATCCGTTTTTAAGTTGGAGGGCAATGCTTTCACGAATATTACCCTCTCACTTGGCTTTCAAATATGGCTTTATTTTATATTCCGTTTTATTTTTTTTCCACTGCCAATCACAAATAAACTTAACAATATTACACTGAAGGGGACCTCCTATAAATATTTGAACTGGTTTGAAATGTGCACTGAAACAGACTTCAGAAATTGTGGGAACATGGAGGGAAACATTTTGTTTTCGGAAATTCACGATACAAGCAAATTAAAATTACAAATACATGCGAAACAATGTCGCTCTCTGACGCATGTAGCAAAATTATTGTAGCATTAGGTTACGAAAGTGATCGGCGTTACAAATGAACCATGGATGTTTATACCTCAGCTTCAGTGAAATGTTTGTCGTAAACTATGACATTCCTCGCCGTGCCTCGTTGCACTAAGAACCATACCAAGCATGCCTAGACTCTTGATCACGACTTCCTCTGTAATGAACGACCAGCTCACTCTCGCTGGCTCCACGATTTCATTTTGGTGAGTGAAAGTAAGCATTTATTTTCTCACAAATGTCGCACAAATGTCGGTGAAAAAAAAAAAAACGGATCCGTCGTAGTTGTTTGGCAGACGCCGGAGTCACGCCAAGCCACTGTGGCGAATCCACCGGCCGGCTTCGACGAACACGACGCGTCCTCTCTTTCACAGACACCTTTTTGTTGTTGTTGTTTACTGATGGCCTTTGTTCTGTTATCGCAGCTAGCCTTTTACTTTGACTCAAAAACATAGGTAACATCGAGGGGAGCGGATGGTGCCTAAATTTCCTAGAGTACACGGTCAAAGTATCATCGTACTTTTATAGAGTCCAAATAAAGATTCCGGGCTTCAAATTTGTTTTTTTGCACAACACTTTTTTTGTTTACAGGGTGAAATTCCGCTGTTGAAAAATTTTGTCCGGTTATAAATTTCAGACATGTGTTACTTTCACCGTGCGAATACAATCGACACTTGGCATTTTTTGTTTGGAGCTGGAACGACTGCCGGCACATACGACTAGCAGAAGCGGGTACATAGCTCATGGGGTCGTCCTGCACTCTTAGCAGCTCTACTTTTTTCAAGTCACTGAGCTTCAAGCTTCTGCCTGCACTCTGTGAGAGTATGTCCAGCTCAATGTGCCTACGAAGCTTCTCGGGTAGCATGTCCTCGGACAACCGTTCACGCCTACACGCCCCGGTCGAGCACGTGAATGCACAAACCAACGCGAAAACACGAGGACACCAAACTGACCTGCGAGATCAGTACACGACACACGGCAAGAGCTGCACATTCAAATCATAAAAATGAGTGTACCGCACAGGCCCGAATGGTTCCCACATTTTGATTTCCCAATGTGATGTCCATGCGAGAGCTTCTGGGACAGCCACCATATAATTGAATTAATTACTGTTAAATGCTCAATTACACCTGCACAACGGTTCACTGGTTTTGTCGCTGGGAGGTAGGCGTGTCAGTGAGGTGTTTGCTCTTGTTGTTTCTGCACATTTGAAGCATATTTGTCTTGGTTTTCCATCGTTCTAAATTAATAAACTCTTTTTAAAAGAATAACGGTGGTTTAGATAGTGATACAGTTTATTTCGTCTGTATAAAACAATTCTCAAGGTTCTGGCCAACACTGCTAATCGCGAGATGGTTCGACTATTACATCAGGGCTGTGCCACCAGTCGCACGTTCTGAACACACCGTGGCGCCACCAGACTTTGAGCTGTTTTCGCCTGATCAAATTACAATATCATGCGCTTTTATTCTGTGGCTTCTAGTTGTTCCTTGAGTACACCGAACTATTGATGTGGTAATGACATAAAGAGTACAGAAGCCGTATGGGTATTTCAGAAAACATTACATTTTTTATGCCAATTTACCTTAATTAACTACATAAAATATGCAGCTTCTTTTTCTTGCGGGGCTAACCACTCCACGCACTATGCCTAAGAAGACGACTGAGAGACAGGCATTGGGGGCTTGACGGACAACACCTATTTAATGTATCAAAGTCTTTGACTGCAGTTAGTAAAGTTTTTGTTTCAAATTTCTTACCAGCACCTCTTTTTTACGTTACACTATTCCAGTTGGCTCCCCTTTTCTCAACAACATCTTTATTTTCTCGAGAAAAATAAATTTTCAAGTCGATGTATACTCACACCCCCTTGACTGGTACCTACCCTACTAGCAGCACTGAACTGGAACATCACATGACATAATGTGTTATCCGCGTTATCCGAGATGAGCCTTGAGCATTGTTTATGGTTGCTCTTGTTTATGCTTGTGTTTTTTTTGTATATATATATATATATATATATATATATATATATATATATATATATATTTTTTTTTTTTGGGGGGGGGGGGGGGCTATAGTTACGTGACCGGGTGAGAGGAATTTGGGATCTGTTGAGGAGGGCAGTAATCCGGTGAAGAAAAGCGAACATTTGACTTTTCCCCAAGAATGCTACGTCTTGAGGTGAGCTAACCTCCACTGCTCCGACCAATGCACATATAAATGCTCTGTTGTTTATAACTAACATATTTATTTAATAACAATGGGTATCTGTACTTAGCTTCGCAATGTGAAAACACCAGAAAAAAGTGAAATGCAGTGATATTTCGGTGTTTTTTGAGCAGCATTTGTGGATCACTGCTGTGATTTCTAGCCGTCTGCAGGAAACGTTGACCCCCAGAGTTTGATTAGCGTTTGCCAACTTTACTTGAAATGCGTCTGCTTGACATTTGTATTATTTAGAGATAGCACAAGTCCTGGCTGGGCACTAGCATGCCAAGAATTCGAGGAGTATTTGATTCGGCGGGCCTAATTCGGCCCGCGAGGCCGTGTGATACGACCCCTGGCACGCTACTAGAAAGCCCCCCTTCCTCCCCCCCCTCCCACACACACACACAATCCCAGGCACAGAGACATATACACTCAGGGACTAATGGTGCAAGAACTATGGTTGGTTCCTTGTGTAATCGGGCGTAGTAATTCTGAAACCGCGCACCGGGGGAGTAGTTTTTATGCACGTTCACTGTATGTATCACCTATCCGCAGTTCTTTCGCACCAAGGTGATGCATTCAGAAGCAGCCATCGTGTCCAGCATAAACTGCTCGGAATCACGGTTTTGTACCATTGTCAATTTCAACAGTTTCTGTCACACAGTGAGGCTCACTATGGAGATTGTGGGTAAGCGACTGGTCAGAAGTTTAACCTAAATGTTGTAGGCCACTATCACAAATAGCAATTGAACTAACGATATTTAGTTTGTCTGGGTCTTTGGATGTTAAAATGAGAACTTTGCGCCCTTGAAAGTTATGTAGGAGGAACCTGGTCCCCAAGAGCCTCGCAAAATAAAGCGTGCAGCACAGGACCTAGCAGTTCACTGTGGGACATGTCGTTAATGTTCGGAAGCTTATTACCCCCCCCCCCCCCCCGCCCTTTCCCCCCCCCCCCCCCCCCGGTTGTTCATCCGGCCCGCTCCGTTTCTGTTTCGTGGCATTTTAGCCCACTGCAGCGAAAAGGTTGCCGACCCATGGTTTAGAACATTCAAACTAACCATTTTGTTTGCAGGAGGACCTGGATTCATATAACGGCCGATTTGGAAAACAGCTAGTGGTCTCTTTGGTGGAAACGTTGACCGATTATAAGCAAAGGCCGAGTTTTCTAAAATCTTGCCATTGAAGTACAACATCAACTATAAATTCCCACTTGACACCTCTAAGTACCGCTACATTATAGGGTTGAAACGCATTTTCTCTTTCGGTAAGCTGTGCACGTCCATGTTGACGAACAGCTTTCGTCTTGTTTTCGTTTAGTTTTCCTGCAGACAATTATTATTGGCGTCGTTTGTGTTTTTGATAAGATTAGGAGGCATAAAATCTGGTCCCTTTGATAACGAAACTTTAAGAGCACTGTGTTCAAATTAAAAAAAAAACAAAAAAAAAACATTAACTTTCAAACTGCCTTCCCCGCACTTCATTTCTGTCGAGGCCGTCCCGGCACACAGTCCCCGCTGCTACTTTTTGTAGCCAACTGCTTCAGCTTGCATAGTTGATTACTGTGCTAATTGATTTTAACCGGGTTAAAAAACACTGTCCCTGTACACAAAAATATCAGTCGATAGTTCACCACGCCGAATTTTGTGAGTTGCCGCAGACGAAACGTGCTGGTTCCCAAAAGTCGTCTGCTGTTATTTTCGCGAGTTCATGCACGAGCATTTCAAGCTTTCCCAGAATCGGCTGCTCTTTTCATGCAAGCGTTACATATCTTGCGAATGTTTTTCGCATACATTTTTTTTTATATAAAAGCGTGGCGAGTGGTTCTGCCGACAACAGTGTACAAGAAGCACGACTGGGGACATGTTTCATCTGCTTGACCGCTTATTTATTTTAGCTCCCCTTGGATTCAACCTGGATGCATCTGCCGGAGTCAGTTTGGTAGGCAACGTGCCGTAAGTTGAAAATCTGGTTTCCTCTGAAAGGGGCAGTGCAACGATTGTAATGTTGAAGGAATGGGCGGCTTGTGTTTTTTTATACTGTTCATTTTGAAGGAATTGAGAAAAAACATGTCACATTTCCCTGAAATACTGCAATTCCGTTGCGTAATGGAAGATAAAAAAATTATTATTTCTCGAACTACAGTCATGTATGGTGGTCACAAGAACTGTGGAGTGACGTCATCGAAACCCTGGTGCGACTTTATCAGGTAGACACTGTTGTAAGTTAGCAAGCTGTCCAATTTTATGTTCAATTTATTGTAAAGCTTGAAAAAATCTTGTCGTTTTAGTATGAATAATTGTCAACGGAATGAATGTCGGTTCTGCACTGCTACTCTCAAACATTTTTGAGTGGTCTCGCCCGCCAGATGCAAAATGGAGAGGCAGCATATACCTGTTTTCGTCTCCACAGCACAAATGATCATTATCATGCTCTGTAAATAACTGTCATCCCTATCATACAAGACAAAACAAATTAGCAAAAACAAGTGCAACTACCTACAATGCCGTTCATAGTGCAACAAAGACACCATGCCCTACGTCATGTCGCCTCAGCGATCTTTGTTCAATTCCTGCTCTTTGTTGCCGGTAGAGCAGCTACCAATAGTAGGGTTTCAAAAGCGTCAACTTCGAAATTCAGTTTCTGCAGATGAGGTTCGCATTTTGGGAAGTTTGTTTACACTTATACCTTAAAGACTTTAAAGTTGTTATTGTACGGATAAAACAACTTTGATAAAAGTCTATGAAAGGTGCCCGGGCTACAATAGACTATCCAACTCAGGAAATTTCTCTGGCGGAAAACTTAATTTCCCATAAAAATGTTGCAATTCACACTGCTGTATGTATGCAACAAATACTTTCTATACGTGTTCAATAAAATAGGCATACGTTAGTATCTGTGTTCTTTGCATCTGTTGTACCAGGTTGTATTTGTTTTGACCGCTTGCTACATTTAGGCTATACAAAATAGCCTAAATGCTGCGAGCGTTCGAAATGAATGCAACCTAAATCCGACAAGCAATTCAAAAAAGAATTGGCCGAACCGAATAACAGGTTTCATAAAATGCACTCTGAAATGAATTTCGACCTGGGTTAGTAAAAATAGTGTTTTAATAGGATTTACCACCCGCCCGGCTTGTCTACTAGCCATAACACTACAATAATTAGATTCATTACTTAATATTGTAAATCTGTAGTGCATCCGTTACTTGCTGTGAAAAGTAATGATCCTAACAATAATTGTTTTTAAACCTAAGGTAAACTAAAAGAAAAATTTGCTCTTCAAAAGGCACTAACCTGCTTGTCAATCTCTCAACTACGTGGAAGACGTGCTTCCTTTCTCAAGCTCTGGATTGGTGCAATCTTACTGTCCACGGCTTTAGGAATAAGTTCCGTGTTTGGGAAGATACATCAGACGACAACATTGGAATCATCCATCCACACCTAAACAAGCTTCTGGACAACGGTATGAAAAATAATGTGGTCTTGTTGCAACTGTTATGAGAGTTACAAACACACTTTTGTCAGGTGCTCAGTTCTTCCTTGAAAATAAGGTGGTCTGTGGTTTTGATGAATGATGTCGACCAGGGAAGAACATTTACTTTTTCATGAGGAGCATGGAGCGAAAATTCGGTCTTTAAGAACGCTGCCACAATACTCCGTTCACTCCTAAGCTGAGACTTCGGTGGAAGCCACGGACGCGTTGGACCAGTCAAGCGTCGATCCTTCTTCACGTGATCAAAGTTTCGCCCACATCCTCGCGCGGAGAGCTGGGTCAGGTGATGAAAGGGAGGGAGGCGGCTCCGGCAAGAACGCAGCTCCCACCATAGCCTCAGCTCAGTTTCGAACAGAGTATAAATCGTGAACAAAGGCAATGCCTCCGTCTGTGAGCACCGTGGTTTTTCCTCACCTTTACTTTTCGCTCTGGAACTGAGCCATCGGCTCAATTCAGCTCGGTGCTCTGAAGCTTCCTATCGTGAGTATGCAGGTTATCAACATGGCTTACTGGATGCACTTTTGAGTAACACCCGTAACCTGTATTAGATGAGATATCTGTGGTTTGAGGTCAGTTTATTGTTTGGGCGTGCTTGTATTGCTTCTTTTAACCCTAACACTTTGATATCAAAAGTGTACATGAGCCCTTATTTACAAACAATGAATTGCTAGTATATTGAGATTTAAAATGAAACATGGGACACAACGATAGGAACTTTGGTGGTTGCTATGACGCAACCTGAACCAAAGGTAGTACAAATTCACGGGGTACGCAGTTTGTCAAAATATAATACATTGTATGTGTTCATTACATTTAATGCCCGACGAATTTCATTTCTTATTGCTTTGGGGTTTCGACAGAGAAGACTAACAATAAAGCGCCAAGCCTCATACAGGATCGAGGTACTCCCAGTGATCACTCCCTCTGCGTCGGTTACTGTTGACATGGTTATATCAGGATGGTTCTACTTTTGGAGTGAGTAATTCAAGACATTCTTCCGGAAGAATGGCATCCTACGGTTGCTTGATCCTCCTATACAATCCAGCTTTCAATGGGGCAGCCGAGAGTGAGGAACAGATGATACAGCAGAAGTTGAATATGACTGCATTGGCTGACTTTCATTCATAGATAGCCAAAATACTGCAGTCCTACAAAGTGTTAAAACAAATAGAGTGTCGGCTCAAGCGCCGACACCGTATACCTTTACGGCGTAGTCGCTGTGATAGATACGGTGTCGGCCCTTGAAGGCGGATGCCTGCGGTGGTTAAGCGCGTATGGATAAGACGAATGGACACGTGCCACCTACACTTTCGCGCCGGCGAAGAGCTGTGTAAAGCGGTGGGCCTCGCGTCAAGCGGACGCCTTATTATTTGCTGCGGCTATCACAAAAAAAAAAAAAAACAGCCCTAAACGTGTGATGGCGAAAGTACGTGCAGGTTCAAAGATGATAAATTTAGCTAGTAAGCAGGCAAGCTGGTTTAGGTTGCCTATCATTAAGACCGGAGACGAACAAAAAGAATGGGGACAGGACACGTGTGTCATGTCCCCCATTCCTTCCGTTCGTCTACGGTCTTAACGACGTGCAGTTCAAAGGTGTTCATTTTACGCAAGACTTCGCGTGTAAGAAAATACACCGAGCCTTACGTGTGAAACGAACACTATTTAGGGTATCCGCCCTGGGACAACGGTTTACACGTCTAGAGGTGTAGGCTTTTTGTTCACAGCGTAGGTACTTCTTGCCATTGGAGCCGACCACGTGACATAAATAATCCCTCACATTCGCGGGAGGAATAGCCGCAGTCATTAGCAAACCGCCCCTGGCTAGGTTAGCGCGTGTTTAATTTGAACACAGAAGGTGTGATATAATTAACGAATAAAGAAACAAATACGCAGGCGATCTGGCAAATTAACTCCATAACAAACAAGGGCAATTTTTTTTCATTCACTTCATTGAGATAGATGGAAGTATTGGCAGATTTATGGGTTGTGTGCCAAATGCGAGTTTTCGTTGTACGTCGGTACGTTGATGACATTTTGATCTGTGCTTTTGAGAATGGTTCAGTTGAGGAAATTATGCAGTCTGCGGCGGAAAATTGCCTTGAGTTGTCATTTACGGTAGGAGAGGCCCCTTTCGGGGCCAAATTCAGTATTTGGATTTGTTGCTCTGCACGGAGAATGGCGTTCGTTGGAGATTTGGAAAAGAGTCAGCCGAACCCTTGTCGGCTTCATATAACTGTCAGGGTATCGCACGATTGCCTCGCGTGCATAATACTTGTCTCGAAAAACCCTTCTATTTAGCACCCCTGCCTCAAAAAACCCGCACTCTATGACCCCGTTTCATGTTCCCCGCGTGCCAAAAGCCCCGTCCTCACTGCACCCGTCGCCCATTCGCTTTGCGCGCTTTGACCGGCGTTGTTTGGTGCAGTGGGGGACGGTCACTACGTCGCGCGTGTATCATTGGAGCGCGGGTTAACCTGCCCGGCCCATCCGCTCAGGCCGCTTCGCGGCGACAGTTTCCGGCGGCTCATTACAAAAAGGTCAACCCGCCTGCCCCACCCGTACACGGCGGCTATCGATAGGAGTTGAGTCATGGGCATCTGAAACTGGGGCTTTTGAAATCGGGGCTAGAAGAGTGGGGCGTTTGACGCGGAAGATTTCACGCGGGGCTTTTTGACATCGGGTGCTTTTGTGCACCACCCAGTTTACATTCCAAAGTTGTAAAAAGAGGTGTCGTACCTTCAGTTTTGAGAAGTGAGTGGAAGATATCGTGCGTCTACTGGATAGAAAGCTATTGAATTGCAAGTGTCATATTTATTGGAGGCAGGGTATAGTCAAGCGGTATTCTCTAGTATTGCGTTAAAGGTAATGAATGGTTTCAGCGTAATTCCCTCGAAAAAAAAGATAGGAATACAAATGTGGTTTCGGTGCCTTATTATCATAGGATTTTGCACAACCTCAAGGCAGACGCTACAAGTTTTGGCGTACTTTCTCGTATTCAGGGCATAGCATAAGCTAGAATTGTTGCCAGGTTTTTTTTGTGTTCGTAGAGGTTGTCATATGAAACAGGAATCCAGCAGTTTCTTGTGAATGTGCTGTGTATAGTATTTATTTAGAGTGTGGGTTTCTCGATATCGGGTAAAAGGGCTACTGCTTATATGATATAATTTTGGAGCATAAAAGGGCACTGAAAAAGAAGGCACAAACACCGGAGCAAGCAAAACATGTTGAAGGGTGTAAGGGGTGCAAACGGATTTGGGAGGAAACAAGTGTCCTAACAAATCCCAAGCCATTCCACTCTGTGAAGGTGGATGACCAGCGAAGCTGTTTAGCACACGACACAGACGTGACACAGAATTTTAAACAAAGTTACGAACTATGGCCGCCCCGAGGAGCCGGGGAAAACTAGACACGCGCGACGGTACCGCCACCCGGCGGAAAGTAGACACGCACGACGGGAGCGCCACCCCGGGAAAGCGGAAGGAAAGCAAGCAGGCAAGCGCTTGGAGCGATGACAAAGAGAGGGCGGTGCGAGTGTAGACATGCACAGCGGCAAATATTTGAGAAACCTTTATTATCTACCTAAGAGTTTACTGATCTTAAAAAAAAAAAAAAAAATGAGAGTGGACGAATGCATAAATGTGACGATGTCAAATAAAATCAGTAGCTGTGTTTTGAGGCGGTGTGTGTATTTGTGTGTAATTTTATTTTTTTCGAGCCTAGTCTTTTTTTTGTTGTTGTTGTAATATGACTGGTTTCTAGAAGCTTTCTGCGACGCCCTTCTGTCACAGACAAGATAGAAAGAAATAGTCAAGATAATTTTAAATTATGACTGAAATCGTCATTTAAACTATTTATTTGAATCACGTCGAAATGCGATTGCATTTCGACATTACTTCTATGAAGGCAACATTCCATAAATTAAACTGAGATAAACATCGTTACCCCTCGCAGCCCTTGGTCGCAACAGAACAAGCCTACGTTACTTTTCTGTCCCTGACCAAACGCTGTTCTCTTTATTCTGGCGTATAATTGGCACGACGAACACGCTGAGCCTCAGTGGAGCGCCGCTTCTGTCCAGCAATGTCCTCGCCAACCCGCTACGTTTGTTTGTTTGTTTGTTTTTGCGAGGCGTTGTGAATACGATTACAGCACTTTAAGGAAGCCTGCCTTTTATCGTATGACGTAGGACTAAATGTATGGTATTCACTATGGTAATTTGACAAAAGCTCGCCGGAAAAAAAGCTCACCGGATAGAAGCTCACCGCACAAAAGCTCACCAGACAAAATCTCACCCATTTTTTCACAGACCCAAACAAAAGATCCCCTCTTTTTCTCTTTTTTTTTTCTGCCTGGGCGAAACACGGGCTGGGAAAAAGTGTGAACGCGATGGACATTGCACCATTTTTAGGAGAACTGGCATCCCATCCCATGGAAAGGTGTCGACAGATAAGCCTTAACAGGCAGAGAACCAACAATTTGGGAGCAAACTTTAGGCCACTGAAACTGAGAGCAGCTGATAAGATCAAGCTTGCTTGACTAGAGGTAGGCCGGAGCACCCTTGTGCCACGCCCAAGAAACTTCGTGAACCGAAGTTTTTGAGCCCGAAGAGTGATCGAAGAAACGAAGTCACCCTTCAGTTACCTCGCTTTTTCATTGTGCTTATATCACGCTAAATGGGCACATAAAGGTTAGGCTCAATGTCTCTTCATTACTAATGCATTGGGTTTCATGGGGTTCAGGGTAATATGTGAAGTGAATGGCCAGGAAAATTAAATTCTTTCCGTCATTGAGCGTCGTAGTTGTATTTGAAATCAAGAATTATATCAGGGTGACGTGAAAAGGAAACTGAAGCAAAACTGTAATATACAAGCCATTGAGTTGCAAATTAAAAAAAAAAAAATGTTTTCACGGAACAAAAGTTTTTTTTTTTTTTGGACAAGTACAAGACAGATGACGAATTTAAAAAGCTGTGCGGGACTTTTGATAGGCTAGCGTTCCTTCTACCACAACTTGTGCCCGAAGGACTAACCTACATCAGAGAAAAGTCTACCAGTGACATCGGCAACCTGCTGGACTACTTCGATTTCACGTATGTCAACGGCCCCTTCCGTTATGCTTCTGCTTTTTTATGCGGCGGCCACCAAAGCGAATCCTTTCCTTTGCCTGACTGTGCGCCGACGACGACCGGACTTTCCCCCGGAGCGGTGGAATATAAACGACTCCACTCTTAAAGATGAAGACCGGATGAACAACACCTGCGAAGGGTGGAATATCGGGTACCAGAAGTTTGTCGGCCACACCCATCCAAGCGCCTGGAGGCTGATTGATTGTCTACAGGAAAATCAGGCGCTCGTTGCCACGGTATTGACACAAGCCCGGAGTGGTGAACCCCCAGAAAAGCGGGTGCGAAAGACCACTCTGCGCCTGCAGAATCGTCTGAAAAATATATTTGATTGGTTTCAGATACACCCATGTCCTGCCAAGACTGCTGGAGCTCGTAAGGGCCTGCATTCGCTTCTAATAAATCGATAAATAAACTTGTTTCTACTTTAATAAACAAACCATGCGTCTGTCAGATTGAGTATTTCGTTGCGTATTAGTGTCGCACGCGTAGCACCTAAGTTGTCCGCACTCGTGTTAAGACCAACATAACATTTTCTACTGCTGAGCTTTTGTCCGGGTCTGTGAAAAAATGGATGAGGTTTTGTCCGGTGAGCTTTTGTCCCGGATTCATTGGCTATACCTTTTGTATCGGGTGGTATAGATTGCACCACTTGGCCTAGAAACATTTACGTCCCCTCCCCTTTAAATATTACTATAAATTCCGTCGTTTATTTTATCATCTACATAACCAATGTTGTGTATTATCACAGTTCTCTAGAGTCTAGACCTTCGCCAATTTTCTAACCACCTTTTTATGACTGAAATCCTTTGTTCTAAACAATTCTTCCTTCCTTGGCAGCAGAACCCAGCGCTCCCGCCAAATCACTACCGCTTCGGAGAAAACAGAACAAAGCCCCATGCACTTCAAAACAACATGTTCTAGCGCCTCGCTATCACAATGCCATATGGTAATTATGTGTAAATATCTTTAGCCCTTTATGTGTTGGTTCTTAACAGTGCCTTCTCGCCTCAAGCAGTAAAAAAACTTCGGCGTGAATGATCGTACAGCTGTTCCTTTTTTATTCACCGCTTTCGTGATACGTGAATTGCTAAAGCTGATTCTTCTTGTATTCTTCACTCCCCAATTTTTTCTTTCTGCTTTGTTTACTTTTGTTTCCGCTGAACTTGCCTGCTGAGCCACATCACTATTGTGTAGGTATTTAAAATTTGGTTCGTCCACTCCGTGTTTAAATTTTTTCATGCAGTATACTTGCTTGTTTACTTGCCGTACCTGATGCGTATCCTAAATTTCACTTAACCTTTGTTTAAGTTTCTATGAACCAATTGCCCCTCTGCTGCTTTCAAAAGACAACCAGCACATGTCCCGTTGTACCCCATCATTTAATGTGTTTTCAAACGCCCCCCGTGTCACACTGCTCACTCTCGTTTGTCAATTTTTTTAATTCTCATCGAACCTCTGACCTGATGCAGAGTACCCTATTGTCAAAGCATATTTCAAGCATAATCACTCTTTTCCATATACCCATGACCAGACTTGTACAAGCTACGAAAAAAAACCAAAAAAACAAGGAATTAGATTTACAATTACGCGAGGCTAAATTGTAACTAATTACAGTTACAATTACCCTTCCATAAAATTAAGCGACGTTTACCTCAAAAAGCAATGGTTACCTTCGCGCCGTTATTTCAACATTCTGTCCTAGGGTAAGACACAAAGCACAAGAGTGTTATGGAGGCATGTGTGGTTGTCGCCAGCCACACTTTTTGTGACCTTGAGCAACAGCCTAGCTCTCGAAAGTCTCGTCGGAAAATCTCGCCTCGTTTCTAAGTAAAGATGTCGTCCGCCTCGCTGAACCAACATCTCCTTAGAATAATGAGGGCCTCCGAGCGCCCCATTCTTCCTCCAGAGGAACGTCTTCACGGTCCGATGTCGCCAACTGATCCCGAGCCCGATGCCGAGCGTCCTTCGATGCGTTGATTGGACACGATGTCCAGCCAAGCACTGACGCGGCACTCGTATCCAATCTGCGTCTCCACTCGATCTCACTCTGATGACGTCACAGTTTTGAGTGCACAGGCATGGCCTCCTATATACTGACAAAGCCTGACAGATCGCCACGAGAAGCGGCCACCGAAATAAAAAAGATGGAGCTGCAGACAACGGATGAGAAGAGAGTCACGTGACTGGCGCCCCGCTGCGGCGAGACGCCGAAACACACTTCTCCCGAGCGAACAAGTGTGTTTCGGGTCCTCGCCGCTGCAAAAGCTGTGCTCTGACGTCCAGGTTCTCCGAGAAACGGCTTTTTGATGTACTGTGCTACCCGATCCTCGCGCTCCAAATCTGCGACCGGGCACTCTGTGGCTCCTTCGTCGAACTGACAGGCCTTGTGAGTATAGAGGAGGCTACGGCACATGCTTTGATTATTCTAGGTGGTGTCGGCAAAACACCCTTTCAATAATGGCACTCACGAATATCTGACGCGCTGCATTGCGCGCTTCTTGCGAAAGAGTGAACAGCTCTCTGCCCTGGTGAAAGCGCAAAGTTTCGTTGTTATAACCCGAGTTTGACGCTGTCAGAATGGCAAAGCTATAAAAGTTGTCATACAGATAATAAACCTGGAATAAAATTAAGGCATGTAAATATTAACTTATTTCAGCCGGCCAATATCGCCAAACGGTGGTACAGGAAAATGGCGAGACACGGTAATTTCACGTAACAATTAAAAAAAAACGTTGTGTTTTCGTATTGATCTTTCATTAGCTCTGAGCAGATGTCGAGTCTTGTTTGAGACGTCAGTGAGTTAGAGAATGAAGTTTTAAGAACACATAACCATTAGAAACACCAGGGGATCAACCAGAAAACAAAACTAGGGTGTCGATTAAAACAAGAAAATGTAGACGCACATATGCCGTGCCTACCATTTCCTCGATGCCGTCCGAAACGCATGTGGTAGGAATCGGCCATACCACAGCTCAGTGTTCTTTAGCTAGGTGAGTCGACGGCAGCGCCCCCCAGATCGACAGTAATTCTAATTTTGTAAAATACGAGCGATATAAAGGTATTACCTCCTACTTGTAATTATGGAAAGTGCAAGTAAGTACCTTCATTCTAAAGCCGATCATCCAGGACATAGGGAGCGCGATTCTGACATCGCGGTACCTTTATCGTTGAAAGTTGTAAATATGGCTTTTACCAACGACGTTTCTTGATATTAGAAGCTCTTAGCAAACTCTTACTGTGTTCAACGCACTGCACTACCGGAGCCTTCGAAGCATGCTTCGAAAGCGCGCGCTCCGGAGGTCACGATATCACCCGGATGCGGTACGCGGAACGCGGTAACGGTTTGATAAAAGTCCCTAATATAAAAAAGAACACGTCACAAAAATCTGACGCATGAAGGAGATGACAGGAATGAAGGCAAAGCGAAGCTCTTAAAAGATTGGCTGAGAAGCAGCACAAAATCAAGTACAGTATACATTCGTATCTTCCAAAAATGAGAAGGGTTCTAATATTGTTTGAGCAGCATTCCAGTTAAGGCTACATCTCTTTCAGGTCGATTTCCGTGTGGAACTTTATTCGACGAAAGAGTGAGCATCCCTCCAGTTATGGCATTATTCAAACTACCGTTGCCACTATAACCGAGAAAGGTATTGTTAATTTTCATTAGCTTTTGGAAGGTGTGCAATCGAGAATTGTCTTGTGTCCTCCTCTCCGCGTCTTCGAAAGCAAAGAAAGAATGAAGGGACAAAAAATATAAAAGGCGCACATATATCCGTTACACGTCAGCTCGCGTGCACTTCAACCGTATATTTTTTTTCCCCGCTAGAAGTGAACATTTTAACCTCGGGAGTTTGTCTAATATTGTTTGCACTGGGAGTCCGGTATTTTTGTATTGGTGTGCTTCCCTCTTCGTTGTGGGCGAGCAAGCTGACGCGTTCACGATTTGCAAACAACAAAGCCACAAAGAAAAAAGATTTGAGTTGAGGTTTTAGATGACGTGAAGAAAGGTTTCGAGCATTTGAAGAATTTTAGGCCTTTCCTTTTGTATGTGCAGGTGGCAATGTGACTCCGGTAGGGCCCTTTCAAAAATGCATTTTTAAACGATATTTTTTGTAGGTGTTTAATATTCCCGTTTTTTTTTTTTTGCTCTGCGAATGAAAACGAAATGTAAGGGATTACAATAATGCCCTTATGTAAATATTTAGAAATTACTTCACAATTACTTTATAAAATATGTAAATATTCCTTACAATATTAGTGATCAATGTAAGGGATTACAAGAAATCTCGTTACTTGCAAAAGATTACGTTCAAGTCTGCCCTTGACCATATCATACCATATTATTTCATATCGTACCATATAATTATGACAAAATTAGAATATTCCTTTGCTATCTAATCCTCCCCCCCCTCCCTTTCCCCCAAAAATATTTAATCACTCAGCTTGAGGCAGTTCAAAACGGGCAACCCGACATATACTGCCCAATTACGAGTACACAGCGAGCGTCTCTTCGTTGAAAACAAAACTAAATTGCATTACACTCGAGACACGCTGCCAAGGGGGTTTTGCTTACCTCACAAACTTCACCACGGTAATCTCATTGTTAGAGGCGCATTTTTACATTTTCCTGCACGATCATCTTGCCGCCTTAACAACTTCCGCAACTTCCAACGGATATCCGGCTCCACTCACCGATCTCTAAGACAATTGCTGGAACGCGCTTCCCCTCCCCGCGAATGCAGCCACCGGACGGCCATCTTGGGCGTTGCGGAGGCTGGGCGACAGCGTGCTGGAGACACGTTTCCTGCTCGTTCGTCGTCATTCGCCGAAGTCGTTTTTCGTCGTCATTCGCCGAAAGAATTGCTATCGGTTTTAAAAGTCGCCCCTTTGCCGTAGTAGCGTGGCTAAACCAATGTAAACGCAGATAGAGATGTGTTAGCGTAAAGAAATTATGTACACACGTGGAGACTGGATGGCGCAAAAAGTAACCGAATGCCTTTTTTTCTTTGCGGTGGCAATTTAAATGCGATTTTGTCAGAGCCTGTTGCAGTGTGGAACGAAGTAGACAGAGCGCGCGGAAAACGAAACAGTTCAAACACGGCAGCGTCGAGGAGAGCTGTGGCACCAGCCCGCGGCAAAGAAGCACCATGCAAACAGTCAAACGTGCCTCAACCTGCTGCTACCGTTGAGGCAAAGTGAGCACGTCTCTTTGCGTCTAATGAAGCGGCTGCGTTTTTCTTTTTTCTTTCTGTGCTTTTTTGCCGTTTCCTTTTGCAATATTTCCGAATAGCCCGGAGCACGCTCGTTTCACGGAGCAGAGTGCCGCTGTATGTTTTAAGACGTGATGTTTTTTTGCTTTTTGTTTTTCTCCCGGCAGTAACACGAATGCACTCGAAGACATTTAGCTGGTACTGGTGCCCAATCAGCGAGAAGACGACCACTGTGTCGGCGTTCGGCTGGCGGTGCAGTCGGCTTATCGACTTCCCACCATTTGGGTGACGGAAATGCTTAGGTGCCAGCCATATAACAACATCTGTTTTAAAACAAAGAATTGGTTGTTTTACACACCAAACCAACGCCTCTGGTACTTCGCAGCGGAGAACTGACGATTAATTTGGACCATCTGAAGTTTCTTTACGTGCAATCAAAATAACGGTTACATGGCGCCTTTTCTAGCCTTCGTGAGATTTCGGGAACCTCAGCCGGTATTCGAACCCACCACATGGGGATCTGTACTCCGGCACTTTGCCTCGAAGCCACCGAAGCAGCTCCACAGAATAACAGAATCGCCGGTGAAGTTGCTGAAGTTGGCTTCCCCGCTCTATTTGTCTCACCGTGGCAAAGCCAGCTTGCCGTAACGGTGTGCTTTCCCGTCTGACTCTACTTCGTTTCAGCTTAGGTCCAGACGCAGCCGATGCTACAAGCTCGAGCATCTGTCATGAACAGTGCTGCACTGCACGGGCGCGCGTGCTTGGAAGGGACGCTGAAAGCCCGGAGCTCGTGCTTGTAGCCTCTGCTACGCTCATACTTAAAGTGAAACGGAGTATAAGGAGTATTCACTGGGCGCCATATTTGTGGGTGCTGTCTAGAGCGCATGCTCAGAACGAGCCCCCATTAATTGGCTGCTAAGACCGACCATTTTGACAGTGTGGAATGCACGTTGCAAAAGAACCCTGGAAGCTAGCCATGAGCACGCGCTCAGCAGTCGCGCACACAGCTATGGCCGCCAGTGAATACTTCCTATAGGCGGATCCGCAAACGGGAAGCGGATCCGCGCGTTCCTAGCCGCAAAATGGCTGAAATTCAGAAGTTGTAGCGCGTTTTTTTTTTCAACCACTTCAGGACCGATTTGCTTCAAGCGCTTTCGCAAACCGCGAGGCGGCAACCAATCGCGACGCGACGCTCACGTGACGTCGGTGGCTCTCGAAACAAGATGGCATCTTTCGCTGGTGAGACGTCCAAGGCGCTGTAGTCCTAGCGCTGCAGCAGACAAATGAACGAAGAAACGTGATGTTCACGTCCGTCACTTAAATCCGCCGCGTAGATTTGACTCGTAATGTTAACGAGCCTCGCTCCGGTGATTTGACGCGGGTAAGAGTTTGTTTATTATTCGGGTTGCCAAAGCCCGTCGCTCGCTTCCTTGCTAGTCTTTGACCGTTGAACGTCGGAACCCGCCCCTGATCGACCAAAATTACAGTTTTTGTACCCACTAAGACAGTCTCCTAAACTACTGAAAGCTTTCGACACCGTGCATGACCACCACGAAGGCCGATAGGGACGTCGTGAACCCAATTACGGTAGACAACACACTACCGCTGAGCTGGCAGAGTATCTGCGTTAGCTCGACCTGTAACGTTTACTACTACCAAAAGGAATAAGGGGAACTTACTCAAGAAATAAAGTGTAGCTACCAGACGATGTTTAGGCAATCCGTACGGCGTTTATTTGAGCTTAACGTCAAACAAACATTACAATCGATTGACGTGCGAGTGACGAGAGGAGAGTCCGCCACCAACGAAGCCAGGACCGGCTAGCACCAACCACATTCCCCGCACCACGTTCCACCAGTCCCGCTCACTACTCCGAGAATAATAAAAGCTAACGACGAGGGGAGATACTGACCCTCTATTTCAAGCACCAGGTCAGCTATTCATACATGAAGGGTCCACTTCGAAGAAAGGGTCGGGGCATCCTCTTCTGAGTCAGCGAGGCGCTTCTAGCTGGGCTTTGCTTGTGGGCGAAGTGGAGAGAATCGCAGGCGGGTTTTGCGTGTCCATGCGTCTTTTTTCGCTGCCTGAACTCGTGATGCGTGCGAAAATCCAGAAGAAAAATCTTGAGAGTGCCAAAATACCTTAATTTTGGCTTTGGATAGTGGAATAAACTGAATTTTAGATTGCAAAACAGGGTTGCCAAACGCAAGTCTCAAAAGATCCCGCGTGATTCTCGAGAAACCGGAAACAGCGTCTCGCTCTGTCTGAAAAGGGTCGCTCGCGAATCGCATCCGCAACCGCTTCGCAAACGCAGCTCAACCGCCAATGTGAACGCGCCATTAATGCGCCCTACCGATCACACGATCATGCGCAGCATTATACAGGGTGTGCGGAGGTAAACAAAAACAAATAATGGCCGAACTTTCGAGGGAAGTATCTGACTTTGTTTTGGCTATTGTTTGTTAATGCTTTTGAAGACCCTAAGCGACTAGAGTATACTTTAAAGGTCTCACCACCGAAGACTAACGGCGACACCCCCGGAAATTTACTTATACGGGATGGACATACCTTCCTGCTCTCTTAGGTGAAAAGAAAGAGCACTTGTTCCTCAAGGATATGACAAATTTGCCGAAGGTATTACGGGCGCATCTTTAGGACTAACTATTTGACTAGCCTAGTTTATATACCTGAGAACGACATAAAACCTAGAAACCCCTAAACGCGCTAAACTACTTCGTGAACGGCAAGGCATTAGCGGTGGGAACTTTCCTTTCCCAGGCGCCGAAGATATGTGCCGAGCTTCCCCGCAGGGGTCGCCGAGACCGTGTCTTGGTTTTAGCAGACAATCTTTAGAGAGTTTTATTACGCTTCCTTTAGCACGACGCGAGTATCTGTGTAATACAAAATTCTCTAGTATTTTCACTTGCTTGCGTTTGGTCTTTAAGGTTTCTTTCCCAGATCACCATGCTTATTGCATTTGTACGTGCCGTAATGGACCATCGTTGAACGGAGATGGCCGGTCGAGGCGCCGCGGCGCCGGCGCCGCTTATTGGAGTTTGTCGCTTTGCGCCAACTGTCGACAGCACATCGATGTAGACTAGCACCTTCAGCTAACGCCGTCGTCCCGTGATCACCCAGGCTCGGCGGCGTTGGTGGCGTCCCTCGTCTCGAGACAATCGAAATAACTTCAATTGTGGCATTTTGGTCGTGCCAGTACGCATCGGCAAATACTGGGGCATCTCTTGAGCGTAGCTCTCATGGAATTGCTCGCTAGTGTACCAAGAGTCGTTGCTCTACCACCCAAACACAATGTAAACACAGGAGAACCGGAAGTATTTTTCTCCGCCTGTCATGGTGGTCGGAAGTTGCACGCACACCCTGAAGAATGCTCTAGCAAAGCATCATATTTCTGTTGCGAGAGGCCCATATGATTACGGAGCTGCTTCGTGTCAGCCAGGGCTGGGTTGTCATGAAGTATCAATGCTTTGGAAGGTATTCGAGAATATATATATTGATATACATGTATTTCAAGACCAAGATATATGCTGAGATATATTTGTCGTATATGTAACAGCGTATCCCTAAGGCACTTCTGTAAGATCGCCAAAACAATACCCCGACATGAAAATAGATACATGATCGAAGATAGGTGCCAAAAAAACAAGGACAAGAAGAAACGTAAACATAGGCGCCAGTGTTTACGTCTCTTTTTGTCCTTTTTTTTCTGCGCCTATCTTTAATTATGAACCAACTTGTCCAGATTGCCATCTTAATACAGATGCAGCCAGGAATATGTTATTTTTCTCAAATGATCATAGGACCCACCACCACTTGACGAAAATGTTGGTAGGTATGGAACTGCACACCGGAGAGTGTTCAGCTCGCGGTGATAGCAAATGGAAGTGCTTGTGTTCCTTTGTGTCAATTTAGGCACATCACCTTACCTCAAATTCTTCACCTTTTCACACCTTACACCCCAAAAACCGTAAAAAAAAAGATCATGAATTCTCTCAGTGATTAATATAGATACTGGAGGCAAGTAACTGCCTGCCATGCTTGACAAAAGGCGTCTGTCCAAAATGAAGAACGTTTCGATGTGAGAATGTCTCTCAAACTGTTGTCTAAGTGAGTCTAAGTCACCCAAGGTGGCCAAGCTGGACAGCAGAGCTGAACTTGTCTGCACTAACTAAAGCTTCCTAGTCTTCACGGAGCCTGTTGCAACATAAGAGGCAAAGGAGACCTCTTTACAAGTTCCTTACTGTTCGTATTTGTCAGTTTCTTCTTCTCCACTCACATACTTTCCAGAATTTTTTTACGCTAAAGGGGAAAGTGTGGAGAGTTGAAATTCGTTCTTGCAAAAAACCTTTCTTTGAACCAACTTTTTTTGCCTACTTCTTCCTTAATTAGGCTCTCCCTCCCCTCCCCTCCCCCCCCCCCCCCCAGAAAAAGTGGGTTTCACTTTCTCAAACATACTGAAGAGGTTATTTTGGACTTTGAATATAACAATATATATAGACCTGGCAGAGAACTGCGCTACATTCGCTACATAGTAAATGTATTTCACCACTCGGATACAAATACATCCTTAAGGGAATCTGGATACAGCGATACAGATACTCGAAAGCGTTCCTAAGATACTATAGCAATACATTTGTATCGCGATACTGCCTAGCCCCGCATGAGTCCCAGCCTCGTTCACACCTGCCTTTTTTTTTTTTTTGAAGGCTCTACAGATTGTTTTTAAACGAGCCTTGAAAGCTATACTAATTCGGCCTGTTGTTGTGTGTTTTACGGCCAGGGGGACAGAATATAGGAGGCTAATCGTCACGGCAAGTTGGATTATTAACTAAAATATCTAACAAACAGCTTTAAATGAGTAGAAATTAAACTTTTAGTTCCGTAGGGACGTCCTACTAGTCCGATGACCGCTCGAAAACTGATTCAATATTTAAAGCGCCGGACGGTAGTACCTCACTTCGGCCCTTTTTTTTATTACCCCGTGGCGCGAGGCCACAGATTAAAATTTGAAACTTGCTGAGCGCCTTTGAAAACCACTAAATCAGCAAGTTATGAAACATTTGCAGCAGGTGGGAAGCGCGGTCGTGCATTAAAGTTACCACTCGTTCAAAAGGCGCAAGTTTTCCGGTGCAAAAACACGGATGGTAATTTTACCATCCGTGTTCTCGCACCTCTAGCCTCGTGCGTGTAGAAAAAGATGCAACTTCAACGCACCACCGTGCTCCCCATCTGCTCGAAGTCTTTCTAATGTTTACTAATTTAGCAATTTTCGGGGACGCTCAAGAGGTTTCTAATTGGAATCACATATGCTTATTTTCGCTAATTAAAACGGTAATTAGTAGCTTTTAGTTAATTCTCCGGTTTATCGTGATAAGTAAACCAACATACTATGTCCTCCTGGCCGTATTTATTACCTGCATAGACCGAATTTGTGTAGCTTTTGCGGCATTTTCAAAGCAAACTTTAAAGCCATAAAAAACAAAACCTTGTATATTGACCTTAAGAGAATCCCAATACAAAGTTTAGTTGTGAATTAATCCTGGTTTTCAAGCACCCGTGCTGTCGCTCAGAAGCTGCGAAGATTTACCCGAGCTTCTCCGTTGGTTTCTCTGAAAACCCTACTAGATGACATCGTAAGATATTAACGATATGTATTAAATGGGTAGCATTTAGTGGGCATTTGTAAGAACTTTCGGGTCCGCGCATGAGATGTAACCTCGGTGACGTCATAATACCACATGACGTCATGCGACGCTATGCCATCCGTCCCGTGATCCCATTACGTTGCAGAAAAGGTACAAATTCTAGCACCTTTAGAATATAACCAAAAATACGCGCAGTTTTTTTATCCCCAAGACACATCATCCCTCTTCAGAGTGCGGCTATTTTGGGGATGGTAGCCTTATTAAATTTCAAGCTACTTAAACGATTGAAGTTGGTGTGTTTATGGAGCTATACCTTAGATCTTCAAGTTTTGAGGTGGAAGGACTTGTTTTTGCGAAGGGAAAGTGCTTCCCATCGGCTCTTGTTTGGCAGCGATCCTTTCTGAAATTGCATTAGGCCGGGAGGCTCACGCGAGGCTACAGCCGTTGCACACCAAATTGCGTGATATCCAGGCTGTAGACGTTTTAATTCAGACTGTGTTTGTGGGCAGGCAAAAAGCAGTTACATGCATGCCAAGGCAGCATTAAAGATACATAGCCCATAGCACGCCATGCATAAGCAAACAAATCGTAATTAGACATAATTATTTCTACCTATTCATAATTAGCTAGAGTTACAAAGCGGCGGAGCGAGAATCGATCTCGGGAATGCATGATCTGCAACCCAACATCTTTACTTGGCGCAACGAGGAGTAGGCAAATGATAGCGCAAGCAGCTGGACTGAGTATGACTCCGGTGAGCCTGCGGCAGTAGCACTTTAAGCTTGTCTCGACTATTCTGATAAACCCGGAAAGTGCATGAGTGTGTCGTGCGTTCATTCGAAGCCACCCAAAACAAAACATTTCAACCACCAAGCGTAAGAAATCGTAACACACGCAGAGAATGCGTGCAGGACACATTCTGTGCTGTGTATCAGAATGGGAATACCAGTTTGTTATAGCGTGACGTAGAAAGTTACTACGTGCTGTATCGCGGACTTACCGGCGCGTGCCGTGCGATACCATTTTCTGTAAATAAGCGCCGCACTTGAATAAAGCCACGCTCTTGTCTGTGGAATGCTCTCCTGACAAGTTAGTACATTGGCGACGAGGCTGTCAGAGCGCCACGCAGGCACAAGGAATGCACGGAGTACCTCGGAGACAGCAGCGAGAGCCAGGCGAGCGGACAGCAAGCTACCGCATCGATGGAACCAACGCCTGCCGTTTGGTGTGGCCAGTGCGCCAGCCATCTTCCAGTCCTTCATGGACGAGGCTTTGAAAGGCATACCACATGTTGGTTGCAACATTGATGACGTCATCGTGTCTGGAAAGGACATCACAGACTGTCAAAAGACACTGGAACGTGTCTTAAGTCGGCTGAGGGATTACAACGTCACCCTCAAACTGGAAAAATGCCGCTTTTTTGAAAGCGACGTGACTTACCTTGGTCACAAAGTGAGTGTCCACGGAATTTATCCCACCTAAGCCAAAAAAAGGCTATCACTGAAGCGCCCGAGCCCACCATCGTCACGGAGCTAAAGGCGTATCTGGGAATGTTGAATTTTTATTCCAAGCTCCTAAAGAACGTTTCGTGCGTAGCAGAGCCTCTTTATTGGCTTCTAAAAAAAAGGGGCAAAAGTGGTCGTGGACGCGGCAGTGTAGCGAAGCCTTTGCTGCTACGAAGCAGTTGCTTGTTAACAGTCAAGTGCTCACTTTTTAGGACGTAGAGAAGCCGATTGCATTGATTTGTGATGCGTCATCCTACGGGCTTGGTGCTGTCATTTGTCATATTACACTACATGGAGAAGAGCGACCGGTGGCGTTTGCGTCGCGAATTCTAACCTCAGCAGAAAAAACTATGCACAGTGTGAGCGGGAAGCTTTAGCATTGCTGTTTGGTCTTAGGAAATTCCACCGTTACTTGTGCGGGAGAGAATTCATCTTTTACACAGACCATCAGCCACTCCTCGGAATCCTGGGTCAGGACAAGCCAGTACCTACCTTGGCCGCTGCCAGAATGCAGAGATGGGCGGTTCTGCTTTCAGCCTACAGGTACAAGTTTAAGTATCGGAAAGGGAAAGACGTTGAAGTGGCAGATGCTCTGCCTAGACTGCCGCGACCAATAACTACGACTGAAGAACCTGCTGAGTGCCCCTTTGATTTTTGACAGCACTCCTCTGACCGCAGAGGACATTGCAAAAGCGACTAAGCCCGATTTGAATTTGTGTCGCGTGAAAGAGTTTGTTTTAAACGGTTGGCCTTCGCAGTTCCCAGACGAACTAAAGCCGTATCACGTACGTCGTGACGAGTTGTCTTTCGAGCAAGGGTGCGTTACCTGGGGCTCAAGGGTCGTCGTACCGGAACAAGGGTCAAGTGTTTAGCGTTACTGCATGAGGACCACCCTAGGGCAAGTCGGATGAAAACGTTTGCCAGGAGTTTTGTATGGTGGCCTGGATTAGACCACGCAGTCCAAACCTACGTACGCGAGTGTCTCACTTGCCAAGCAGTCCAGAACGCTGCCCCGCCTGTACCGCTGCGGTCATGGAGCTATCCGACAAAGTGTTGGCAGCGTGTACACGTGGATTTTGCAACAAAAGGGGGCCATGCCTTTCTAGTGCTGGAGGACGCTTTTTCGAAATGGATCCAAGTGTGGCCGATGTCTTCCACAACCACTACCAGAACAATCGATAAACTTCGAAGTGTGTTTGCGGCCTACGGGTTTCCGCAAGAGCTGGTTAGTGATAACGGCCCACAGTTCATTTCGGAAGAGTTTTCCGATTTTTTAAATGCTAACAAGATTAAGCATGTGAAAACACCACCCTATTACGCTGCTTCTAACGGCGCCGCAGAGCGTCTTGTCCAGACAACGAAAAAGGTGTTGCTGAAGCAGGTACTAGATGAAGAGCTAACGGGAGTGAAACATTCCCTGCTGGAGCGTTTAGATCGTTACTTAATGAGCTATCGAAACACGCCCAACAGTGACACTGGTCGTACTCCAGCCGAACTGTTTCTAAAACGCGAACCGCGAGTGAAACTCTCATTGCTCAAACCAAGTTTTGTTGAAACCATGCGTGATCAGCAGAATCGGGTGAAAGAGCGAAGGGATATTTCGCGAGGTGCAGACCGAACTTTTGCCGTGGGTGATCTTGTGCTGGTAAAGACTGTGCGAGGTGAGGAAGTTTCTTGGGAAGAAGGTGTTGTTACCCAAGTTGTCAGTGATGTGACCTATTTAGTGAACGTTGCGCAGCACGTGAGGTTCACACACGCCGACCACAACAGGCCTCGCTTCTCAAGTCAAGGGGCCAGACTTCCACTGGTGGCTCCTGCTCCGCCCACCGCCGAGCTGCAACCTCCTGTCCTACCAGTCGCCGCGCCCTCAGTGCCGGTGCCAACCGATCCAGCGACGGCACCTACCACTAGTTCGCCAGAACGGCCGCTCCCATCGCCTGATGCTACAAGAACGTCAGCACCTTCACCGGCGCCAACCTCGGAGCAGCCAAGTGTGCGACGAAGTGCGCGTGCAAGTCGTCCACCTGACAGATACCAAGCAGCGGACTTCCGAAATTGATGTGCGGGGGAAGGAATGTTATAGCGTGACGTAGAAAGTTACTACGTGCTGTATCGCGGGCCAATCGGCGCGTTCCGTGCGATACCATTATCTGTATATAAGCGCCGCACTTGAATAAAGCCACGCTCTTGTCTGTGGAATGCTGTCCTGACAAGTTAGTACACAGTTGAAATTTCTTTTTTCTGAATTTCAGTGTGAGCACATGCGTACACACTGAAACCTTTGGTGGTTGGTGACAGATGGGATTGTTCCCTCTCATGTCCATGCCATCCACGAAGTACAACTCCTGTGTCTACCCAATACGTGGACTGATATTCCAGTGGAGCCGCCCGAATACCGGGGAGTTAAGAATTTAAAATTCAACTTGCGTTTTATTCAGACGAACGTCTGGGAGGATGGGGCAAAAGGCTACTCAGGTCGCCTGACTTCGCCCCATCCCTTGACCCTTTACAGTTTAGCACTACAGTAACGGAAAGCAAAACGAAAGTCAGAACGTTGTTGAATATAAATGATAACGAATATAAAATGCCATTTAGCATTGTACACAATAATACAACTTTTACAATTATCCAGAATAATACACAATAATAATAACATTTCTAGCGTGACAGATTTTATATTTATATTTTATGCTAAAGCTAAAAGATGTGCTTTTGAAACGTTTTAAACTTGTGTATTGTTTTGAAGCTATGAATCATTGATATTATTTCTGGGCTTGTGTCTTATAGTTGTGAAAGTTGATGAGACATTTTTTGTATGCCATAATTTGTTCGTGCTCCTGATAGGTGGTAATGCATGTGACGTCATGTGTGTGCTCTTGTTGTGTTGGTATAACTGGGGTGTATGCATTGAGGACCAGATTTTATTTTGTGGAAAATGTATATAGCCAATATTTGTGTGAGTGATGGTTTTATTTTGAGAAGGGAATACCAAATAAAGTATGGGCGATAATGGACGTGATATGGGACATTGGGGATTTTTTGTATTACTCGTTTCTGCAGAGTTTTGAGTTGGTACGCAGAGGTTTTTGAGCAAGTACCCCATATTAAACTGCAACAATTTAACCGAGACTGAACAAGCGAAAAGTAGAGCTGGGGCTTCAACGAAATTTAGGGGATATTTTTTACTCTATTAATAATTTTCATTGATCCAGAATGGTAGCTCGCATTTGTTTACTGTGATAAGACCAATTACCGTGACCAAGACCCCAGAGGAAAGGGCCTCAGGCGTCACTGTTTATTAACGTGTTTAAGGAACGGGGACGCGATGCGTCCCCAAACACTCACTTCTTTATCTTATTTTAGTTATGGCGATGCCTGCGATGTGAAAATTGCCGATGGTGTCGTCGCAACTTCCGTGTACCTCTCCCCCGGAACATTTCACTCTGATATAAAAAAAAAATATTCTTCATGATTAAAACTTTTTCGGTGGCGTGTGTCAAAGATGTAGTACTAATCATCACCATATACATTAAAGTCAAATTCACAAATAAAAAAAAAATGAAAGCCGTTTACAACTCCCTGTAACGCCGAATTAGAATGCAGCTCTTGAGGAGGAGGAGGGGAAGGTACGGAGAGGAGGCTATGCCCCTCCTCCTCTCCTGCTCGCCTCCCATTTGGGGGAAATTTTTCCGCTAGATTTAGCGGGGAAGTTTTTCCGATAAATTTAGCGGGGAAAATTTTCCGCTAGATTTAGCGGGGAAATTTTTCCGCTAGATTTAGCGGGGAAGTTTTTCCGCTAGATTTAGCGGGGAAACTTTTCCGCTAGATTTAGCGGGGAAAATTTTCCGCTAGATTTAGCGGGGAATGTTTTCTGCTAGATTTAGCGGGGAACTTTTTCCGCTAAATTTAGCGGGGAAAGTTTTTCGCTAGATTTAGCGGGGAAATGTTTCCGCTAAATTTAGCGGGGAAATTTACCCATAGTGCACCGCGCGGTTACGCCGAAGGCGACGGCGACGCCGACGCCGCTCAAGTCGGAGACGGGCGCCTAAGAGCTGCGCTCTAAGATCGAGTGGTTCCTCACATTTCCCCTTTCAGAACTTGGTTTGCATGAGTACTATCAGATGTAAAGCAACCCGCCACCACGATACCTGTCTCGATTTAGTTTTAGGCAGGACGTTGACGATGTGTTACCTTTTCTGCGTACTTCAGTGTTTGTGTTGAGTAGGACGAGTACATTAAAAAGTGGATATGTACAGAAGTGTGCGCTACTACGCGCGGTAAAAGCTACCGCTGTCATTCATTGCACACTGCAGCGTAAAGCTGCGAATTTTTTACTCGGCTTTGTGACGGAATTACGGTAAACATGCGCCAAAACATATTTGCCGTATCGCAGTTATCACCTAAAAGTCGTAAAGCGAAGAGTAGCATGTTGTCAATGTAAGGGCGCAAACGAACGAACACTAAAATGTCTCATCGAGACCTTTTAGTGTTCGTGTCGTTTTTTGCCGGCAGTCTCGGGGTTTATGTCATGTGCAGGAGCATGTTCTTCTATTTGGAATGCCCTGAGAAACTAATGTTGTCATTACCGAAGCGTTTATCTTTCGGATGCCCATATTGTTATATTTGTGATATTGTTTGAGTGTTTTGTTGAATGTGGCGAGACTTCTTTTGTTTTGTTAAAAAAAAAACATGTTTCAGAGCTTAAAATGCCGGACAAGTAGGGTTTTTTTTTATCATAGTGTATCACGCCTTTTGACACAATTAAAAAGCCTGGCCGAAAAGGAAGTCGTAAGAGTTTTCTTAGGAGTGTCTTTAAAATGAGTCACTTAGCTCTTTTTACTTGGGAAGGTTTTTGCGTTTGAAAAATGAGGTCTGACGATGTTAGTAAATCCGTGTAATATTGTCACGAATGAAGAGTTAATAAAGCAGGGAATAACTGACGAAACTAAACGTTTAATGGGGCGAACTTGTGCCCAAAAATAAAAAGGAAACAAAAGCTAACAGCAGAGCGTCGCGGGCGTTGAAGTCGGCGTAACAGCAGAGTCGAACGCTGGGGCGAGACTGACTGCGGCTCGCCACGCGGAGCCCCTTATCTACACGTGCGGGCTTCTGGAATAATCGGCGTAGAAGGTTCGACGCATAGAACATTCGGACCTCGAACAAGCAACAAGATTCTCGAATTCACCAGAACACTAAATTGCAGGAAGAACAAAAGATGCGTCGCTTTCAGGAATCGAACCCAGGCCTTTCGCGTGGGAGGCAGGCACCATAACGGTTAGGTCACGCGCGCTCTGCGTACTTAGCCAGCTGCGCGCGCGGCAATATGAATATCCGTATATTCATTGAGTACTTATTACCTCCTTAGACTGTCAATGGCTAGCAGCACGAAAAAGGATCAACGTCAGTTTCTCGTCAGACCTGTTGTTGTGTGGCGTTGTTTTTTTTTTTTTTTTTTTTTTTTAGGGACACGAAAATAGTGGATCTCATTTTTTGTTCGCCTCGTTTTGAGGAGGTTGTGGCAAACGGCGCAGAGGTTGTGTTGTGAATATAAAGTTGAGTATACGAAATAAATCAGATGCTAAGTTTGAGAGATTCTGTGTTTATGTCTGCTATTTGATCCTTGCTTTGTCTCGGGCTAAAGTATGGAAGTTGCTGAACTCGGAACCATTTCAGGTATTCAACGTGGGGGCCAGCAGAAAGCATGGAGATGCAGCAACGCAATTAGAAGATACAGTGGCTTATGAGATCCTTATGGCTTGGCATTTCCCGCATACTAAAAAAACGATGTGTGCTGTGTCAACGACCACGTCCTTAAAGGAGTGGTGCAACGATATTCAATTGGAATGTTTTTCTCTTTACACGAGCTTACTGGCACTAGTGGGACTCAAGGATACTCGCACGCAACGCCACTGGCCAAGACATTTCTTTGTTGCGGTGTAATTTCAGAGACAAAAGCGATCATTTTCATTCAATCTCTCCTTTGCAAAATTTAATGACGTAAAGTGGGGATCGCAGTACACCCATATGACGATATTTGAATGCGGTTCATAGATTAGACCCGAGCATTGCGTGGGCACTCGATTTGGGCTCGTGATAATTACTAGCTCGAGAAGCATTCGGGTAGTGACCCGTGTCCAATCGCTGCAACGACGACAATAGCCGAGCCATAACAATGTCTGGAACTCAGCGCGTGTCCTGTGCTTTGCCAACCCCAGCGCGTGGCTATGATCAACGTTGGCGGCATATAATCAGCTCCAGATCACGTGGCCGCTTGTTCTGGCTGCGAGTTGAGGGGGTGAACGCTGCTCGTTTTTCTTTAATTTTTTACTGGGATTTCTATTACGTGGGGTGAAAAACGAACGCGTGTTTCATAGGTCATTAACGTCAGGGATCCGTTCTAAGCGGTATTTGCGCAAAGTAAAAAAATTGTTGCATAGCCCCTTTAAGCACAAAAAGGCGGTGATGTCTAGTTCAGTCAATTCTGAAATTGTTAAGCATCTCTGTGAATACAACGATTGTTTCGCCAAAAAGAATAAAAAGCGATATTCCTGAAAGAAGGAAATTATAAAAAAATGCGGTTAAAGAGAACATTCGAATTACTAATACAAAAAAATGGTATGAGTGTGTACCATCAAATGTGTTTGACGCGGAGATACGTTAATTAGTATTCTTTCTAATTTTCTGCTTGTATAGTTGTAGGTTTCTGGGGGAAGGTTTTTTTTTTTTGTTCTTTTGCTATAACCAAAATATTAGATAATGTCTTCTGTTTTTAAAGGAGGGTGGGGGGTGGTGACGATGGTGCATATTCGGTCGTCGCGGGTTGCAGAGTCGACGGTTGTGTTTGCCCATGACAACGGAGGGTTTTCGCAATAAAATGTACCATGCATGATAAATAAATTTGCTGCTATGCATTTTCAGTCATTTTGTGTTGTCCTCCCTTTCCTGTCCAATTCCTCCGCATGTTTCACTAATAATGTACCACCAGCTCGCCCGCAATTTAAATCTTACTTCATCAAAAGCAGTTTGGCATTCTATAGGGGCAAAACGTTTATACTAAAAAAATTAATTAGGAAAGTCTGCCTATCTGACGCAGGAAACGCACAGCTGATGATCCATGGCCTTAAAGCTGTCTTGCACCACACCATCCCCCTCCCCCTTTCTCTTCCCCCTAAAAAAACAAACAAACACAGTAGCAGTTGTTTAACATATGTTGTCGTTATTCTGATCTAGAGGAGTGGCAGCCCTGCATGTTTCGTAAATACAGTCCAAAGTGCGCTTAAGAAAACAAACAAACAAATCGAACATATTACATCGGGTTTTGTACTTAAAGTAACGGAGCGGCTCCTAGTATACTAGGAGTGCGTTTTTTTTTTGTTTTTTTTTGCGAGAAAGCGGAAGAGAGGAAGGGCGTACGTGGACAGAACTTTGAACCGGGGTCCGGACATTTTAATGTTAAACTGTTTGCTGCAAACCATTTTTGTTTTAATTTTTTGCGCACATACATTTAGTATTTGGGCAACACTGGGGGTACGCCTCAAGAATAATTTGGAGCATGAGGACAGCTTGTATTGTCCTTCTCAACCCCCCCCCCCCCTCCTCTGTCAGTTCATATTGCTAGAAGTTGTGCTGCGACGAGTTTTACGGAAAGGTTCTGGTCGACGGTTTCTAGGACACTTCTACATGGCCGCTACAATATTGTTGCGCACAATTTACACGACCTTCTCGTTAGACAGCTGCCTTCCACATCTTCACCCAACTGAAGCCTTTTTATGCTCTTTTTTTTTACAAATGTGCTTTCTGCATTAGGAAAAACAAATACTTCGGACGGAGAACGATGCCTGCATTTCCACCCGCGTATCCCTGACACTAGAGTTGGTACCAGAAAGAGAAACTATTAGGAACACCCGACATATCGCATTAACATGTTCCGAAGACTTTTTTTTACGCCAAGACTTGAAGACCTGCAGCATGAAAGACGAGGAGGTGCGAAAGAACCTAGTCAAACTGCTATAGTCACTGACAAGCTAAAAGTGCAGTACAAGGTCTGTCTTGACCGCGAGCCTTCTGCCTTTGATAGCACTTCGGTTCATGCGCTGTTAAAGCACAACGAAACGCACCGAGCGAGTGCTGGAGCAATGCGGACAGCAAGTCGTCTGCCCCTCGTGCAGGAGTGGCCGTGACGTCAAAACGACGCCGAGCTGGGATTTGCTTTGATTGAAAATATAATGGGTAGACCTCAATGCTACATGCCCTGTGCAAGAAGCGGGCGAACTTGCGCTCCGAATACAATTTAGAAAACAAGGCCTACTTTTGCCCCCTCATACGTCACCACTAGTGGACCCCCGTGGCGCCCCCTAGCTGGCATCAGCATCGCCCCCAGCGCGTCTTGCAGCGTCCCACAATGAGTGCTGACGTTACCACGCTGCGACGCAATGGCGAACGCGTCTTCCGCTTGGCGGCGACTGTTGTGGAACTTCAGCGTGTTTGTCGCTTTGGGGGTGGATCGGGGATCCACCAACTATGACGCTATGAACAGGACTTGTTTTCTAGGTGGTACCGGCTTGAGGCGGAGCTTATACTGCATTCTTAACGTGTTACATACTGTGGCTAAACAATTTGCTGCTATGCATTTTCAGTCATTTTTGTGTTGTCCTCCCTTTCCTGTCCAATGCTTCCGCATGTTTCACTAATAATGTACCACCAGCTCGCCCGCAAGTTAAATCTTACTTCGTCAAAAGCAGTTTGGCATTCTATAGGGGCAAAACGTTTAAAAAAAATTAATGAGGAAAGTCTGCCTATCTGACGCAGGAAACGCACAGCTGATGATCTAGGGCTTTAAAGCTGTCTTGCACAACACCATCCCCCTCCCCTTTCCCTTCCCCCTAACAAAACAAACAAACACAGTAGCAGTTGTTTAACATATGTTGTCGTTATTGTGATCTAGAGGAGTGGCAGCCCTGCATGTTTCGTAAATACAGTCCAAAGTGCGCTTGAGGAAACGAACAAACAAATCGAACGTATTACATCGGGTTTTGTACTTAAAGTAACGGAGCGGCTCCTAGTATACTAGGAGTGCGTTTTTTTTTGTTTTTTTTTGCGAGAAAGCGGAAGAGAGGAAGGGCGTACGTGGACAGAACTTTGAACCGGGGTCCGGACATTTTAATGTTAAACTGTTTGCTGCAAACCATTTTTGTTTTAATTTTTTGCGCACATACATTTAGTATTTGGGCAACACTGGGGGTACGCCTCAAGAATAATTTGGAGCATGAGGACAGCTTGTATTGTCCTTCTCAACCCCCCCCCCCCCTCCTCTGTCAGTTCATATTGCTAGAAGTTGTGCTGCGACGAGTTTTACGGAAAGGTGCTGGTCGACGGTTTCTAGACACTTCTACATGGCCGCTACAATATTGTTGCGCAACAATTTACACGACCTTCTCGTTAGACAGCTGCCTTCCACAATCTTCACCCAACTGAAGCCTTTTTTATGCTCTTTTTTTTTTACAAATGTGCTTTCTGCATTAGGAAAAACAAATACTTCGGACGGAGAACGATGCCTGCATTTCCACCCGCGTATCCCTGACACTAGAGTTGGTACCAGAAAGAGAAACTATTAGGAACACCCGACATATCGCATTAACATGTTCCGAAGACTTTTTTTTACGCCAAGACTTGAAGACCTGCAGCATGAAAGACGAGGAGGTGCGAAAGAACCTAGTCAAACTGCTATAGTCACTGACAAGCTAAAAGTGCAGTACAAGGTCTGTCTTGACCGCGAGCCTTCTGCCTTTGATAGCACTTCGGTTCATGCGCTGTTAAAGCACAACGAAACGCACCGAGCGAGTGCTGGAGCAATGCGGACAGCAAGTCGTCTGCCCCTCGTGCAGGAGTGGCCGTGACGTCAAAACGACGCCGAGCTGGGATTTGCTTTGATTGAAAATATAATGGGTAGACCTCAATGCTACATGCCCTGCGCAAGAAGCAGGCAAATTTGCGCTCCGAATACCATCTAGAAAACAAGGCCTGCTTTTTTCCCCCTCACACGTCACCACTAGTGGACCCACGCGGCGCCCCCTAGCTGGCATCAGCATCGCCCCCAGCGCGTCTTGCAGCGTCCCACAACGAGTGCTGTCGTTAGCACGCAGCGACGCAATGGCAAACGCGTCTTCCGCTTGGCGGCGACTCTTGTGGAACTTCAGCGTGTTTGTCGCTTTGGGGGCGGACCGGGGATCCACCAACGATGACGTTATGAACAGGCCTTGTCTTCTAGGTGGTACTGGCTTGAGGCGGAGCTTCTACTGCATTCTTAACGTGTTACATACTGTGGCTAAACAATTTACAAGCTCAATAAACCTGACAAGGACCGGGGAACACAGAATGAGTTTAACGGTGGCGAAACTTCGCAGAACCGCACCGCGGAAATTGACGTCACGTGACCTGAGATCCCATGACGCAATCACGTAACGCGACATTATTTTTCTCTCCAAATTTATCAGAAAAATTGGCGTCAAGTGACATCGCTGATCCGCTGAATTTAGCGGGGAAACGAACGTCGCGTAACTTGAAGATTTAAGAGCTTTTCGTTCTTCATCACAGGAGTTCAAACGTGGTGGCGCCAGTATGCAGATAGGCACCAGACCACTTCCGGTTTTGAACTAGACAGCGGGTGTATCAATATTTTCGAAATCAAATATGACCGCTATCTTCTGGAAGTGGCCGCTTATAGCGCTTTCAGACTTAATTCACTCCTATGATAAAATAACGAGAAGTAAAACATTAGAAAATATGCGTAAACCGGGAGTATGCCGGCGCTACCCAATGGATGGCGCCACGGACTTTATTGCAGACTAACAAGGGCCAACACAGAGACACGCATTCCAGACAGTGGTGGAATTCGAACTGAGTTTTACTACTCCGCGCAACGTGAGCCTAGCTACAGTGTTCTAGAGAGTTGTAGTGACAACAGCGGTGGCCACCCCGTGAAGATTTTGCACGTAGACGACACCGTGGCGCTGCTGTTCTGAGCCCTAGGAATACGCCCCTGTCAGCCTCGTCGTCGGCGCTGTTCGGCGTGTACTACTTTGGTTCGACTGGAGATTTTCACGACGCAGAACAATTTATAACGTGAAAATTTGTGGGTCTGCCTTTGGACGAACACCTCTAGAGTGTGTGCTATCCTCTACTTGGGAGATTCGCCTGTTTTTGAGGGAAATTATTTTACTAATATCGACTCCCCCCCGCTCCCAGTACTGACAGACCGTTCAGCAACGCTATCACTTTGGTTGCACGCTTAATAGCTGCGAAAGAAACCACGCGATGCTGATATAACAAACAAAAATAGACTAATAAACCTCAATAAGTCTCGCCCTTTTTCAATGGTGAGCGGAACAATAAACTGGTGTATTGTTTTTTGTCATCGAGTTGCTGATGCGGGGACCAGCGTTGTGTAAGGTGCAAGGCCGAGCGCGTTTGGGAACGGCCAAGGTGCCACTGCAGCTGGCGAACATATTCGCAACTTTCAGCGATGGTGGTTCCGCGGTGTGAGAATCAGGCTCCCTAGCTCCTGGATGATTGGCCTCGTAATAAAAGGGCTTGCCTACACCTTCCTGACGTGAAAAAATAACGTAATGCACTAATACTGCTCGTATATAGCAAAACTAGAATTACTTATGCGTCGCAGACCCAGCCTCGTACCGCTGTTCTACGAGGATCATCCAGATGACAGCCATTTTGATAGGCACAAGTGCGCCCCCTATAGGTCGTGAAAGTTGCGAATAGCAAATTGTCTTTTGTGGAAGGCAGTCTATGAAAAAAAAAATACCTCGATTAGGAGTACATGAAGCATTAAAATGCAATATGAAAACAAACTGCAACAGCCCCTAATATAAAAGAAAATGTATTCTCAACACCGTGGTTTATGACCTCGCTAGAGTGGTAATACACTCCATCGACATACACAGCAAGCACGTGACAGAAACCCAGCAACATCCTACGCAAAAATACTACAAAATACTCAAAATATACTGCGGCATGGAATCCAAACCTCTTCCCATTGACGATGTGCACATAGTCTCGAAGTATAAGGCGCGGTTCAAAATGTCTCTCGTACACCGCTGATGTCTCGGCGAGGCGTTTATCTTCTCGTTTAAAATTTCGTTCACACTGTAATCTGCGCGACTCCTCCTTTGGCGCACGAAACAGCGACGGCTCACGATCGCTGGTTCTTCAACTGCCCTTGTTGTCCGCGTAGCCCGTCTTGCATCCCGGCGCGAAGCAGTGTGTGTCCTTTTGCCTTGCATTCATGACCAAGACGGCAACGCAACGGTGAAGACTCCCCACCACTACACCAGACCACTTCCGGTTTTGAACTGGACAGCGGGTGTTGCAGTATTTTCAAAATCAAATATGACGGCTATCTTCTGGAAATGGCCACTTATAGCACTTTCAGACTTAATTCACTCCTATGATAAAATAACGAGAAGTAAAACATTAGAAAATATGCGTGAACCGGGAGTATGCCGGCGCTACCCAATGGATGGCGCCACGGACTTTATTGCAGACTAACAAGGGCCAACACAGAGACACGCATTCCAGACAGTGGTGGAATTCGAACTCAGTTTTACTACTCCGCGCAACGTGAGCCTAGCTACAGTGTTCTAGAGAGTTGAAGTGGCAAGAGCGGTGGCCGCCCCTTGAAGATTTTGCACGTAGACGACACCGTGGCGCTGCTTTTCTGAGCCCTAGGAATACGCCCCTGTCAGCCTCGTCGTCGGCGCTGTTCGGCGTGTACTACTTTGGTTCGACTGGAGATTTTCACGACGCAGAACAATTTATAACGTGAAAACTTGTGGGTCTGCCTTTAGACGAATGCCTCTAGAGTGTGTGCTATCCTCTACTTGGAACATTCGCTTGTTTTTGAGGGAAATTATTTGATTAATATCGACTCTTTCTCCCCCCCCCCCCGCCCCCCTCGCTCCCAGTACTGACAGATCGTTCAGCAACGCTATCACTTCGGCTGCACGCTTAATAGCTGCAAAAGAAACCACGCGATGCTGATATAACAAGAAAAAATATACTAATAAACCTCAATAAATCTCGCCCTTTTTCAATGGTGAGCGGAACAATAAACTGGTGTATCGTTTTTTGTCAACGAGTTGCTGATGCGGGGACCAGCGTTGTGTAAGGTGCAAGGCCGAGCGCGTTTGGGAACGGCCAAGGTGCCACTGCAACTGGCGAACATATAGTAAATTGCCTTTTGTGGAAGGCAGTCTATCAAAAAAAAAATACCTCGATTAGCAGTACATGAAGCATTAAAATGCAATATGAAAACAAACTGCAACAGCCCCTAATATAAAAGAAAATGTATTATCAGCACAGTGGTTTATGACCTCGCCAGAGTGATAATACACTTCATCGACATACACAGCAAGCACGTGACAGAAACCCAGCAACATCCTACGCAAAAATACTACAAAATACTCAAAATATACTGCAGCATAGAATCCAAACCTCTTCCCATTGACAATGTGCACATAGTCTCGAAGTATAGGGCGCGGTTCAAAATGTCTCTCGCACACCGCTGATGTCTCGGCGAGGCGTTTATCTTCTCGTTTAAAATTTCGTTCACACTGTAATCTGCGCGACTCCTCCTTTGGCGCACGAAACAGCGACGGCTTACGATCGCTGGTGCTCCAACTGCCCTTGTTGTCCGGGTAGCCCGAATTGCATCCCGGCGCGAAGCAGTGTGTGTCCTTTTGCCTTGCATTCATGACCGAGACGGCAACGCAACGGTGAAGACTCCCCACCACTACACCACAAAGAAAAGTGCTACGGTGCTACGTTCGGGAGAAGCGTACCGCCTCAGCCTCACCTTCTTCTTTGCTCATCGCACATGTGCCACCGATTCTCCTAGGGCCCGGAACTCCAGCGCCACGTTCTCCCCTCGCGGCCATCTACGTCGACCGTATTCACGCGGCCCAATGTAAGCAGGCGCCGCTCTTGCCACCGCAACCTCTAGAACACTGTACCCTAGCACTTGCTTCATTGTCTTTTGTAGCACGGCCGAAGCTGTCAGCGAGGGTCGCTCGTGGGAAAAGTGGCGCCATTCATTGTTGTGAAAATTCTCGAGACACGTGCCGCGCGTCACTTCTGGGAAGAACATGGCGTCTGAACTCTAGCTCAGTTCTGCGCTGTGCCGCCATCATCTTCCCAAGGGCTCCACGTTGCACGTGCCTCTTGCATCGACGTACCTTGCGATACTTTTAAAACATAAAGGGGCTTTAATAAGCCCTTCGATCTGTTTGAGTTTGTCTTTCAAGTAGCGTCAAAGATGGCAATGCACGAGTCACGTGTCTCGAGCGGCCCTTGGAAGCGAATGGTGGCGCTGCACTGAAATTAGCGGTTCTTTGAAACCAGTGGCGGCGGAGAACCCGCTCGTGGCGCCTGTTTTTGCGTTTCCACAACAATGGTTGGCGGTACTTGTAAGTGTGAACTTTATCAATGGACTGCAATTAACCCCCTGTGGAGCGATGGGTGACGGAGGAGCCCGAGTGACGCGCTTGGGTTTTGATGCGGATCCTGAAGGTGACGATGAGGTAGAACGGAAGGGAGCTGGCGCTGGGAGGGTGGTGTCCAGGCAAGCCTGCTTGACGCGTTCAGTATGGCAACGTCACGGGGACCGTTGATGTCAACAGTGCATATCTTGACTTGGCGAGCGAGCACTCTGAAGGGCCCATAGTACGCCGGTGTGAAGGGTCAACGAACCCGGTCGCGCCAAAAAAAAAATGTGCACGCACGCCTCCCGGTCTTGGCTCACGAAGACGTGTCGAGGATTCCTCTGAGTGGGAAGAACTGCTGCGACTCGGGCAAAGGTGGTGTGTGTGTGTGTGTGTGTGTGGGGGGGGGGGGGGGGGTCAAGTATTCAGGGAGGCGCAATGAAAAACCCTAGGCGAACTGGGCTGCCGTACAGCTGACGTCTGCCGTGAGTGGCGTGCAAAGTTCCAAGGAGAACGAGGGGAAGGTGGTCAACCCAACGTTCACGCGGCTCGTAGGTGGCGAGAGCTGCTTTCAACTGCCCATGCAGTTGTTCCACCATTTTGTTAGAAGATGAATGGTAAGCGCTGATGTGAGTGTATCAGACTCCCAGGGCGGAAACGAAGGCGATGGTCAGGCGTTCTTCAGAGAGTTGCCGTGGGCAAAGCGAAAATGGGAGGGCTAAAGGTAGCATTCTGGTGAGTGATGCTGTGCTTTAAAGGCTACGCCCTTGTGTGAGGCCCCTTGATGTTTGGAAAATACGCAACAAGTCTATTGCAGACTGACAATGGAAAAAAAGCTCAAATTGCAGCCGTCGTGGTGGTCGAGAGAACGCCGCTCACGAAGAGGTGTGTGGACAAGACAATGAGGCGCCGTGGATGAATGTCGTCTGCAAGGTTGTAGGAGCTGAGAAAGTCAGTTTCCAGGATAGCCTGTTTGTCCTCGGCGGCAATGAATAGCCACCAGAATGTGTGGCGCAGTCCGCATATTCCGGTGGCTTTGTCATTGTTGCAGCGTAAACCGAGCTGACCGTAAGGGTCACTATAAATCACATGACGGTCACGTAACTTCAGTTTACCCGCTAATTTTAGCAAAAAATTGGCATCGCGTGACATTAATTTTCTTGCTAACTCTAGCGGGGAAATGCACGAGACGGTCCTTTATGACGATGGCGGTTTATTGTGACGGTTTTCGCGAAGGTTTTCTTATAAAATCCGGCTGATAAATCATATTTTGTGTTAAAAGTATCTGGGTCAGGAAAATACGTTTTTATCAACCTATAAAAAGCTCCCGGATCTTTAAAAAAAACGCATAAAGGCTACAGTACATAATTGCAACATCATAGCTATTCGAGCTCCTAATAACGATGCCGACAGACGTGTGTGTTACGTGCTCCGAGCATTTTTATGACAAGCAACAATTTCTGCTTTGTTCGGGAACTTGCTATAGGCGTTGCGATTGCAACTGTATCGTCGTTGGTAAAGACAAGTACGAATTGCTAATGCAAAAAGTCAAAAGTGCTTATATATGCTACGAATGCTCCAGACACTAAACATCTTCGTCGGATGAGCGGCTCGACAATGACAGTCATGATGCGGCCGATGTATCGCGATTGCGTGCATCTACGGAAAATGCTGCATCTGAGTCGACGCCGCCGGCCGCAACTGACTTTGTCCATCTTCAGAATGTTATGGCTACCAAGTTGGACGTCCCAACTGTGGAGGTAAAGAGCCTCAAGACTCAGAATAGCTTTATGCGCTCGGAAATTAGCTTGCTCAAAAAGACAATCCTCGAACGTCTGCTTTTTGCTTCAAGACCTCGAGGAACGTACGCCGCAGCCGCGGCACCATTTGCGTCCGTGTCGGGAAAGCAGCCCTCGACGTACGCGCCAGGAACGCAGCCCTTGACGTCGGGAGCAGTGAGCCGATCCACGGAGACCACAGATGCTGCCGTCGAGTCGCGCACCACCTGGGCGGATTGCGATGCTGCTTGTGCTTCTACACGGGCGACTGGGGAAATACGTGAAGCTCGTCCGGCTGGTCCTTGGATTGACGACGACTGATTTACACCGGTGCAGCGAAAACGGCGAATTCCAGCGTCAAGTGGGACGGCGAAGTCCGACAAGGTACGTGTTGCCCCTAGTAAACGGGTCACAAAGGCGCTTTTTGTGGCGAGAGCTGCCTTCAACTGCCCATGCAGTCGTTCCACCATTTTGTTAGATGATGAATGGTAAGCGCTGATGTGACTGTATCGGACTCCTAGGGCGGAAACGAAGGCGATGGTCAGGCGTTCTTCAGAAAGCCGCCGTGGGCAAGCGAAAATGGGAGGGCTAAAGGTAGCAATATGGTGAGTGATGCTGTGCTTTAAAGACTACGCCCTTGCGTGAGGCCCCTTGATGTTCGGAAATACGCAATAAGTCTATTGCAGACTGACAATGGAAAAAAAAAGCTCGAATTTCAGCCGTCGTGGTGGTCGAAAGCACGCCACTCACGAAGAGGTGTGTGGACAAGACAATGAGGCGCCGTGGATGAATGTCGTCTGCAAGGCGTTAGGAGCTGAGAAAGTTAGTTTCCAGGATAGCCTGTTTGTCCTCGGCGACAATGAATAGCCACCAGAATGTGTGGCGCAGTCCGCATATTCCGGTGGCTTTGTCATTGTTTGCAGCGTGGCCCAAGCTGACCGTAAGGGTCGCTATAAATCACATGACGGTCACGTAACTTCAGTTTACCCGCTAATTTTAGGAAAAAATTGGCATCGCGTGACATTACTTTTCTTGCTAACTCTAGCGGGGAAATGCACGAGACGGTCCTTTATGACGATGGCGGTTCATTGTGACGGTTTTCGCGAAGGTTTTCTTATAAAATCCGGCTGATAAATCATATTTTGTGTTAAAAGTGGCTGGGTCAGGAAACTACGTTTTTATCAACCTATATAAAGCTCCCTGATCTTAAAAAACGCATAAAGGCGACAGTACATGATTGCAACATCATAGCGATTCGAGCTCCTAATAACGATGCCGACAGACGTGTGCGTTACGTGCTCCGAGCGTTTTTATGACAAGCAACAATTTCTGCTTTGTTCGGGAACTTGCAATAGGCGTTGCGATTGCAAATGTATCGTCGTTGGTAAAGACAAGTACGAATTGCTAATGCAAAAAGTCAAAAGTGCTTATAAATGCTACGAATGCTCCAGACGCGGAACATCTTCGTCGGATGAGCGGCTCGACGATGACAGCCATGACGCGGCCGATGCATCACGATTGCGTACATCTACGGAAAATGGTGCATCTGAGTTGACGCCGCCGGCCGCAACTGACTTCGTCCGTCTTCTGAATGTTATGGCTACCAAGTTAGACGTCCCGACTGTGGAGGTAAAGAGCCTCAAGACTCAGAACAGCTTTATGCGCTCGGAAATTAGCTTGCTCAACAAGACAATCCTCGAACGTCTGCCTTTTGCTTCGAGACCTCGAGGAACGTACGCCGCAGCCACGCACCATTTGCGTCTGTGCCGGGAAAGCAGCCCTTGACGTCGGGAGCGTTGAGCCGATCCACGGAGACCACGGATGCTGCCGTTGAGTCGCGCACCACCTGGGCGGATTGCGATGCTGCTTCTGCTTCTACACGGGCGACTGGGGAAATACGTGAAGCTTGTCCAGCTGGTCCTTGGATTGACGACGGTGCAGCGGAAACGGCGAATACCAGCGTCAAGTGGGACGGCGAAGTCCGCAAGGTACTTCTTGCCGCTAGCAAACAGTTCACAAAGGCGCTTTTTTGTGCCCAGGCTGGACACTTGTACGTCTGTGGCAGACATTGAGAGTTTTGTGGCCCTTTTTGTAGCCAGCAAATCGGTGATCGTTACCAAATTAAAGCCTAAATTTGATTCGTCGTTTCATTTTTCTGGTGACTAGTCAATGTTCGACATTCTGTATAAACCGAAGGTATGGCCAAACGGCTCTATCTTTCACCCGTTTTTCGCCAGGCTGGACAACTCTCGAGTCTTTGTGAATGACCCTTTAGCAGCTGAAAATGTTTGAGACATTCGAAGTGCACTACCAGAATACGCGTGGTTTGAGTTCCAGGTCTTCCGAGTTTATTTGGTGTAGTTTGTTGAACGGAGACTTGGTTCTGCGGCGGTATTTCTGATAATATTTATTTTCCCTCAGGTTAGTCTGTGTATCGTCAGGATAGAGTCTACGATAGAACGTGCATAAAATTTGAGGGTGGTGTGCTTTTTGCGGTGATGTCTGTAGTTTCATCCCACCGGAGGGTGGATTTGGAATCTTATGCGGAGTGTGTCTGGGTTGAGGTTTCAGCGAGCGATGGTTACAACTATTGAGTTGGCAAGCACTATTTCCCTCCTTTGTATGATGACGCAGCGTTCATTGAACACTTCGAGTCACTTCAGAAAACTGTAGATGTTACTGAGTTTCGCGTCCAGATATATGGCGACTTTAATTTGCCAGGGATTGATTGGGCAGCGGGTTCCGTTTCTTTCACGGCGAGCGTGACGTCTAAAAAGGCTTACTGTGTGGTTTCATTTTTTTAGCTTTCTAGATTTTTTGTCAGTGTAACGCACTTTTGAATTCTTGCGGCAATCTACTTGACATGTGTTTATCCAACGTCCCGCTTGAGATTGCAACCCCCGCTTTGAATGAACCCTTTAGTGCCTGTTGATACGTATCACCCTCCTTTTACTACGGAATTCTGCATATCGTGCGGGCAACGAGTAAACAACAACTCGGTTGAACACTCGTATTCCCGTGGCAATTATTTTGTACTGTACCAATATCTGGAGCAATATGACTGGTTGGATGTCTTTAAATATAATGAAGTTAACTGGGCTACTACTAAAATGACCTCAGTTGTCAAAGGCGCAATTCAGGCATTTATTCCGAAACAACCGGCACACTCCTCTCTATATCCGAGTTGGTCTTCAAAAAATTTAAAAATTGCATACCGAAAGAAATTACGCTATCACCGCATGTTTAGGAAATTAGCGTTGCAGATATGGCATCAAAAGTTCAGTATGTATCGTAGTCTGGTCAAAACACTTTACGAACAAGATAACCGCTTGTACTTAAATGACATTGAACACAGTCTGACTAAACATCCAAGTTTTGGGGCTTCACTAAACAACACTTGCGGGAAAATCGCCCAAATATCTGTCTTTGTGATGATGCTGGTTATCACTGTGTGACAGGAGAAATTGCAGATCGTTTTCGCTGATTTTTTAGTTCTTGTTATTCGCCGGCACAACAAAGTGGCGCTTTTAAAGACGTTGGTATCTAGTGTGGGGACCTTCTGCCTACTTTTAAGGTTGACGATGACGACATTTTAGAAGCCACGAGTAAACTTAAACCTAAATTTTCCACCGGTATTGATGGCATACCTAGTTTTATTATTATAGGCTGCTCCTATCATTTTGTACCTATGCTGAATCATATTTTTAACTTGTCTTTAACTTGGGATAACTTTCCTGAGCTCTGGAAATTTTCGGTAGATGTTCCTGTTTTTTTCAAACCGGTGATTCTACTTTAGTAAATAATTACCGTCCTGTTTCGTTGTTATCTGGCTTCGCGAAGATTTTAGAAAAAGTAGTGCATAAGCGGATTTACTTTTACTTGAACAAAAAGATATCTGAATTCCAGCACAGATTTTTGAAGGAAAGGTTCGTAGAAACAAATTTATGCTCATTCTTGAATTACACAGCTCCAGTAGTTTCCAAATGAGGTCAGGTTGAAGCGATTTTTTCTTGACGTGTCAAAAGCCTTCGACGGGGTTAATCAAACATTATTGTTACACAAGCATGCCCTGCATAGCTTCAGCCCGCACCTCTACGCCTGGTTTTCAAACTATCTCGGTGATCGCGCAATTCGGTTCATGTTTCCGGTAGCTACTTCGATGAGTTCATTTTGAGTTCCGGTGTGCCACAAGGCTGAATTCTAGGATCCATGTTATTGCTTTTGTTTATAATTACATTGTTTCTTGCGTTAAGGATGCCAATATTCCTCTTTCCCCCCATGACGTTAAGCATTTCATAAGTGTCCATTCAGTATGTGATTGTTCCAGTCTTCAAGCTGATGTAAATTCTGTTTTTAAATGGTGTACGGAAAACTGCTTGTCACTGAGCCCACAAAAAGCTAGATCTATTGTGCTATCTAGAAAGCTGCGAGATAATTTCCTTTGCGTACACTGCTGTGGCGTCCCAATTCCCGTCGTATCGTTTATCAAATATCTTGGCTTAAACCGTAATTGCGGCGCTAAGAGTATTAGGTATGATTTCACGTTTATGTCGCCAATATTTTGCACCCTCATGCTTACTACATTTGTATACGTCTTTGGTTAGATCACGGTTAATATTTGGCTGTGTGGCCTGGAATTCACTGACTAAATCGCAAGGTATCCAGATTGAAAATGCACAGAAGCGAATGATTAGAATTGTTTATGATCAGTATATTGAAGGGGTGTTTCTACCACTACGAATCATTGTTTCACAGGTTTCGATTGGATAAACTGACTGTGAGAAGACAGCACCGAGATTTTATGTTTTTCACCCGAAGTTGCCCACGGTGAGGTAAACGCAATCGACTTATTGCAGTCTATTGACTTCCACGTTCCACCCCGAAATATTATGAACAAATCAACTTTTTATCCCCTCCTGTACGTCATCTGTGTCACCTTTTTTGAGGGTTCAAATTGATTTAAAAATGCTCATAAAAATAACATTGATATTTTTATTGCCTTACAGGATTTTATGCAACAATTACGCGAAAGATGCCTTTGCCTTAAGCAGGCCAAGTCAAGCCTAGCCCTATTTGTTTTTGCTTACGCCTGTTGTTAGTTTTTTTCTTTTATGATTTGTATTTTTGTCCTATATTTTTATTTTTTTATTTAATTTTTTTTATTTATTTATTTACAGATACTACTGCCTTCTCAAGGAAGGCGTTGTAGGACGGGCTTCTTCAATGACTGAAAGGTACAATATGGAACAAGGCACCATGTGTAATACTTTACCCACGTTTGTTCCATATTGTTCCACAATATGGAACAAGGCAACATGTGTAATACTTTACCCACGTTTGTGCGCCACACAGTATACCGCTAGGTTGTTTGTGGCCACTGGAAAATAAAGCATTATTATTATTATTATTATTATTATTATTATTATTATTATCACTATGCATTCGCATCACTATGTATCTGCAGCAATAAAAAGAACATTGCCATCCAGCCCACACTAATCCAAGTACTTAAATTGATAAAATTAAGCTTTTTAAACCATATTTCTATCAAAGAAACACACAAAACGCTGGCAAGCTGGTTACTTTAAGCGCTAGACGGCATAATCGAATGATTTTTTTGGTTTTAATTTCTTAAAGCCCGCCAAGATCATAGGGCGCCAACCTTAAAAAACCTAGTCCAAATAAAAATAAAATGTCACACAATATGCCGTGTTTTATTGCTGCTTTATTTCTCCAGTTTGGGTTCTTACACGTTGCCTTATTGTACGTTCACAATCTTACACTCTTATCGTGCATATAAGAATGGTGCTTATTTTAATAAAAAAATTCTAGACTGAGCATAACTAAACAGAAATAAACTGATGGCCACTGTTTGCATGTATGTGTATTAAAACTTGTTTGTCACTGATGGTCTCAACCATCCCACGTAAAACACCAAAAATGTGATCTGGTGTTATTGGTACAAGAATTACGTATTTGAAGATATACTTCAAGTACCTAAAATACATTTGATGAAAATTGATTTGTTTAAGCATTCCTATTGTATATTATACTGATGAGGCACCAAAGACTTTAAAAAAGTTTTCGACATGGTATTTTTCTTTACCAAGCTAATTTATTTCTCCACACATGCTGGTCAGGCTAGAAAACACTTGTACAATCAAAATAATTGCAGGCATTCAAAAGCATAAAACGGTTACATCGAGAATAATAAATTATCGTGGTGTAAATCAATAGGTTTATTTATTTATCGGGCATTTTTGGATTTACTAAGAATTTCAGTGTCGAAACCTTGGAAAGCCGTCAAAGCAAACATTAAGAGTCACAAATTACACACATCTAAAGAGTTGTCCAAAATTTGATGCGAAAGCCATTGTTATGCAACAATACGCGAGGACATGAAACTGTAATGCCAATATTATATGCAAAAGCAACTTGATAAGTTTTGGACCTGTAGCTTTGTGTACATCAAGCAAGACGATGGCAGCTTTTTGTTTTTCTAATTGAAAACACCGATCACAGATAGTAGTCATCTTCAACTCGAAGTAGAATGTTACATAACAAGAAAACTTGGTCCATAGCTTTTGAAATGACAATACATGAGGCAAAAGTTTATAGGAATGTTTTCACCTTTATGTATTAAACAATTTTTCAAACTTCACTCTTCTAACGATATTATGCCAGATTTAAATTATGAGGTATGTTTAATCGCATATGAATTTAAGACATAAGTCATAAATAAAATGAAACCTTGCACGCACACACACACACACCAATGCAACAACTAAACATATTCATTGTTACTGAACACTTTGAGTGCCCGGTTTTATTCCCTCATGCCGAACGCAAAGTTTTATATCAGTGACACCGGAGCATGCTTTGTGAAGGATATTTATTAAAAGAAAAAAAAAGCACTATTGGCAACACTTTCCTGTGCCTCCAAACTAGACCGACTAAATGTGCAAGAAAACAGAGAGAGTAAGAAATGCCAACTCTCCATTCTGAATCAAGCACCTGTTCGTGGTACACAGCACAACCATTCCCTTCAACGCGCCAATTGAACGCTTGTTCAGCAAGGGCAGGGATGTGTTCGCCATCAAACGAGGGAACCCTCCCCACGACAATTCCGAGGACCCACTTCTGCTTCTTTACAATATAAAGTAAAACACATGCATTTCTTGCACTTCATGGAATAAACTTAGAAAAAAAAAAAGGTTTTCGAGTTTTTTTTTTTTTTTTTTAATAAAAAAGTGATTGAAAAGAAACTCCTTTTTTTTTAGAGTAACTGTTTCCGCACCGTGTTATTTTTTCACTGTGGCAACAATAACGATAACTTCGCTAAGTTTTTCTTAAAGTTACTAATTGTAACAAATTACGTTTTGAAAGCAACTTATTTTAGACTGGCGAGGTGCACCTCAGAGCAAAGGCTTTGGTCGTTCGATGTTTATTGTTTCTATAAACGACTTGATGCCCTACGTAATACACCTTCAGGCACTAACTTGTTGCGGACGATGCTGTTTTGGCAAGCAAACTCTGTCCCGGGTTCTGCATTGGGACGATGTTTGTTTAGTACAAGAATTTTGCAGGTCTCCAATCCTTTCCAAAGATCCTCAAAGAACTCAAGTGATGTTGAGAAATTTTATCACTATGTTTTTTTGCATATTCTATAAAGTGAACCACAAGTCGAAACAAGTAGGTTTGGGATATATGGGAGCTTGAGAGCGATTTACTTTTTTTTTTGTTTAATTATCATACGAATTCAACTGTTAGACAGGTTTTAGTCACGCTGGGAAAATGATTCGTTTAACTGGATTGTCTTGTGCTTAACGGCCACTGTACTGTAACTCTAAAGTACTCATGTGTGCTAGCGACTTGAATTTGTATTCGCTGTATGAAACTATTTTTTTTTTCAGAAAATGACAGCACTAGGCATTTAAAATCGTGATTTGTGCAAATTATATATGATATATTTTTGGTAAAAATTGTTACTTTGCATAAATTGTTTTGTATGTATATATATAATTTTCCTCACATCTCTTCTCGGGATGTTGGTTAATTCGCGGCTAAACACACATCCATTGACTTTCTCCATCTGTACATATATATACTATGTCCCACGAACAAAACATATATACCCCAAATTATTTTTTTTTTAAAGTTAGGCTATTATATTCGTACCTTTATCGCAACCTACCCCGTTTTTTTTATATTTTATATTTTCGTGCGATGTTATTTGTTTTTAATGCAAAAACTTTGGGAATTTGTTTTGACAAGGTTTTTTTTGGTATGTAAATATTAGTCCGCTTTACCTCGAACACCTTCGAGCTGTTGGTACAAGGAAAACGTAAAAATAAAATGTAATTTTATTGAGTTTGCAACTCCAGTGCTTGCGCCATAATACCATTGGTTGCAGCGACATCTTCTCTATGTAATCTCTCAGTCGATTTGTGGCATAAGCTGCGGTTGGATTTCAAGGGAAACATAGTATAAAAAAACGTTCTCAAGATTTCTGCTGCACGTGATTCCAGTACAAAAATTGAAAGATGAAAGAGAAGCTGACGTAAAAGCGATCACACTAATTCTTCGAGCACCAGACAATAAATAATTTAAAAAAATTCAAGGAATTCATGTAATATATGCCAGAGGCTAGAGTACTGCAGCATGCATGACGGGCCAGCAATCAACGCAGTCGATTATAAATTCGGTTACGATAGAAACAGTGAAGTAAGTTTGCCATTGAATGCTGCAGTTTGTCGCGCCAAGTGGGACTGGAACCAAAGTGATAAAAGGCACTCACTAGCCTGTCGTGACGGACGCTGACAGTTGGCCCATGACCGACGCATGACGTCGTCCGGGGAACATGGAAAACAGCGCGGCCGTTTTCCGGTCCATAATCCGTCGATCCCCAGAGTAAAAAGAAAAAGAAAGTAGTATCCAGGAAAATTATTGGACAAGATCAAAAATCGGAGCCAAAAAGTGCAGCACATTAGAAGCACAGATCAGCCCTCGTCGGCTGGCCATATTGAGAAATAAACAAAGAAAGAGACACCCAGACACCGGCGCAGAGACTCTAGCGAACCAGCCGCACTAGGTTTCTGCAGAGCAGCAACTTGTTCATTCCCGGCCTCGTGCACAGACGTTGAAACCGGAGGCGTTGATTACGCGGCGCGAGTCGCAGCGGGTCCGCGGGAGGGAGGCTTTCCCCACAGCGCACAGGTGAGTAGCGGGGAAGGCGACCCCGCGGCGCCTTCAGAACGCGCGGGGGCTGGTGCCGCGGGACCGCGCGCGCGCTACTGCTGGAAAACACGCCACCGGAGGAAAGACGGGGTGAGAGGGAATGCGGCTATAAGAGGGGGGGGGGGGAGTGGGCGGGGATGGAAGAGGGGAGTCCCCGCGGAGTTTTTGATGAGGAGCGAAGAGCGTACTCAGCGGAGCCCGGCGGGGGATCCGTGTTAGACGCAGAATTCCGGCGGCGGCGGCGAGGCGCTGACAGCTGCCGCCGGGGGCCCGCGCGCGGCGACAAGTGCGCGGGGCCCCGTCTCATTTGCATGGCGCCGTGTCAGATGGGCGCAGCGGGACGCCCCGCCCACCGGCCCCACTAATGGCACCCCCGCGGGGTGGTCCTACGGGGGCCCCCAAAACCTTCTCCGGCAGCACGCATCTGCTCCTCTTCGGGCAGGTGCGGCGGCGGCCCGTCGCTCCTCGGCACAAAGGGGACACCCCGGCGAGCGGCTCAGAAACCGTGGACACGCGCCCAGTGGCTCGGAAGAGGACACCGTCCGCGGCGGAGAGCGGCCACCGCACTCCGTTTCGCGTTACGACGAAGCGCAGCCGACGCCACGGGCCCACCCGACCAATCAGTGTGGCTTGATGTGAGAGTGTTTCCAACTCCTCGATCGAGATCACGTGGTTCGTGGGGCGAGTTCGCGATAAACGCTGCGAGAAGGAGTTGAAAGCGCCGATCGTCCGCAAGCGTCTGGACCTCTCCGTTCGTTTTCCTCCTCGCCACGCGACAACGCGACACTTGCGGATTTGCAACCACTGGGCCTGGGAGGCCCTCCTCCTCGAATTAGAAACGCTTTCCTCGGTGTGAGTTGCTCCCTCTCTTAAACTTAGGCTCTCTACAACCGAATCAACCGCTGCGAATGTTCCACGTGACTACGCGTCTCCCGCGCGTCGCTGTGCCTTTTCCGAAGACCACGTGACCACTCGCGCGGCACCGGAATGGCGTCTACGAGTCGTAGCGTCCTGCGCGGTCCATCGTAACGTACGACGTAGTGTCGGGGGAGATTCGGTCGGACAGCGCGCGGCGCCGCTACTGCCGTTTCACCGTCGCGCTTTGTCGTCGTGCGGGGAAGCCGACCGCGCGAGCCCGGGGGACCGGCTGGTTTTTGTGCTTCGTCCGGCGGAGGGGGGTAGGAGAGCCCTGAGCGGTGCGTAGGTGGGCGTGAAGCAAAATCGCTTCGGGCGGATCAGCGTGTGGCGAGGGTCGGAGTGAATGAGGGTACCGCTATATTCATTAACCTCCGGTTTCTAGGCTTGTCCCCCGGGGAGAGAGTCGCGGGTCACCGAGAGATGAAAGGTGAACGGAAGGGATCGCGGATGACGCGCGCCTCCGGTTTTTCCCGTACACAGTTTGTTTTCTAGGTTGGTAATCGACGTCTTCCAGTGGCTCACGATCGCGTTAAAAAAAAAAAAAAAAACTGTTAGAAGGGCCCGGCACGCGGCTAAAGTTCGATGGCCTCAATAGAACTAGAAAGTTCTGTCTTTTCGTTGTAAACCGATAAACCCCGAAACATAGCCCCTGAACCAGTTTTATAGAATTTGGGGAAAATTTTGAAAACCCCGAATCGGAGAATCGGTGGAAATAATATTTATCTGCATCTTTATTCTGGGTTGATTCGGAATACAACCCTCGCTGAAGTGTTTACGACGCTGCGTCTTTCCTCGTGAACAACAGCCTCTGTCTCGTTTCTTTCTCCCGTTGGTACGGGGATGTTTTCCAAGTATTCGGTTTACGTTCGTGCTGCCAGGAGTTTGGGAACGCAAATACCGATAAATACTCATAAACACCGATTTCTTGTCCGGCACCAAAAATTGACGCGCAAAGCTCTCGAATCAATGCAACTAATATCCCTACCCCCCCCCCCCCCCACACACACACACACACACACGCGCGCACACACACACACACACATACACATAACGAATTAAACTAAAAGAACCTCGGGAACACGAATCCCTTCATATAAGCCGTTGTCAAGGACAACCCGGAATTCTCCCAAATCCTTGGACAATTAGAAAATCGTTTTAATATCACCGAATGAGGCCTAGAACGTCACTTCCTTCTGGCAAGAGGTGCGCATGGCAAAAGCCAGAAGCACGCCTGTCAGTGGGGACAACTGTTAATGCTAAATGAATAAAATAAAAATACATATATCACCTTTTTTTTCATCTTTCTGTAGAAGACTTTTCTTTTTTTTTGTTTTAAGGCTAGGTCGGTCCATATGGTAAATGGCCGTCCCTCGACGAAATGTCGAAAGTGTCGTACAGCCAAGTAGGCAGCCAATAGCTCACGTCCGAAAACGCTGTAGCGCGTTTGCGCTGGCTTGAGCTTCTTAGAAAAGAAACCAATCGGTCGCCACTCTCCGTCGACTTTTTGTTGGAGCACCGCTCCTACGGCTGTGACAGATGCGTCAGTCATCAGCGATGTTGGGGCATCATGCTCAGGATGTACTCGCATTGTTGCTTCTGCAAGTGAGTTCTTTACCTCGCCGATAGCGCGTTCCGCATCTTCGTTCCAAGGAAGGGACGACGTCTTTCGCTCTTGTCTCGTCAGGAACTGCTCTTCGTGAGCACGTGAGCGTATAGCCCGTGCCGAGACTGGACTCGCTTGTCGGTGCGTCCAGTCCCTACAATATATATATATATATATATATATATATATATATATATATACAGTTTTTTTTTTTAAGCTTAACGGATTTGTTTAACAAAAGCCTTGAAAGTTACAATTATGCTGCTTGTGGAGGTGAGTTATACGGCCAGGGGGACATATTATAGGGGGCTAATCGTAACGATCAGTCGGTTAATTAATTAAAATTCGTTAATTAACTTTTTAATTAATGAAAATAGACATATGGTTCCAATTAGAAACTTGCTCAGCATCATCGAAAACCCCTAAATCAGTCATTTTCAGAAAGACTTTGAGCGCGTGAAAAGCGTAGTAGTGAACTGAAGTTACCGCTCGTGGAGCAGGTACAAAGCTAGAGGTTGCGATAAGGCGCCCGCGAGATTTTTCCGTGTCTTATCTAGCCCCAGCCTTGTACCTGCTCCACGAGTCGTAACTTTAGTGCACTACTACGTTTCTCACGCTCTCAAAGTTTTTCTAAAAATTACTGATTTACTGGTTTTCGATGATGCTCAGCTAGTTTCTAGTTAGAATCATATGTGTATTCTCACTAATTAAAAAAGTTAATTAACAAATTTTAATTAATTAGCCTACTGATCGTTACGATTAGCCCCCTATAATATGTCCCCCTGGCCGTATAACTCTCCACCACAAGCGGCATAAGTGTAACTTTCACGGCTTTTTTTAAACAAATCTGTTAAGCTTAAAAAAAAAACACCCTGTATATATATATATATATATATATTAATATATATATATATATATATATATATATAGAGAGAGAGAGAGAGAGAGAGTTTAGGGGTTTGCAAGAATAATTCGATTCGTATTTTGGATATCTAGTACTCGCGTTTTCGAATAATCCCACGCGTCAAGTGATCAGTACTGCTCCACAAAGTATGGGCTTATTCAAGAAGGCTACCTATATCGTGACATAGTCCTAGCAGGCCTCCGCTGGGTTTATTGGAGGTATGAATCTTTCTGTTTCGTTAAATGTATATTCCTCCCTGCCACGGCCCACGGCCCAGCAATGTGTAAAAATAGATAAATAAACCAATAAAATTACGCGTGCATTGTTGAACCATCGATTGACTAACCATTTGTAAAGAAAGTAATTCGTTTCCTCTTTTCCTTGAACCAAACAGTTGTGCTCGAGCTTCGTCGACGCGCTCGGTGCAAACCCGAGAACTACGCAGACCGCAATTCTTTATAAATACATAATAATTTTCGTTCGAACGCATTTATTTAAAAGAAATTCGTGAACGGTGCACTACACTGCGGTCTGCGCAGGTGAGTTATACAACCAGGGGAATTTTAGATGGGAGGTGAATCGTCACAATAAGCAGGGCTACTAAGCAAACTTTGTTCATTAACGTTTTAACTAGTAAAAACAAAACATGTGTTTCCAATGAGAAACTTGCTGAGCGTAATTCAAAACCCTTAGGTAGGTATACGGTTTAGAAATAGCGTCAGCACGCGGGAAGCCCAAATGGTGCGCTCAAGTCACCCCTCGTACAACAGGCACAAGGCTGGTGGCGCCGAAACGATGATGATGATGATAGTGAGTTTTAGGGAACTGTTCTCGCACATCCGATACGTTATGATAGGCTCTCCCGTGCGAACTGCGCATGCGCTAACGCAAAATACTCTCATATGCGAAGTTCGTGCCCGGACTGCCCATCGTACCCGCTGGTAAGTTCGTTGGCCCGCTGGTAAGTTCCAGTGCATTCTCGTTGGTGATTCGAGAGTTTTAGTATGGCGCATGGGAGCAAACGCAAACCACTGTACCTTTGCGTTAGTGTTGCGTGCTACACGCTGGGAGTAATCGTCGTCGTCATGCGACAATCCAAGACGGAAGTTTGGGCTCCCGCGCACGCTCAGTGTGGAACTCGCAACGCAAACGCGCAGCGCTTGCGTTTTCTCGTATGCGTAGTAAGAAAACTCGCCATTTTATCTCCTGGGTAGGAGCCTTCGAAAATTCGGCAGAGACTACTTAAGTACTCTCTGCCGAATTAGTAAGTACTTAAGAGTACTTACTCTTAAGTGTCTCCCTGCCGGCTTCACGACGGCTTCCGTGACCAAGCATCGCGTTGCTGTGCTTTTCTTTGTGCTTTATTTGTGTAGCGCGTCCGCTTTGACCTTGAGCGCACCCGCAGGCTTTCGTGATGGCCGGTTCACACGAAGGACCGAATCGCGATTTTCGTCCGCGGACCGTGTTCCACGTGGCCGGCACATCACCGAGTCCTGACATCCGCGCCCCGTCCGTGGACGTGCGGACTCATACAGCCGAACGCCTTTTCACTTGAGGATTTTTGGAGGGAGATCGACTCGAAAAGCGTTTAGTCTGGCAACAATACAATTTTTTTTTTTTTTACGATTAAAACAAAAGTGGCACGTCGTCGTGTTTTATGCATTCGCTGGTTCATTTTGTCGCGCGATTCTTGGTTTCACGCGTGAAAGAAACTGCAGAAACTTTGTCCAGCTTACACGACGCCGGTTCCGCGGTGCTCCTCCGGGTCAGTGTCAACGTTACTAGATTACCTCAGTTGTGGAACTCCCGCGGAGGGGAATACCCCCCCCCTCACTCACCTCAATCCGCCTAGAGTCGTTCGAAGCGCCATCTATATTTTCGTTTCATAACTGTGCATTCTGAAGAGCACAGCTGAAGCGCCAAATGGCGACCACAACGCCGCCATTTCTCCCGCAGCGGTCACTCGAGGAACTGTACGTGACATCTATTTTTGGCTTCAATCGGGTTACAGGGGTTCCTCCCTCATTTCCCTTGCGGACGCGCCGCGAAACACCCCTCCCCCCCCCCCCCCCCCCCCAGTTAAAATGCGCCTAGGTCGGGACGCGCTACCTGAAATTTCCGCTGAGGCATGTATAAAAACAATATTTATTGTGCTGCAAAACCTTGAAAACTAAAAATTTTAGAAAACATCACCCGCCCCCTTTTTGTACTAATCTCCAATAAAAGTTACTACAAAAAGAGTTTTTTTCGTTGGTTTCTACGTTTCTAGTGACGTTGAAATGAACGTATCCCGATTCAGTTACCAAAGCAGCCGTCCGGCGGCGCGTCGAGCGAATCTGGGCGAGTCGTGGTGAGTGAGGGGGGGTACTGTTCGTGCATGCAGCGTCTATGAACAGTTCCGTAACTGAGTTAATCTAATAACGTTGGTCAGTGTCAAGAAGCTTCCGTCAAAACTCGTCTAGCATGCCGCGATAGTTCTGGCACGAGACCTTTCTTGTGGCTGTGGTGTTCTGAAGCGATGTGCACGAGCGCGGAGCGTGTGAAGGCACCAAACGCCCCTCCGAGAGCCCAGAACTTCGTCGCTTCTACGCGGAAGCCTTCTCGAGCAGGACCATGCCTGTGTCACTGTCATGCCTTGGGTTAGTGAAGCTAGTGGCGCTTCGCACGAAGTCTATCACGGTGCTTTGTATCGATCTCTACGTAACAGCGGCGTATACGATTCTTTATCGCGGTAGCAAACGTCGATTTCCCTCTTGGACAACGGTGCCACGGTGCGATGTTGGAGTTTCGCGGCACTGTGGGTGGCGACCAGGTTCGGTCCGCCCTCGCTGACGTCTGCTCGTCATCTCTCTCGTGAGCATGCGTTTGGGGGACTGACGAACCGCGGACATGTCGTCACGTGATCAATTTATTCGCGGATCAGTCCGTCGTGTGAATCGGCAATGACGATGCACTTGCGCTGCTGTGCTTTTCTTTGCGTTTTATTAGGAATGGGCCAATGGGAATTTAGGTGCCGCTTCGCTCAGCCAATGGGAATTTAGGTGCCGTTTTGCGCTGCTACAGACATCAGATAACGGCGGATTCGCTCCACGGGACAGCTAATGCTTTCGCATCGAAACAGCCGTAGCAGGCAGCACCATGACAGCCTTCCGCTAGCGCTCGATTGCGCTGCCTCGCCGACATCGACTCGAGCGACGTCCATTATTCGTGCGAAAGCATTAAATGTCTCATGAACTGAAGCCGGCGAACAACGGCACCTAAATTGCCACTGGCTGAGCGAAACGGCACCTACATTTCCATAGGCTGAGCAAAGCGGCACCTAAATTCCCATTGGCCCATTCCCAATAAAACACAACAACGAAAAGCACAGCAACGCAGATGCCTCGTCACGGAAGCCGGCGGGTGCATTCAAGGTCAAAGCGAACGCGCTTCAGAAATAAAACGCAAAGAAAAGCACTGCAACGCAATGCTTCGTCACGGAAGCCGTCATGAAGCCGGCATGGTTCGCCGCGCCTGCGCAGTGGGGGCGCGTGATGTCACCGCGGGAGCGCCGTGTGCAACAGGAAGACGTGGCGCGCTGCTTGTAGGAATCCGCTGCGTGTATAAATGCTTTTGCATTCCTACAAGTAAGCAGTTTTAAGTGTGTCTGCCGAAGTTTAACGTGCTCACATAATACTTATCTGTTTTTATTTTCCCTTTGTCGGGCTTTATTGTTTGCTTCCCAGCTTTTCGCAATATACAACAATTGCGCTACAAAACTGAAACCGCGAGCTCTTCGTTGATGGATGCATCTCGACTGCGCGAACTCTTGATCAGCATTAGCAACTGCCAAAGAGAAAGTTATGAACTCAAAATTTTCGCCCTAAACATACCATTTAAAGACGGGTATTTCTTTGGAGTGGTATAAAAAAAATCGTCAGAAAAGCAAGAACTGTCAAATGAACTTTTTTTTTAGAGAAATGTTTGAGCTTGGTTAATTCCTGAGTGATCTGAGCAACGATAGCGGCCGTGTGCTTCATTCCACTCTGTGAAGGTGGTTGGCCAGCGAAGCTGTAGAGCACTACCACAATTGATTCACCAAGAGACACACTAAAGCACTTCACCAAACGTTGATTTACAGTATATATACATCATTTTGAAACGGTAGTGATGACTGCTTTGTGATCACTATGATATACACTAATAGGTTCCATTAAAACTTTGGTGAGATTTTTTTGCTGCATTTAAATCTATACATGACCGATGGTGCTCGTCATAGGCATGTTGCTCTTCGGGAGTCCTAACTCCACGTGTCCTTCCCATATTAACTGCAGAACACAATGGAATGCCCCGCTCGGCAGCTGCTGCTTTTATATACGTAAAACAGTGACGTAACCATATTCGAGCAGGAGAAGGCCCATTGTTCTCGGATGTACCTTCATTTCCACACGTTTCGGCGTCTTTCCTTATCGAAATGCACATCGAGGTGACGAGGCGTATATGAATTTCCATACAATGGAGTGCTTTTACAGGCGATTTCAGAATTTTGTTTTTTGCACATGGATACCAAACATGCATGGAACCCTATTCATATACAGCTTCGCTGTAAAATGTAAAAATGGCAGCACGTTGGCAGGGCGGTGTCCTATTAATTATCGTTATCACATAAGGTGATGGCCTAAAGTAGCCATATAGACAAATGAAATCTAAAGATTTCACTGTAAAAACTGCGAGTTTACAAAAAGCATGCGAGCACAAGGTCTGTTCTCCTTAAAATCTTTTGAACCAAACCCGTCCCCCTTCCCCCGTTTTACGTTGGCCCTCGACCTTTCCGGTGTGGCAATCTGGCCCCCACACTCAAGTGTTTCGTTGACAAAAGAGAATTTGAAACAATAAACAGCGAATCTGTCTGGCCAGAAGACTGCATCTTCAGGCAGTTTTTAATGCGAAAGCATTAACTGTCCCATGAAGCGGAGCCGGCGTTGTCTGTAGCAGCGAAAACCGGAACCTAAATTGGCTCAGCGGAACGGCACCTCAATTCCCGTTGACTGAGCGAAACGGCACCTAGAGTCCCATTGTCCAAAAGCGCAGCAATGCAGATGCTTTGTCACGGAAGCCGGTGGGGCGCTCAAAGTCAAAACGGGCGCGCCGCAGAAACAAAACACAAAGAAAAGCACAGCAACGCAGATGCATCGTCACAGTAGCCGTGGAGCCGGCGTTGACGTTGCGCCTGCGCAGTGAAGGAGCGTGATGTCACCGCATGAGCGCCGTGTGAAAAAGAAAGACGTGGCGCGCTGCTTGTAGGAATGCGCTGCGTGTGGGAATACTTTCTCATTCTTACACGTAAGCTGTCTTAAAGGGGCCCTGCAACGAATTTTTAACTGGTTTTTATGTTGCACCGAACCTGAGCGCACTGAACGCAGTGACTTGACGAAACATTTCTCGACTTTCGCTTTATTTTAAAAGTTAGAGGCAAATTAAAATTACAAAAACAAGCAAAAAATAACCTCCTTCATGACGTGCTTGGTCGCTTGAGTGGCCGTGAACTAGAGGAGGAATAGTGAGCTGAGCGAGCGCTCACGGCTGCCGCACTTTGTGTCAACGGCTCGAGAGGACGCCACTAAGGCATGTGCTGGCTAGGCTGTATGAAACGGGCGGCCAGGGCGGCTCGGATGGCATTTGCTGCGCGACTAAACAGTAATTTGGCATGACAGTTCATTGGTTACAAACGACAGCAAACACGGGGTGAAGATTAGTTCAGAACGGGAGCCACTTCGCGCTGCCATACCGCCAAATGGCCAAACCGCAAACTAAACCTGCTCGCCGAACGCCTTTGGAACGCTCCTAACCGGTCGGAACCTCGAGCCCGTATACGACCGCAGAGCTGCCGCGTACATCCGGGACCTTTCTACGCTCGCCGCTCGTCGGTGACTGATCCCACTACACCTTTCTAGTATGCGCCGCCTTTTCCACCGCTTGGTGGCGGATATGTCGACGGGCCATTTCTTGTTTCCGTACTTTATAAACTGCATTTGTTTCTTTTCTGGTCTAAAATACTGAATAAAAATATTTTTATAAATAATTGAAACGGTTCGCGCCACTTATATTTTGTATTTAGACTAAAAAATGATTTTAGCGGCTCTGCCCAGTGGTAAGGCTAGGACCAAAGACTTCACATATCGCGCGCTTTCGGCACCGCGGGTCGCCCCCGTAGGTGGAGGAGGTTTCCGCGTCGTCCGGTTAAAATATTACGCACTGATATTTAGTCACTTTCTCCGTGCCCGCCGGCTTGCCCGAACCGCAAGAGACGTGGAAACTGCAAAAATGTTAGACGCTTAAATATGATTGCAGGGCCCGTTTAATTTTTGCTCGTTTCATGTGAGGTACAATATTTATTTGATTGATTTATCTTCCTCACCTAAATTTATCTTCATTCCATGTGTCTCGCCAGTTCGATAGTGCTGAAAGCAACGTCGGAGCTGGTGCTGTTGAAACGTGATGCATTGTTTTATTTTCTGCATTTTCACAAGCCTTATGGCAGAATACCACGAACTTCTATTTCCTGTTGAAGTAAAGCGATATGCAGGATTAAAAAAAAAATGAAAGACGTTTACAATTTTCTGTAATGCCGAATTAAGAGCGCAGCTCTTAAGGGGGAGGCGGAAAGGGTGCGAAGAAGAGGTTTGGGTACGGAGGGGAATTTAACGTGAAATTCTGGGACGATTTCCGGTAAATTCCCCCGCAAAATTTAGCGCGCAAGTTTCCCCGCTAAATTAGAAAAAATGTCCCCGCTAAGTTTAGAGGGAAAATTTCCCCGCAAAATTTAGCGGGAAAGTTTCCCCGCTAAAATTAGCGGGTAAGAACTGGCGGAATAATTTCCCCGCTAAAGTTATCGGAAAAAAATTGCCCGCTAAATATAGCGGAAAATTTCCCGCTAAATTTAGCGGGGAATTTTGTCCGCCAACTTTAGTGGGGAAATTTCCCTCTAAACATAGCGGGAAAAATTTCCGCTGAACTTTGCGGGAAATTTTTCCACTAAATTTAGCGGGAAGATTTCCCACCAAGCTTAGGCGCCGTGAGACGTCACGAGGCTGACGTCACACGTGACGTCCCGTGTGACGTCATTATGGGAAACGTCCCTCAATGCAACGCGCGGCTACGACGACGGCGACGGCGACGGCGACGGCGACGCCGCTCAAGCCGGAAACGGGCGCCTAAGATCTGCGCTCTAAAACGTATACGATCCTACATTGAAATATACGCTCTATGAAAAGTAAAACTGATAATATTATTACTCTTCTAGATCAACTCTGCCGTTTGTTTCAAATAATAATGCTTTCTCGAACATGGTGCAAAACAGATGACGATGTTCTTGTAGTACCGAGTTATAGTCATTTCTTTTTGAATAGAAGCGTAAAACGAGAGGGAGGTGTTTGTGTTTATGTTAGACAGGATATTAGGTACGAAATACTCCATGCCTTTAAGGAAATTATTGATGACTATAACATCGTAACTGTGAAGCACGGACTCCAGCTGCTCGCTGTTACGTATCAAACGCCAGCTGGGAACTTTTCTTATTTATTTTCTTTTTTTTTTTTGCATTTCCTTGAGAGGTATTTTGATTTTCTGTATTTAAATAACTAGTCGCTTGTGCTGAGCGTGAGATAAATGTAAATAGTCTGGGAAATTCTTCTCTTTCGTCACAACTGAGTAGAACATTCAGCAGCAGTTTTTTTATTTTTTTATGTGATCACATTTTCTACAAGAATTACCCGTTCTAAGTCAAGTTGTATTGACGTTTTTCTTACATATACAAGCAGTATAGTTCGTAGTGCAAATAATATTAGTAATGACATGAGCGATAGTTTACCAATCTTTTTATGTTTTCACACTCATAATTTATCAAGAAGCGTTGATAAACTATCCACTTTCCAAACCATAACTGACTGCTAAGAGCGGTCCTTTCGAAGCGCAGTGATGCGAACAAAGTGGAGTTCTGTATTTTCAAAGCATTGTGTAAGCAAAGCATATAATGAGTTCATAAATATTTTTAAAACGATTTACATCGCATCGTTTTCGTACAATGCGGTTACTGCTACAAACGAATAAGAAAACCATGGGTCACTCAACTATTTTAACCATGATAAAAAGCAATAATCGCTTATATCAATCAATCTTACCTCTTTTCAAAGGATGACGGTGAACTTGGAGTATTTAAGAAGTAACGCAATCAACTCACATCTGCAGCAAAAACAAAAACAAAAAAAGAGTACTAAAAACGTCATTTTTGTGACGTTCACAAGAAGCATCTTGCGATTGTTTGACAGTCGAAAAACGAAGTCTTAAACGCTACCAGTGGCGTAGGCAGAAAGGTTTTCTGGAGTTAACCCCAAAAATGCGAAAGCTATACCCCCCCCCCCCCCCGCCCACCCGCCCACTCGCTACCCTGCATATGCAGTCGGTCTTGCACGGAGCAAAGGGGGAGTGCGGACTATCTCCTACTTATATGCTTTCGGGAGGAATGTTTGTGTGGGGTAGAAAATGCTCAGATAAATAAAATAGTCAATATTTCTACATTCATGCTTATTTGATGGGATGCGGAACTTGACCTCAGATGTATAGGGAACGGATATTTCGAAACATTTGTGAGGTCAAGGATGGCAATTTCAAGACAAAGTATAACAAACTATCCTCGCTGAGACACACAGTTAAATCAAACTAAAGTGAACACAATAAAACGCAAACACGGTGATAATATAAAACAGTGTCAGTGTTGTAAGGAATATTAAACTAATTGTAAAACAATTGCACTGTAAGCAACGAGTGGCGCTGCGCTCACGCACACCTTGTGTACGGATCAGAATTACGTGCTTCCGTCTAGAGATTACCGCGAAAAAAAAAAAGTAACTGTGACTAGTTATTTCAGAAAGCAATTTACTTGCTCTCTGGATCATTTCATTTATGCCAAGCGTCTACATAATAAGATAGAGCCGCTGCACTCACGGTAAAGAATATTCAGGAAGTCCACCACTTCAACTTCAATGTCGCGGTGAACATTCAAAAGCACTAGAGTGAGCAGTCGCCCACTCGAAGTTGACGTTTTAGGTATGTTTTCAACCGTCGTAGTGAATAGAAGGAGCGCTCAGCTTCCGCCGTTCTTACGCGCAGAGTCGCTAGGATCTTGAGGAGACGGTGGACGTTTGGGAATAGGGCCTCCGTACAGAGGGCGACCGCCTGTAGCGCAGGCGTGACGGGCGTTTCACGTTTTTCCCACTTTCATTGTACGCCTAATATTTCCCTATCTTTGGCAAAGTTTCCCTTACTTTGTGAAATTTTATTCCATCGAGACGCCCGTCTCGATAGTCGCTCACGGATGCGATGAAGTCCATCTTGCTTTCTGCTTTGCATGTCGAGGTGGCATACGATGCAATTAGTTATTAAATTAATCTTTTCGCTGCACGGAACATCAGAAACTCCGAAGAGCCTTCATATTCTCACTACGTATACGCCCAAGGGTATTCAAGTTCATTTTCACGTTCGGCGTGTAGTTCGCGTGTTTGTGTGAGGTGAGTCATGTCATTTCTCCAAGTGTCAGAAAGACGAGTTTGGACTAACGACTTCTCACCACCCGAGGATATGCCGCGGCTGCATTTGGACCACACTGCAAGATAAAGCGGCCTCGTAAAAATAAGGCTCTCTTTCCATCGGCATCTTGTTCTGTAACACGAATTTGTTAAACTTTTAATAGATAATAGATTTTGGTTTTGTGATTGTTCAGAATTACCCTCGCCCTATATATATGGGCCCCTAGTATTTGTGCGAGGACGGTTGCTCTGATGAATCAGCGTCAAGATTTTTTTTTTTGCTGCTTAATTTTTTGCGACAGTATAGAATGCCGGTAACAGCCAGGCGGCGCCAAGAGAGTGAGAGGCCAAGGTTATATCCTGCCTCGGTGTAACTTGGCAAAGGGTGAACGATAAGCCCCCTATTGCGTGCCGAGGGCTTCGATATCCGCTACGTATACGAGCGCAACGCACACATATTGGAGCATGACGCAGAGGAAAGCTTGATACTTCTTCGCAGTGAAAGCGCACTCCGGTGATACGTAGTCACGTTCCAACTGGCCCGCCAGGCCGCAGCTTTAGCAGTACTGGCATGTTATGCGATCACGGCTTCCTCGCCTACCCAGTATTTCTTGCTTCAGACTCTAGGCTTTTCGCGACTCCTATATAGGGGGCGCGCTGGTCAGGCAAAATGGCGGACAAAAGGAGGTCGTTTTCGTCGTTCGGCGCCCGGACCACCATACATTTATTGCGCTGCAGCGTAATATCGGTGCCACACACGAAAGCAAAGCAATTTTCCGACGGTAGAAACCTTCTTCAAGTCAGTGCGTAGAAATTACACGGCAGAGGCATACAAATAATTACTGGAAAGGATGTTTGTTTCTATGCTGCCTACGAGAACCAAGCAGCGATAGCAGACGACAGAGTCGAAACGACCTCCTCTCTTGAGCTTCTCGGCGTGGCCGCTATGTTGCATCGATTTCGCTGGAGTCGCCAATAGCGGCGCCACCAGAGTAATCGCTCACGTTTGAGCAATGCAGCTGCCACTCCCAGGCATACCCAATGTTTCTTGCTTCAGTCGCTAGATAGAGCCAAACCAAACAGCATTGCAGGTTGCCTATACACCAGTGTCCGCAATCCTAGCCCGCAGCGATAAAAATGTGAAATATTAATCTCAAGCGCATGCTCTTGTGAAGAGAGGAGCTGCGCATAAAAGAAGGTTTTTGCTTTTTACAGCACTCTTGACATTGGTGTTGCTCTTGGAGCTTCGTGACTGTGCCTTTCCGACGTTCTTGCACTACGATATGTGCGAAGGTTTCAATAACAAAAAAGGGAGTCTCGCAAAAAGCGATCCCTCCCCACTTTTACTGCGTCATTGCGCCAGCATAAACAAACATGGCGGCGCCCATGGAACAGAGCAGACACTGGTCTATAGCTATCCTTGTGTTTTGTCTGGCCTTCACGCGTTGGTAATGCAGTCTCACCTCAAAAAGCGGAGGGAGTTGTGTGCTGTGAGGAAGCTTTTAAAGGTCGTGGGCCGCAACTATGACGACAGTAGAAAAGTCAGCCACCACGCCCGTATTCCTGTAAACGAAGCCTGCTCCGTTTTCAGAAATGACAATGCAGCTTTCCCCGTTTTATCTTAAAGACCGACGACCAGTTCGCGCTTTCCACTTTACCCGCGCTTCCTCTTCTCCCCCCTTCTACCGTGTCCACCGTTGCCTGTTTCCTCCTCCCCCATGGTGAGGAGGTTCTTCTGCCTTGCAGAATCTCGAGTCTGGTCGTCGGCCTTTAACAGCGTTTCGCTAATCTTTGCGTGAGCGTCCGTACCGCCGAGCTCACTATTGTATTTTGGGAGGAGGCCGGTGTTGGTAATGAGGTGATGGTCCTAGAGGTGATGTCGGGTACCGGCGCAGGGCTGCATGAATGGCCTTGAATGCCGGTGGTGGCGATGTCTTGCCTTGTCAAAGTCGGGAAAGGAGCGGCAGCCTCTGCCGCAGACGTCGTCGTGGCCGGGGAGTGAGCGTCAGGTTCATCCGCGCGAAGGGGACCCGGTAGCGACGGGGGCCCGCGTCCTCGCGGGCCCCGCCGACGGCGAGGAAGGACACCGGTGACTGTTTACTTGTTTATTCTGAATCCCAGGGCCAGCTATTCTAAAGCGATATTCACACGAGCTGAGCACGCGCCACTACGAGTGGGACACGCGCTTCTCTTGTTCCAACGTGCCCGTACGACCGCTAAACTTGGCTAAACTCAGAATACTACACTCACCCTGCTTCGTCATTTGGGGGGGGAGGGGGGGGGATATTTATGCCAGTAACCCCCCCCCCCCCCCCCCCCGAAACAAAATCCTGGCTACGCCACTGAACGCAACAAAAAGACAAATTCAAAAGATGAACTTTCACTTTTTGCTGAAAGTGTGTCCGGGATACAACTATCTGAGCTCTTTAACTGCCATTTTTCGAACCTGCCCTTTTGCGCGCACAATGAGCATGCTTCCTCGCACGGCATATCAGACGCACTTTTCCTACAGTCGATAGACGAATTGGAAGTGATCCGTGTATTTATGGGATTGAATAAGAAAAAAAAAAAAGCCATGACATAGACGATATACAAATGAAGCCCGTTAAATTCGTAATCGATGTGGTGGCCCCACTTTTGATATCTATATTAACTTAGCATTGTCAAGTGGCAAATTTCCAGATAGCATGAACCTCGCGAAAGTTTCAGTTTTGCATAACTGTGGAGACAGACATTTAGTTACAAATTATAGACCCATCTCTGTTTTGCCACTATTTTCTAAAGTGCTGGAAAAATTATATTCCATCGTTTAGACGAATTATTTACCTAGCATTCGGTGCTAACTGACTTCCAGTTCGGATTTCACAAGGAAAAGGCAATGGAATGCGCTTTGATATCGCGCAAAGAAATAATATGACATATTATAGAACGTAAACAGTTGACATTAGGAATATTTATTGACCTTTGGAAAGCATTTGACTGTCTTAACCATTCAACGCTCCTTGATAAACTTCCGCGTTATGGTATACGTGGCATGCCTTTGATACCTATTCACTCATATTTCGAACATCGTAAGCAATGCGTCTCAGTGAATGATAATGCTTCTTGTTTGCAACTCTTGAAGTTTGGGGTGCCCCAGGGAAGCATACTCGGTTCTTTGTTGTTCAATGTGTGTATAAACGATCTAGTCAATATTTGCAACCAATCACGTTTTTCCATGTATGCGGACGACACGAGTGTATTTCTGTTTGCGTCGAATATGGACGAACTCATAACCAAGGGAAACGTACTTTTAGAAATGTTTATTTCGTGGTCATCAATTAATCATCTTAAAATAAACACTGTACAATCTAAAGAAATTGTTTCTAGACCTGTAGATAAGCACGTTACTAGTAGTTATAATCAAAAGGTCGGTACCGACCAGATTGAAATAATCAAACAGCACAAAACGAGGTGCAATTGTTTTCAGAACATATGCAATGGGTCACATAGAATACCTAGTTGCAGAAACCGGCAACTTCATTTAACATTAAAAATAAAAAAAATAATAAAAAGGATTTCACTCCATGTATGACTTCTTCATTTTTTTGTATTTTAATATTTTAAAGGAAAGCAATTCAAGCACAATACAATGTTACTGAGTGCAGGTATATTTAATCACAGCTACACAATACTCATGTCTGTCGGCGCTGCTCTCACAGCGCCGCGCCAAGCTCAGATGTCAACAAGAAATAGTCTTTATAGTATTTTAAAACATGCGAAAAATCATTACCTCTACCACCAATACAATTGTAGCCGCTCCGCAACATAAGTAGTAAACCCTGCGAAACTGTGTGGCATCGTAGGGCACCAGAGAGACTTGCATATCCCCAAAACGAGAACAGTTCCAATAGCGGAGGCTCATTCTGTTGGGTAGTAAACCAGTCTCGAACATTCTCGCCACCAGCTGGCCGTAACTATTTCTCAGCGGCAAGTCTTTTCGCACCGGGGTGCTTCCGTACAACCAGTGGATTGTGTCTTTCCCAGAAGTCACCATGCTGCCGTGCTCCGCTATGAAACATTCGTGCATGTTATGCGAGAGGAACACGTGACTACCTCCGAGAACCTTCTCCACACAGCCCTCGTCTGTGTCGCTCACGGTGGAATCCCTGTCGGACGATCGTCTGCGAGCGGCCGCCATGGCACCGATGATGTCCTCCTGGTCGTCTGATTGCAGCAGAAGAGTTTCGTAGTAGGTGCCCTTTGTCACACATGGTAGCACTTTCCCAGAGGCGAGCTTGGGGTAGAGCTTGTCTATGGTGTCGTCGGCGTCCCAGCCATATCCGGAACTCAGGCTGGACGTCAACAGGCTCTGGAAGGAGACAGCGAGCGAGAATCCGCCAGCCATCCAGCAGAAGAGCACGATGCGTCCAGCCAGAATGCCTTGGAACCGTTCTGGTACGGGGTGCGAGAAGAGCATTGCCGTTGAGACTAGAAACAACGCCACGTCTTGGATGCCATCGAGGAGCCCCCTTCCCGAGCAGTAGTTGATGAGACAGAAGCCTAGTGCGCAGGTAACCATTGATAGGAACAGAATTGTGAAGAAGGCCGTCGGTGCTTCTCGGATAAACGCATCTGCACGGCGTGAAGGCTTACGAACCGTGTAAAAGAGCATCTTTCCGTGGCAGTACAAGCGTGGAAAGTGAAGCAGTCGCCAGTAGTCTGCGGTGGGCACAATACTTTGGACCAAAACGTCTATCCTTCGCTTCAGCATATCTGCGATCCAATGCTTTTTTTTCACAATTACTGTTTTACAATCTGCACCGAGGAACAACAAAATTTCTAATATAATGTTATTTTCCCGGATCTCGCACTCGGGAGACAGACAACCAAGCACGAAGCTCTGGTTCCTAAGCAGCTGCCAGGTTTGGGCGGGGGGCAAGCCTTGCTCCGGCACGGCTGAATTCATCAGGCTATTGGCGCCGCTGTTGGTGCAATTCCATACTAAACCTTGTTTAATGTCGAGGCCTTCTGCATTTACCAATGGGTTATAAACAAATTGGCTGGGGTATCCACGAGCCCGAACGCATGATAAACGATTTGTCTCGGAAACAATAAACCAAGTGGAAGAAATGTCGTCGGAAGAGAGTAACCACGATAGGCTATCGTTCCATAAGGACTCAGAAATAACGGCCACCGTCTTTTTGTTGTTGGCAGTGCTGTATCGGAGGTGCTCCAGGTACACTGACAAGGAGCCGCACCAGTACCTTGCTCTGAAGATGGTGCCGATTCTGCGCTTGAAGAGAAAGCTGTTCATGTTCCCACTTGCACAGAGAACGTCGGCGTCCGTGTCAATCTGGAGCAGAAGATTCCCACCATTTTTTGTTGAGCCCAGCGGTGCAACGGGCATAGCGACAACGAACAAGGCTATAAGAAGAAATGCAAGCATCTTCAACAGGCGTCTTTGGCAGCCGAGAACTAAACCACAGAGCAGAGCGAAGACGTCTCAGAAATCTCCAATTCAAGTGAGAGCCTTGAGGCTTCTTCCAGATTTTTATTTAGGGTTTGAATTTCCGGAGGCTGTCATCTCTCCCCATGAAAGCAAATAATGCCACGATTGAAAGGGGGCGGAATTTCGACCTTTTGAAAATGAGAAAGCGCGATCGATGCTTATTGCTTCTTCTGGCATCGAATTCCTTTATTGATAAATGTCCTCCATGCAAATAGCACGGGTATTGGTGATGTCTTCAGACAGAATACCTTAATATTTATTATATGACAGAAAAAATAAAAAGGAAACGTTCAAGGAAGGTAAAATGGAGAGGCGTTCCGGAAAATGAGACACGTGGGCTCGAGATAATAAGTTCCTGGGTCATTTTTCTCCCCTAAGGTTTCCTGATTTGGACGCTCGTCCGCGTCTCTGAAAGGCACACACTTATATTTACCAATCGCTCGCGCTTTTTGATTGACAATAAATGCTATGCACGGCACGCCCTATATTTCCCTCCACCACCACAAACATTTAGCCCGTGTAGAGCTTTAACTTCGGTCAAAATATTGTTTCCCGTGTACCAAAGCTAAGTTTTATAAAGCTCAACTTAACAAAAACAGAAAGCACCTATGGGTGGACTATAGTCGAGTGATAAATGGCCGTCGCCTGGAGCAGGTTTGCGTCGCTTTTCTGTCCTGGCCAGGTCCGACTTCCGTTGTTGGAGTGGATTCCGTTGCCGATCGAAAACGGGGCACCACGACGTAAAGTACGGCTAGGCCCGTTCCGAGTCAAAAGAGGACTTTTGGTTCTGGAAGGCAGAAAGCTCCAGTCGCTCTTCTCATACATCATACAAAAAGAAAGCATAAAGAAACACGGCGTCTGCTGCAGACGTAATGACAAAATTATATGCGGATGTTCCTCAAGCATGTTGGAACCATTTTCGCTTCATACATGTATATATGCTTCCATCATTCTGCAGACAGTGTTTTTGCATGACCAACGTCATACGAGCAAGCAATGCACCACAGACAGTTTCGGCAGACCGCCTTATCAATAATGTATTAGCAGGGTGACGGCAGCCTAAGATTTCCGCGCGAGCGATTATAAAATTAACTCCGTGCTGAAGGGCGACTGAAGATTAGAGCGCGACGCAGACAGCGGGGGCACGTGATCGCCTGTTTGTTTTGTTTTATTTTTGTTACGAGCCAAAATCTGTTAGCAGCCTTCCAGTTACGTCTCGCTAATATGGACCTCGTGAATACGAGTACCCCGCTGTATAGACACCATTTTCAGGGACGGACTGTGCAGATACGTATATTTTTGTCTCGTTAATATAGAAAAACTCAAAGTATGGACTTTTTGTTTGTTTGTTTGTTTGTTGTTGCTGTTTTTTTTTTTGTTTTGTTTTTTTTTTTTGGGGGGGGGGGGGCGGAGGTGTCCATATCAACGAGAGATAACTGTACTCCTGAAGCGCGTCTTCGACTGACGTGTTGAGAGTCCTATCCGGCCCCTACACAAGGAGCGGTCTCTAAATAAGGTATCTTCACAGAAGGTCCGTGTCATGCTGTCGGGTGCTGTCATCCCGGCAGTTGATTCTAGAAGTTATACTAAACAGGGATGAGCGAACAAAAGTGCCGCTTTGTCGTCATGACATCCCAACTTGTGGCTGCTGTCATGTACATTAGCGGACCTATTATTCTGTTAAGCAATTACCCTTCGATGAACGCTCTCCAACACATCATCAGGAGCATTTTATTGTAGAGCCATGGCCACGGCAGGACGTGTTCCAGTATTCATTTTTTCCTGATACTTTTGAAGACTGGAATAAACAGCCGCTAAAGTAACAAACCTTCATTCTTTAAAGGGGCACTGAGAGGTCAAAATAAATTTTGATTTATTATTAGGTTGAACGATTGATAACAATGCCTGGACATTACATTACCCTAAATTCCAAAGTTCGAAACTCGGTATTTGTGAAGTAAGAAAACAATTTTCAAAAGCCGAATCTGAAGTTCCCGCGCAATCCGCGCCAGTGGAGTGACGTCAAAGATTGAGTCGTCCTGCAACTCGAGGTTCTCTCACGCCTCTGAGCCGTCCCGACCCGAAGTTTCGTGTTCGCCCGCGTCCCGCGATCAACCGCTCTTCTCCGTGTGTGCCGCCTATCGCTCTGAGCAGACGACGCTACAATTTTCGAGTATGAAGTTCTTTTAGGGCCCTTTCGGCGATCTCAAATTCTTTCAAACGGTGTGAGGTCGAAAAGAACTCGAAGTGGACTTTTGTGAGCGACGTGAGGGGCCACGTCGCGCCGGTTTTTGCGTGAAAGGCTGCCACGGCGGAATCACTACCGAAACTACGGTACACAGACACCAAACCCAGTTGCTTTGACCGCTTGACGATTTCCTTTTTAAAGTCTGAGAGGTCGTCGGACACCTAAAAAAGAGAACTTCGTCCGATTCCCCGACTCACCGGTCATCCTGAGCACTACATGTGCCGAGAGCCGCCATGTTTTCCGAGGGAGGATAAAAAGCCAGGAGGCGACATCTCTGCGGACACCGATTTTCGGTATTTCGAAAATAAGGGCCGTAGTGCGTTCGCAATTGCGTTAAAAACATGTTTTACGAATGCCGTTATTAAATATTATAAAAATATCGCCTACAAAGCTTCTAAATTTCATACTTGATTACGTCCCAAATAAAAGAAGCCAGGAGGTGAGAAGAGGGAGAGAAGGGCGTCAAAAATAACTAAACACGCGCGAGAGTGCGGATTGTTATTTTTTTTTTTTTGCGCATTGTGGTATTTTTGCGTGTATGACTACAACTTGCATCGTTTTCAACAACAAAAGTACAACCTTTGGGGTATCAGTGTCCTTTTAAACTCATTCCCGAACTGCGAAAAAAAAAAACAAAAAAAAAACTTCGACGTTGAGTGGATAAAAGCTTTGTTTTGCTTATGTGTGTGTGTGTGTGTGTGTGTGTGTGTGTGTGTGTGTGTGTGCGTGTGCGTGTGTGTGTGTGTGTGTGCGTGTGTGTGCGTGTATGTGTGTGTGTGTGTTTACTGTTTTTGTTTTTGTTATACGTTTATGACATGGTATCTTATTACAATTTAGACTGTTTTTCATTTTGGCCATGTATTTGCTTGTGTATTGCTGTTTATGTACCATTCCTAATGCGATTCTAAACGAGAATATGTGGTATAAATGAAGGAAAAAAATGAATAAATCATTTAGTTTATTAACATTTTAATTAATGAATAAAGAAAAAAAAATTAAAACACTTAGTTAATCAGTAGGTTCTAATAATAATTTAAGATTCCTAACTTCTTTTTTATGCTATTGACCTAACTGGCGATAGAAGTTAAAGCGACCCTCCCAATGATTGTTGATTTGTTTGAAATTTGCGCTGAAGTTGAGTTCATGGAACGTAGGAACACCGAGGAAAAGCGTTGTTTTTTTTTGTTTTTTGTTTTTTTGCGGATACTCCCATTATTTTGAAAGTTATAAGCGAATTGAGTTTACAAAAGACAAGCAAAACATTCCCGCTCCGGGACATGTTAGGGAAAATTCAACGATTGGAGCGCAGCGGCTGGCCAATGTGGAGCGCAAGTTCGTCTGCTTCTTTGTAGGGGTGGCGATGACGTCAGAACGCCAAACTCTTATTGGGTGATTGAAAAAAAAAAAAAAATAGTGGGTAGACCTCAAGGCGTTTAGCCTAGAGGTCTACCCACTATCCTTTCAATCAAAGCCAATCAGAGCTCGGCGTCGCTCTGACGTCACCGCAACGCCTGCGCAAGAAGCAGACGACTTTCTCTCCGCATTGGCTGCGGGTTAGGTTCATGGCTGCCGCGCCGAGGACGGGTTCGCATCGTCGTCAAAGCGCCTTGCATCGTCCTATACTTCGTTTCAGCTCACGTGCTGCAGACGTCGCTGTGAGCTAATCAGACCCATCAGGCAGTGTCAAAAGCGCGAGTAACTGGGCCTGCTTCGTTCCTGATTGGTTGAGCGATGACAGAACACGTACAGAAAGATAACGAACGCCATGATAGTGTGTGCCTTCGACGTTGTCCGATTGGTCCCTTTAGCTCGCAGCGTCGGCTGCATCTGGATTTAAGGTGAGACGAAGTATAGACTCAGTCTCCGAACGCAATCGTGCCGACGTCGTCCACTATACGCCTCGGCCAGCTGGCCCCGTCACTCTCAGAAGGGCCGGACCAAACCGCAAGCATGTTCGTGAAGACACGACCGCTCGATCGCTCCGTCCCTTCGCTAGAACGGCGTGGCAAGATCGAGCGGCCGAGAAAAATCGAGGAACTCGTGGTGAAGGCTAAGATCAACGCCTCGTGCTCGTTCGCGGACGTTCTCGAGCTTCGAAATTTTGCGGTTGACTTGGGTTGGGGTATAACTCGCTGGCTATATACTCGTGGGCGTGGGGTGGCGTGATATCGTATTTCTATCGTGTGAGAGAACAAGCGGCATTATTAGGGCTAAATACCACGCTTGGACACCCATCCGTGAACCCGCGACCTGCACCAATGGCTAACTGCAATGCTGTTACTTGTCCGATTGCACTCTGGATATATTTGCAGGTCCTCGAAGTTTGTGCCCACGGATGGTTACAAAGTGCGCGGCGCACATTTCGAGGGCGGAAAGAAAACCTGCATGACGCGTGTGTCTACAGTCGTCCCACATAAGGCTCTGGGCAAGAACCCTGAGAGGCGACGGCTCATATGATGATCTTACTTGCACTTGAGCACGTGAGTCAAGCAACAACGCGCTCGAAAATCGCGACAGGGTTATTATCTTTTCCGACCTTTCATCCGATATAAAGAGGATTTGCCTATTTATTCATTGTTATGTGGCAATGTCCTGCTTAAGCTACAGAAAGGGCAACTATATTTACTCAGCATGAATGTAGGCAGCCCATATCTTGTGTATTGCAACCCATATGGTCAAATGGACCGTACTGGCTGCTAAGACAAACAAATGCTATCTAAATGCATTGATGGAGCCAATCTGTGTAAATCAGGGAAGTCCGATACCTTTTCACTTAAAGACGTCGCAAACCTCCTCAAGCTTTAGTTCAAGAGCTTGCGCAAATTTCAAACCTTTGCCGACGTTTGCTTCCGCAAAGTTCACAACTTTTGAAATCCACTTAGTTTGGAAACTCTCCACTTTTCTGAAAGTTTGACAGTTTCGGATTTTGGTGAGGTTCAAGTTCAAGAAATTTAATATGTTGAATTACTTTCAACTTCGAGTGTGCAGAGTTTTAAGTATTGGAGTCTCGGGGAGGTCCTGGCTCGCAGTTGTGAATTAATATTTTGTTTTATTTGCATATTTTATTTTGACCCCTTCGGTGTAACTTTTACAACAACATTTTCATTCATTTTGCTGCTACAGATGAGCTATGTTGAGGCAAAGCTGGCAAAATCATTTCTGTCACAGAGACCAGATCGCTAGTGGGCTTGGCGGCTTCATTTGACTCTTGGAGCTTAAAGTCATTTTTTTATGACAGTGATTGGGTTCTGATTACTTTGTTACTTTTTGCCGTTCTCCTGATTTTCCCGGCAGAGGGTAAGCATGGTTTTGGTTATTTTCAGCAACTGCTACGTGATAAAAATTGATATAGTAGTTTTGGGTCAAAGCATGTTATGGAAGAATTCCTTTAATCGTTGAAAAATCTTGAATGGCTTAAAATTTCTCAATCTCCTACACTTCACAAATTTAACAGTTAGAAAGAGCTATTGAATGTATCAATGTAATAGGTTCGTAATTTTTCAAATGTTTTAATCACTCTCTGCATGTCTAATCTTTCGTAAAATGTTAATGGCATCACTAGTTCCATTTGCTGGTTGCAATAGCTCAGGTTTTGGCACAAGATTTTAGATATTTTTAAATGTTGCATGCATTGAGTTTTGGAGACTTACATTTTATTCATATAATCTTAAGCCTGTAGCACCAAAAAGGTAGCATGTGGAGTACCTCGAATCCCAGACCTCATCCTTATTTTTTGTAATAATGCACGATTCTTATCAAATCTCAGGCCGAACTATCAACGCAGGTGTCTGTTTAGTTCCGTCGGATGAGCTCTGCTAGTAGCCTTCCAGGGGGTGATTCAGGCTGTTCTGCCAGTAGCCCTGCAACTGTCGCACCACGGACTAGACCGCCCGGCGAAGCTTCAGCGTGACTATGCGCTACCCACTGACATCGTTGAAGAGCTAAAAAAGCTGATCTTCAATCAAAAAGAAAATCCGTTAAACTGCAAAGAGAGCTTGAAGTGGCTAAAATAGCAGCTGTCAACGTAGAAAAGTAGAAGAACGAGATGGAGGTACAGTCTTTAAAAACATTAAGGGTGAGCAATGAAAAGCTGACTAGCCACCTTAATTTCTTAAAGTAGGAGGAAGCACAGTCAAAATAGCGACTAAAAAAAGGTACAGGGAGTTCACATATGAAGAACTGCTCAAAGGTCCCAAGAAGCTCAAGTTCTACACGGGGTTTAGCTACTTGAGCACATCTTGATGGCTTTGTGTCGTTATTACGGCCCCACATCAAGCACCTACAGTTTTGGATCATGATACCCATGATAACTGAAAGCGAAAGAAAGTTGCCCCGCCCGTGGAGGACCAGTTTCTCCTAACTATGGTTCGACGGAGGTTGGTTCTGGATGGAACTCAACTAGCATACAGGCCAATAACTAAGCTAACTGTGTATTATGTTTACCTAGCTCACTGTGTAGGGCCCCTTATCACCTCACGAGCGTTTGAAATAAAATGTATGCCAAAATACTTAGTGCGAGTGGCAAATCAGCTCGCAATCCCAAATGCCACTCGACATGTGCTGCTTCGCCAACTCATCAGGGGCATTCGATGTGATCCATCCAGAGTAACCCTGAGACTTAGGAACAATAAAAAAAAAAACGGATAGAACACCGAAGTCTCTAACACAGCTTCAAGAACACAACACAGCTTCAACGAAGCCTCTAACGCAAGTAGCTGAGTTAGAGACTTCGTTGCTCTGTCTATTTGTTTATTGTTCCTACGTCTCAGGGTTACTATAGATGTCATTCACCAGCTCGCCTACGTTTTTTACCTTTCTTCACTAATCATTCGATGTGACTGGCCTTTGAAATGCCCTCGATATAGGAGGGAGTATATACAACCTTAGATGCTAATGTTTGCTGAACGCTACAGTCCTGGAGGCCAGTCCATAGAAAACGCGACGGGCCGTCGTAGGAAACAACTTGGAAAGGCGACTCTCCGAATTTTTTTTATTTGAAACCATAGGGCTCCAACTTTTAGGAACCTTAAAATTTTCTAACTTTGCAATCTGGATCCTCGGTGGACTTATTATATTGCAAACTTTGCAAACACGAACCTCGGCGGAATTAGAAATATGCGAACTTTGCAAAACCAAACCTCCGCAATGTTAGAAACTGTCTAAATCTTTCGGACTCGGACCTCGGGATGTTTGCGTCATGTCTATAGTCCGTGACAAGTCAAGAACGACGAGTGAGGGAAAGGAAGGGTGGGGAGGAGGAAGCAAACGGGACACTGGAGAGCGGCCGAAGGGGAAGCCTCCTTGCCTCTCTAGTCCCGTCTGGCTCCTCCTCCTCCTCGCCATTTCTTTCCCTCGCCCTTCGTTCTTGACTTGTCACAGACATCTTCTTGTCGACATCTTGCTTCGTAAGGAGCATTGTCTTGTTTATTCTCTACTCTTAATTTCAGCTCATTCCCTGGTTCACATTCACACGCACTACTAGTCATACATTGTATCTTATTGGTACACATGCAAACATTTACAGAGCATCATTAGCAATACAAATGTTTTAAAAAGATTGTTAAGCCGCAAGAAGAGACTGGGCACACAACATATTCACAAAAAAGCACTTCCCTCATGGCATTTTATCTGTACAAATGCTCCAAAATTGTGGCGAATTTTCTTGAGTTTTGTTACACTAGAGATTGTCCAACAGTTCAGTACAACCCAGAAAAATTTGCAGAAACCCGAAATCCAGAATTCTTCCCAGAGGGACATCACATTTTGCTTTTGAGTTCCGAAATCAAAATGTTGTCAGAAAAAAAAAATCAGACAGCTCACTAGATTTGTAAAGTAAGCGGGGTCAAAGGAAACCGAAACCTCAACTGCAGAAGAAACGCCACTGTAAACATAGAGTACAGTTGAGGACACCTTTGTTTACCCATCTGCATTTGCACATGTGCAAATAATTTACTCTTTTCTTTTAGTACTCCATTATCCATTCTTTTAGTGAAATTCTGAACGTCCTCGGGGCATCTAATCTCCAAACTCCTGACTCCTTAGCAGTCACACTTAATCAAGGCATCTGGTGTTGCTCCAATGAAGGGGAGCTCATCTGAGAGAAAAAGGCCACAGTCGGAAAGGGCAATGTCTGTGTGCAGCCGGTTTTCCTGCACGAAAGCTTCCTTAGCAGGATCCTCAAGAGACAACCCCTTTTCATTGCAGGGTTCTGTTTAATTGACTTCCCTGTGAGAGCTTTTTAATAAGCACATTGGATCGTGGTCGTGTTCTTTCCAGTATGAGAATTCCCATGTGAAAACTTTGTTAGCCATGGAGGCCGTTATGAGACAGTTTCGGTAGCGGTGCCATATTTTACTTTTGCTCTGGTCCCGTGTTGTTGCCCCAACCATTTCAATTTCCCCTATTGTGTAGCTGCGACTTTCGCTTACTTGCACTAGCTCCATCCAGGTTGGTGGTAGCTGTTCAAGGTCTGTGTCGTCTTTTCCAACTATGTCCACACGAGGCAGAGACGTGAAATCAGTGCTCTCGAGCGTCTGCTAGGCACCCAAATTTATTTTTTTGTATCGTGGTGTGCAAATTGATTAAGTCAAGTCGGCTCAAGCTCGCGTAATCTTCAGGCAGAGATGCATAGCGTCTTCTTTTAATGAAGTGCTCTGGCGCACAACTTAGTCTTTGTGATGTGTCTTTTTTTTTTTTTAAATCCAAGCTTACAAACTTGCGTTCGACCGCCTTGGGGTTCGCAGGGTTATAGTATTTTCGTTCTGTTTCCGAGCAGGGCCCTTCTTGTGGGACCAGTTTTAGGTCAGCAGTCGTTATGTTCATTATACTATACAGCATACCACGAATATCCTTGCAAACAACCGCTTGGCCAGCAACACAGCTGCATTGTCCACCTTCCGCATCTCAAGTGCTCTTGTCAAGGGACATGCATACACTCTAGAAGGCAGTTGTGAACATTGGCGCTAACAGACGTGCCCGAACTTTAGTGCTATCGGAACTTTCGTTGAAAAACTCAAGTTTAGGCAGATGTCCGGAGGTGAACAAACGCAGCCCAGCCTCCCTGTGTTTGCTTGCGCCGTGTGCTTCAATGTAGCTGAGAATACAATCAGTAGCTTACTAAATTACCACGGACCTAACGAGAGAATACAAGCAAGAGGATGTTTTCTTAACGGTATGCATGCCATACTTACTCATAGATATGCCTCCTGCTGAAGAAATGGTTTAAACTTCTCGTTTTACGCATCGACGTATCCTGGTTCAGTTCTCGTAGGACATGGTAAGAGGTTGCTGAACGTTATTGAGAATATAATGCATATTAAATGTTTAATGCCATTAGTACTTGACCGTGAAAATTGCATAATGTAGTTACTGCATTTAAGCACAGTGCTTCCCACCATATATGCTCAAAGGGACACTGACACCCCCCACAAAATTGTTTTGATTATTTGAAAGGCGATTTAAAATGGTGTCATGAGACTACCCAATTAATATTTTGCTACAGAGTCCCATATATTTAAAAAAAAAAAAAAAAAAAAAGAAAACACAACTGCTCGAAATTAAAACACGAGCATGGTAGCTCATGGCCGGAAGTCACGTGGTTACATCTGATCGCTTTTTTTTTTTCTCCGCTTCTACAGCATGTGAAGCAGACAACAAAGTTGCATCTGCCGTTTGCCATGCGAACCTTTCGCACTTGTATTCCTTCCGCTTGATGTTCTGCGCTTGAAGATCAACTGGCAGGTACAAAGAAACGACAGTTCCAATGTAGCTGCCCCACGTCCGTCGCAACGTTAGTCCGTCATGCGTCGCCATCTCGTCATTCAGCCCGCGGTATGCTCGCGGTACGTCGCCATATTGAGAATGACGTTTACATGTACTTCATGTGATCTGTGCAACACTTTTTTTTTTTTAGATCAACGTATTTGCAGCTTCTTTGAGGCCGCAAAAACGATGTTCGTATTATTTTCTACGTTTTATATTGCGTGTGTGTTTTAGATGACCCACGACTTTGAATATATTTGGTACTCTAATTTGAACGCCACGCAATCATGGAAAGGATAGTGAGCGCGACTGAAACCAACCAATTCTCGACCTGCTGTTTTCGGGTGGAAATAAAACTAATTTCTAGCCGCGAATTGTGTTCTGGGTAGGTGGGCTCATATAGGTCAGGTTCAGATAAAAACCTCGGCGAGCATAAATACCCTGTCGGTGCTCCTTTGTGGTATATACAGAACTATCTCAAGGTCAGAAATAACAAATTGCATCACCAAAACATTCCCGGAATATATGACATAGTGGTTTCGAATTCCGCATTGACTAGTGGCTGTGTTTACTCATCTGAAACATGACATGATGTCTAGCTTACAGGTTCGGTGTATCCGAGAGACCAGTCTCAAGAATATGAATCACGTCATTGGAGTTTCTGTATAACCGTTTGCTGCAAGTAACCATAATCAACAGGTCTAAAAGAACATCAGGGGTGCAGCTCATATTTCTACGACAGGATCTGTATTTTTGCTACAATTTAGTGTTGCGCATGTACTGAGTTTATGTTGTATGAGCCACAAAAATATACTATTCTTCAGGAACTTGTAGAGAGTCAACAACTCTGACAAAAACCCCAATCTGTTCTAAAAGCGCATGCAGGCCAGCAAACTCGTGCATCATGCCCTCCCTTTTACACCAATGCCCACATTGCTAGTTCGTGCACTCAGTGTTTAGTGTTTCATAATATTTATTCAATCTAATCCATTAAAAAATCCCCTCCTAAAGGCCAATTCCGCTCGATTTTGGCTATTGAGACAACTGCAGTTCTCTTAGTATCATCTAGAAAGGCTGCAACTCAAATATTTCCACTGGCCATCAAAGTTTGATAAGTGCTGATCCGCTAATTTAGGCGGGCAAGGTGTTCATATATTAACAAAACCCATCTTTTTCGGGAACGCAAAAAATTAATACAAGGGTTTCCAACCGCTCACGCATCCGCTCTCAAATATTTTCATAATGCTTGCAAATTTCCAGACAGTTGCTAACCCTGATAGTCTGAATTAGATTTTTGCGATGTTGCGGTCATTACATATGTGTGCAATTTTTAAAGGAATCATGAAAATTCCGCGAATTTATAATTAGAGATTTACCGAAGCCATAGGACGGTAAAAACTTTAAGATGTTCAGTATTTTGTCATTTATCCCGTGATTTTCCACACGACAGTTTTTCAGGTAAAAGTAAAGGTCAGGTTTCTTCACAAAAAAAAAACAAAAACACAAATAGGAGTATAAAAAATTTTGTTTATGTTTTGCCAGGCGATCTACTATAGTGTCAGAAGACTACCCAATCAATATTTTGCTACAGCGAAACGTAAATTTTTAATAAAGTCAAATAACGCAACTGCTCGAAATTGAAACCGAAACTTGACTGGGAAGGAAGAAGAAATATAGGGGAGAAAGTTACCAAAAGTCACGTAGCTGTGCAACTTTGTTTTTCTTTTTCAATCAACGTATTTGCAGTTTTTTAGATGCCACGAAAAATGGGCATTATATTTTCGTTCATTGTTAGTATTGATTGTGTGCCTTAGATGACCCACGACTCTGATTATCTTTGGTGGTTGTGTTTTAACCATAGAAAACGGCAAGTGACCACGGAGAAGAGAGCTGAGCGCGACTCAAACTGGCCAGTTCTCGATCGGCGGTTTTCGGGCGCAATGAAAACGAATTTCGAGCCCCAAATTGTGCCCTGGGTAGTTACCCCAGGGCACAAACGAATAAAACCTTGGCGAGCATAAATACCTTGTCAGTGTCCCTTTAAGTAAATGATGCTTGTATGCAAGGCCCGGAAGGACATTCGTGGGTTTTAAAATATAGACATAAAACATAACATAACTGAATTCCCTACCGAAAAAATGATATGAATTTATTTCTGATATGTTTATTGGACACATTCATATCAGAAATAGTGGGTGTTTCGTATCAGTTTTATATGTAGCATATTCGTTTTTGGATATTTATCAGTTTCAGCGAGGCTATAAGTACCGCCCTTTCATGTGCAACAAAAAACATATTTATTTGCTCACGCCACAATCACAGCTTTATTATACATACACATGTAGATACATTGCACATACCACTAGCATCAGCTGAACATATACATTGAACGCATACAAATACACGGCACAACAAACATGAATACAAAAGCACACCCGATAACTACTTCTTAGCTCTGCGTTTTCGCCTTTTATACTGGTTTTGAAGGTACGGATTTCCTCGGTGATTACCTGAGCAATAATTATTATTACCAGCATGTTCATTTTGTTTCGGTAATTTCATACCTCTGAGAGTGTTTTGAATGGCTCAGGGGATGAATCTCCTTGTAAAAAGTAAACGCTCATGCCGTAATGATTTGAAAGCCAATAAATCAAGCCGCTCCACTCCGGTTCCAAGCCACGTGTTTGCTTCCCCGCGCGGCACGTCGTATACTGAAAGAAAAATTATGTGAATGTATTTCTGATATCACATATGAACTTGTATGCTGCATATCAGTTGGCATATGTTGCATATCAGTTCTTATATGTCGCATATACGTTTTTGGGTATTTCATATCAGTTTCATATGTTGCATATCAGTTTTTGGATATTTCATATCAGTTCTTATATAGATTCATATAACTTTTTCCAGTAGGGAAGTAGTTGTAAACCCGGATACCAAGGAGGAAGAGTTTAAAAATATTAATGGTCACACATAATTTATTATACTTTCAAAAATAAGAAACTTTATCTCGTGATTAATAACCGCAGTAATCATAATAATTACAAAATTACTAAAAATGTAATCAAGTTACGATACTCAGTAGAAGTAATCAAGCGTACGCTTCTCGTTAAAAACTGTTTACATCAAAAATAGAGCACGTTCTTTTCTTTTTTTTTTGTTCCTTTTCTTGTTCTGAGGCAAAACCACACGAATCCTAATATCAGTTTTATACCCCCCCCCCCCCCCCCCAATCTCATCTTAAGATACCATCGTACTTTTGCTCAATCGGGACGCCAATTTCAGCTGCCATCTCGCGACGTCACGGTGTGGAATGAACCGGTGTTCTGTTACCTTTTGGCCGGACCTGGGCGCCGAAACCTTATCCCCGCACCCAGTGGCGTACCAAATTGTTTTTGAGTGGGGGAGCAAACCAGACCCCCACCCCCCCCCCCCCCCACCCCACCCACGGCGGGGGCGGTGCCCTTGGTATCCCTTGGGCGCCGCCGGCCAATGTTTGCCCTGCCCAGTGGCGGCTGTTTCAGGGGGGGGGGGGGGGGGCAAAACACATGCCTTGCCCCCCCCCCCCCCCACTCTGAGAACTGGGAAGGGGGGGGGGGCAAGCGCCCCCCTTGCCCCCCCCGGTTGGTACGCCCATGCCCGCACCAACTCAACCATCTGACGTCCCGCCACTACAGTGGCGCTGGCGTCGGCACTGCGCATGCGCACAGTCTTCACGCGAAACTTGCTTGCGCTCGCGCAGTGCCCACGCTGGTAATCCCTGACTTGTTTGTACAAAACGTGTTCGTGCGTGCAGAAGAGAACGCTTTTTTTGTAAAGGTCGTGCCGGGAGCGCCCGTGTTCATTTTTTTTTTTTGTCTCAATCCGGCAAAAACATCTGTTATCTTTGTAGAATACAAAAGGGGTCTGATAAAATAGAATAGAATAGAATTTTTATTTGTAACACACACATTTAAAAAAAATACAATAACAAGCCGGTGTAAGCCTCAGGGGCTTGTGTACCTGGCTCGGTAGGGTAGGTGGCAATTCAGTACGCAGTATACAAATGAAATGCTCATACATCGTCGGAATCACGCATTCAAGCAACCGAACGACAGCAGTACCCAAGAATAGAAACTACATCCTGGGAAATCATAAATCTGGAATCAATCAACAAAACGACAGCAACTCCTCAGCACAATACAAAACTATATCAGAAAAACCGCATCTCTGGAAGAAATAACAAATACTTAGTCCCGCACTCAAACTTCACTAATCTAAATTTCGTAAGACTCTTCTGAGTTTTTACCTCGATGTGACCGCAAGTAAGGGTTCTGGCATAGTGTTAAAAATATATCGCACTGGTATATGTTATGGTCAGAGACTGAGGTATGGTCAGAGACAAAATATCGCCATCATTATTTGGCCAAGACAATAACAATGTCTCGGTTTCCCTTCACAGCCCACTCCACCCTTCAGAGTACCCCCCTGCCCCCCCCCCCCCCCCCAAGAAAAAAAAGTGAATACAAAAAAGTCAGCCTATGTTTTTGTTTGGAGGGCAGCGGCATATATATACCTAAAATATTGTAGCGAGATAGATCGTTTCAGAGAAGTAGTCAAAGTCCCAGAAATACAATCGAAAAATGAATTTCCTTCCAAAAATACTCTAGAAAACTTGGATTGCGATGCAGATCTACAGACACAAAATGTACTTGAGAGATAATGTCGCGATGCATTTGTACCACGATAGTCCCGATCCTTTATAAAAATCGATCCCTTTTTTTGTTCTGAAATAATCACTAAACTTTTTATGCATTTTATTAGTTCTTTTTTTTTTTTAGCAAGCCCATTTGCTCGGGGGTACTTTGCGTCTTGATCATTTCTACTCGAATAATGGAACGTCGACGGATGCCTCATTCTAAAGCTACGGAGCACTACTTGGCGTGTCGTTGACGTCAGAAGCTTGTTTTTGTGCACGTTTTTAGTTTTCATTATTGTGAGCACTTGAGAACGCAAATTGAGATGGCCATAACTTGGTGAATATTTGTGGGTCGCGAAATTAAAAATAAATATGGTTCCCGAATAAAATTCCTGTTTAAATGTAATTTAACATGTGTATACATAAATGTAACAGTTTTCCCAAAAACTGTTAAAGGCTGAAACTATTTGTCTCCTGAGATTTTAGATGCCGCATCTGCTTCCTCATTCAAAGCATCACTCTTTTCACTGTTTAAATAAATTTCTCAATCGTTTACACGAGTGAAGCTGCTGATTCCTTCATTTCCGTTGCTTTTGATTTAGTTATTCTCATTGTCTTTCTAAGTGGGCATACCTCCCACGTATTTTGGGGCATGTTTAGGACCCTTTTTCTAAGCAAGTTTCAGACGCCGAACTTTGGTAGTTACATAATTCTCTTCATAATTCCCAGCTCTTTTTACTGAACTATAAGTATTATTGCGGGCCCTAAATTCAGAGTATAACAATTTTTTTAGTTATATATCTTAGCTGTTTTGTGCATTCTCTTTCCTGTATACTAAAACCCCACTTATGAAGACTTACAGTTCTAGTTCATTAGACTTCCCAATGTATGCACTTCACACTGGACAAAACTCATTTTTATGTCAATTGTAGTTTTTGAGATAACGGGGCAAATGTATAATAAAACATTTGTTTTTGTGATAGTTGGCTTCAGAGTTGGAAAATACTTCTACTACAAAGTCCTTTCTAAACCGAGGATCATATATAGAGTCACTGTTTCAATAGCTACCTTGCAGGTATAGTCATCACTATAGTCACTTTTTCTTTTTTCTGCCTGTCGTTTTGCTTTTCGATCCTCTCTTGTCCTCTGCCGCGAGGCTTTGTCCGCAAAGTAATTTCGACGACGGTCGACCTCACTTAGCCACTGCACAGTGTGGCGAACTGGAGAGAAGAAAAACGCATTGAGCACGTTCACTCGGCGATGGCGCCATAATTAAGTCTAAGGATGACATCTTAGGTGGCAATTCTGAGCGTCTCTAATCCCAGTGTGGCGACTGCAAAAGACGATTGTCGTCTTGGTCTGCAGAGCACGAGCTCGGACACGGGAGCTCGTGCATTCCCTTCTTCGGCGAGCTGGAATCCTGACAGCTGGTCGGCACCCTCCGACCTGCTGTATTGGAATTAATCTTCAGTACACCCCTCGACTCGGGCCTACTACACCCAGAAACACATTTTTCGGTGCACGCTCCTAGACAACATTGTTGAAGGATTTGTTCGGGTTTTGGGTTCACCCAGGGAGGAATTTTTCGAGTGGTTGAGGCTTCGGAAGCTGCTGATGAGCCGGTTTCACAGCCTCAAGGACATTGGCTGGGACCATTCACATAATTTCTGTTGATGGCGCACCAGGCGTCAGCCTGCTTTGGACAAAGTCAATGACTTGTACTGCTGTCTGTCAGTGAATGAGATGTGAAAGTACGTTGCCCGGACAGCGTTGCACATATTCTTTAAAGGGAAGCTGAAGCGGTTTTAAATATGAATAAAAACACCTAAGCCTAGTTAATGAGGCCTCAGCCATCACGAATAGCGTATTCGTTTGGTCATTTTCTGCGCGGATTAACCGGAAAAGCGCCTTCAAAGTAGCGCCGAAGCCACGCCTCTCCGAAGCAGAGGGAAAGGGGAGAGAGGAGGAAGCCCGTCAGTCGGCGTCACAAAAGGACCGACTGGGAAACCCCGCCGCGGCTGGCCGCGCTTTCCTCGTAGGCTGCTCTAGTGTCTTTTCGAGCCGTCGTCGTTCTGCCGCTGCATAGCGCTTGCTTTGATCCGTTGACCGGTCATGCTATTCACGCAATCGCATGACGTGTTGATTGTTCGCTTGTTTGTTCACGTGTTTGCAGAATTCTCGTGGCACCGAACCAACTGACTAGTGCTGTTGCAGGATGCCGTACTCATGTGTAGCCGCCAGCTTTCACGAACAGCGCTCGTCGCAGTTGTTCTTCCCGCTTACCGTCTTTTCCACTTCGTCACCGAGATTTTAAAGGGGTGGGTGGGTTTGAGCAGTACACCGTTTATTGTTCGAAACGTGTTTCGGACGGCGCATATGAAAACTATATACGTATGGGTTTGGGTCTGAAAAAGTCTCACCTGAACCCGACGCTCTGTCGACCATCTTTGAAGGTAAGAAGGCAATTCAGCGCATTAAAAGTCACAAGCAAAGGGGGAAACGTAACTAGGTAGGAATCGTAGGTAGACTGTTCTACAAAAAAGCTATTACGTTATTAGAATTGTGCAGTGTGCTAGAAAAGTCGCGATCATTTAGCCGAGTAGCGGGTTTCTACTGGCTCTCTTGTGTTAACCGCCTTATATTAGTGTTTTGGAGTTGGTTTCTTATATTGTTGAAGTGACCATATTTTCCGGACCGACTCCGGTCCGGGAAATCTGGGAAACAAAAGAAAACAATCTTGGGTAGCCCAAGATTTTTTCCTTTTGCCTTTAATCTACTCGGCTACCCAGTCACTTGGGAGAGGAGGGCTTGCTCTAATAAGAGGTCATGCAATTCATAATGCGACTTTCACGGTGCAACTTGTTTTAGCATAAACATTTTTTTTTTTACAGTTGCTGACATTATTTGAGGTCACATATTTTTTAAACGTAAACATAAATTTTGTTAAATTTTCCTTTCAAAGGTTCATATTCTCTTCAGGAGAGCTTTTTGGAAATACAAAGCATGTGACCTTCTCTTCTGAATTGAGTTCTTTTTTTACAAGTTACGCAGTGTTTTTCGTATAAAGATTGTGTTATGCAATTATTCTTTGTGCCATAGAAATGCGATCGGACGATGATAATGCTCGGTGGTGGTGTGATGCAGTCAACAAATCTTGGTAGAATTATGCGAATATAGAGGCCCAGGAAGCTTTCACGATTTTGACATCAAATTAAGGGATGCCGGGCACACATCTCCGATTTTTCTAAAGCTATAATGGCGTAATAGTTTGTGGCAAACAAACTAAACGCAGCGGAGGGTACCGCTATCACAGGGATGGACCTTCTGCGCAGTTATTCGCATAGTGCGCAAGGACATGGAGGTGGCAGAACGGTGACCCTGTTTTATCACCCGTCTCATCTCAGCGGAAGCTCTCCCGTCGCCCGAAGCCGATTATACTATCCCTTCAAAGTTGAAACCACTTCAGAACAATGCAGCCTGCACGCTTACGCGTCCAGCAGCTGGCAAGCACGAAGGCCGATGTGTGCAGAATTATTGTCCTCGGACGACCGTTTTGGGGAGGGTCACGCTAATCCGGCTTGAGGCGTCCCGTCAAAAGCACTCCGTTTATTGTCAACGTTTTAGGTTACAATAAGTAGCAGTCAGTACGTTCCTGATGGTATGAAGCCGGCTATGCCGGCGCCCGCGCAAGCGGTTCCTCGTGTCTGCGTTTATTACTGCGGGGGGTCATTTTCCTACTTTGCCAACGGCTGGAACGCGTACTTTGTCACGTCTAGGGTCGTTTGGACACATTCCTCTTTCGGATCCACCGAAAGATTTCGAAAAATCAGAAGCCGAAGCCGATATACAAGAGCAGAAGACCCGGCGCCCGGCTACTTCCGCAAGCGACGGAGCAAGCGAGAATCGAGATGGTCCTTTTATGACGTAGTGGCGCGTCACGCGTCACTAGCCAATGGCGTGCCGCTGCGGCGATCGCTTCTGATTTCTTCGCTTTTTTTCGCGTTTAGGGATTATTTTGGGTCAAACGGTTGTGATATTTGGACTCAGCAGGCACAAACACGTCAGAATCAACCATTAACTCATTTTTTTCGAAAAGTTCTTCAGCTTCCCTTTAAGCTTCCAACTTTCCTCCTGATAGCCAAGCCATAGTATGTCTGAAGCTTGTCTATCAACGCAACAGTCAGTCGCCATCTATCTGAGAGGCTTTTTCCGTCTGACAGCTTCTTCTCTTTGCTGTTTTTTTTTTTTTTTTCAACCTCTGCGATTTCGCACCTTTTCTTTTTTTATGCATATTTCCGAGGCACTCTTGCTTAATGATTTCAACCGAATCACCACATGGCTTTGCTGTGGCAATGAACGATGTCCGCAGATGAAGAGAAAAGTAGAAAGCGGGCGTGGTCGCCATCGATCATCTTTTGTGAACAACCAACTGTAAGCTCTAAGATGTCGTGCCAATACAAATGAAACACTGACTCTTGTGCAGAAAAAAAAGCGAAATTTTAAATGCAAAAAAAAAATCCCGTCCCGTCCCCCCCCCCCCTCCAATTTTAGCTTACCCTGTTTTTTTTTTTGTTTTTTTATTTGTTTCAGCGTATGATGTAAACTTGGGAGAAGAGCGTGTTGGTTCGAGTCAAGGATGAAGAAAGAATAAAACAATTAAAACTGGAACAACACAACACATCTTTCATTTGAAAGATGTGTTGTGTTGTCCCAGTTTTAATTGTTTTATTCTTTCTTCATCCTCGATGATGTAAAATTGCCTCTTTTTCACAATTTGAATGCACTTGTGTGTGAGATGTAAGTGATTACTTATTAACCGCCTGGCTATTCCTGTTATTAGTGCTTGCTGGTTTCTGTATTATAAATTTTTTTTAGTGTTTTCTTTCAAAATGTACTGTTTTTACAACTTGTGTCAATATGCAAAGTGCAAATGTGCCTTTGTTATTCACTCGTTTTTTTTTTACTTTTTGTTAGTTTTTCTTTGCATTTTTTATATTCTACACCCCAAAATGGGGCCCAGTCCTACGTCATTTTCTATTAGAAAGTAGTAGTATCTGTAAATAAATAAGGAAATAAAATATACTACGAACGCACACTCCCCCTCCTCATCGTTTTGCCCCAAGTAAACTTTTGAAGTTCCCGCCTCCGATTCCGCAACCCCCCACCAGGGGTGAAGCCCGCATGGGAAAGGGAAACTGCTACGACGCCGAGATGAGGCAGGGACCGCAAAAGTCCCTCCCTAATTTGGCCCCGCCCCCTACAGTTCCGCCTCCCCCAAAACCGGCCAATGAACGGCCCCGTTCGCGTCCCTTCCCCCTAGAGCCTTTGCCCAGTTCGATCCCAATTTGCGCGCTCTAACGAAACGGTAATTCGCCAGAGAGCGCGGCGGGGCGAAAAAACAAAAAAAAAAAGCCCTGAGTCACGCAACCGAAAAGGGAGAAGGGGAAATGAGGGGGGGAGCAGGAAAGACCGGGGCACAAATGCGATTTGATCTTGTTCCCGCAGCCCCAGGGAGGGAGCATTGCCGCTTTTGTAGCGCTTTCTTGCCGGTGTTGGCGGCGTCGTGCATCTAGGGAGCGGGGGAGGAAGGACAGTCTCGAAGCAGAGAGCGCTTCCTCGGTGACCTGCTGCGAGTTAGATATACCAGAAGCATGGAGCTTCGACTCATCCCCTCTCCCCCCCCCCCCCCCCTGTTCCTCCCCAACTCGACCCGAACTTGCCAGACAGGGTGGCTCCCCCACCGTTTCCACGAGCACGATGCCCGAGCGCTCGCGAGTGCAAGTGCGTTCGGTCGGACTGGGATCCCACCGCCCTTGAAGATGAGCCAAAAAAATAATAAAAGCAAAAAAAAAAAAGGAGGCAGACGCTGTTCGCTCGACAGCGGACTTCGAGTCCTGCGACGCTGTTAGCATGAACAATCTGTGCTGGGCCTGGCTCGGTGCATCTTCTTTTAGAGTGCTTTGTTTTCTGTTTCGGGATCCAGTCCCGCTTGTCAAGTACGAGAGAGACACAACGAAAATATCCTCCTGCCCTCTTTCCAAACAAAGAGAGCAGGAAGAGCGTTGTCCGTGAGGCATCTTGTCACAGCGTCGAGCACTAGATATCTGTCGTAGCGCTCACCGCATAGAGTCGGGTGCACGTCCAGTATGCGCTGCACACTAAAAAAATGTGTCATCCTTAAGGATGTAATATTTTTTCCTGTTGCTGTAACATCCTTATCGTGTTAGACTTGTCCCGAGGCTAACACCCGAAGGATGTTACAGCAACACCAGGGTCGCTAAACTCGTCAGACACAACTTTCTTCGTGTGATGACATAGCGGGGGGAGGAGCCGAAAGATTGCTGCGAAGTTTTCTTTTCTCACAAACCCGCAGATCCGTAGATCTTCGTGACGTTTTTCATTGAAAGGGGGGAAAATCCCGACTACTCCCTAGGCGCCGATTTGGTAATTGCATTCTAAAATCAACACCGTCGAACTTGATATTCAGATATCGTTCTTATTTCCGCCGATAAAGCAGAATTTACTAAAAACGTCCCTGTCGTCCCTTTTATTTATCTCGGCCTTTTGAATTTGATCAGAGTGTAGCCCGACGTGGCAAGGTCACAACCAGCCGAGTAGCATTGTCCACCTTTGGACGGATTTCGCTTACACGCAGTTGTCCCCCATCAGCGGGAGATAAAATCATTTTATGATAGACTTTCAAAGATAAGCCAAACTGGGATTAATTCTGCGTTCATCAACTGAAATAAGAGTAATGTCAGTTTGGTCAATATTGACAGTGATGTTTCGAGAACGCGAGGACACCAAGCTTTCATCGTACACAACCAAACTTTTCACCGTCGACTCGAACACGCACCATCAAATTTGTCGTTCACAACTGATCATCCTGACCCTGACGTCAAAGTTATGAACTATAAAAGGACGTCACTGAACGCGCCTGCACACAACGAGCCCTGGCACGAGCCTCTCGATTGAAAGTCTGTCATGGCCGCTCGTAAGTTCATGGAACGAGCCCCGTTTTAATTCCAGAATCTCTAGAACCTTAATGGACCTCTTGGCGAATATGTGCTGCCTCCTAGACACGCGACTGGGTTCGAGGCTAAGTGGCGAGAAAACAACGCGCGCGCAAGGCCTCTCCCACCCGTTCCACACCCAAAACGTCAGCTACATCCTGTTCACCCATTGAGGCGCTGTGACCTAGATACGGTTCCCCCAAACTAGCCTTTGTCCCCATCGTGCGTAATTTTCCGCCCCGAAGTTGACACAACGAAACCATCTTCCCTCTCTGCTCGGCCAGAAGGAAGAGAGAGAGGGTACTGAAACTATTTACTCTCGAACCGATGTTTCTACAAAAGGTCCATTCCACAACCCGGGCGATAATAAGGAGTATTCACTGGGCGCCATATTTGTGGGTGATGTCTAGAGCGCATGCTCTCAACGAGCCCACATCAATAGGCTGCTAAGACCGGCAATCTTGAGGGTGCGAAATGCGCGTTACAAAAGAACTGTGGAAGCTCGCCATCAGCACGCGCTCGGCAGTCGTGCACACAAACAATGGCCGCCAGTGAATACTTCCTATAGTTCCGACAGCCGAAGGCTACACAGTTCACCGGCATGATTGCGGTGCACGCCGTAATCTAGAATGAGCGTCGTCAGTACGTTGACTCGTGTTCACCTTGTTCGCAACATCAAAACTTGAGTCTCGAGGGTCTCCAAGGCGCTCAAAGACGAGAAATGCAAGATGGCGGATTGTTTGGAACTAGATACTCTCGAACTCAAATACTCCGCGCATGCGCACCGCGTATTTCTACAAAAGGTCCATTTAGAAAATTGCACGCTGTGCTGTTTTTCGCCATCGCTCAGTTGGAACTCCTGTAAGCAGGGTCGTCGAAACAGAAGAACGGGGAGGGGGGCGATTCACCCCCCCCCCCCCACCAAGTGGCGTTCAAAGAGGGAGCACAAAGGGCATAAGGGTGTAAGGGGGGGGGGGATATCGCTCCAGCCCCGGACTATAGCATTTTAGAGAGTTATAATAAAAAAAATGACAGACGTTTGCAGTTCTCTATAATGTCGAATTAAAGCGCAGCTCTTGAGGAGGAGGAGGGGAGGGCACGGAGGGAGGGTATGCCTCTCCGCCCCCCCCCCCTCCTCCTATCCTGTTGCTTTCTCATTTAGCGGGGAAACCTAATTTGTGTCAAAATCACGTGACGTCAATTTCCCCGCTAAATGTAGTGAAAAAACGTCCCATAATGCAACGCGCGCGCGGTTACGCCGATGGCGACGCCGCTCAAGCTCGAAAGGGGCGCATAAGAGTTGCGCTCTAAACATTCGGGGGAAGGGATATCCCCCTTCTTCACTATTTTTACCCCACCCCCTTCTCTCTCTCTCTTTTCCGAACAATTTCTACGGCCCTTCCTGACCCCTATTTGTGTGTGTGTTTGTGCTGGTCATACCTTTTTTTTTCCCTTTCCCCGGCTTTTTCTCGCCATCCCCCGTCGCCTCCTCATCTCTCAGTCATTACCGACGCCTCTATACATAACGCCTGTGGGTGACCCCGGTGACGTTGTTGACACTGGCGGAAGATAAGCTCTAAAACCGCATACACCGCGCACGGCTCCATGATATCACAAAGTTTAATCTTCGCCTCGATTCCGAAGCGAAGATTTTGCCCTCAAATAACTCCTTCCCAAAGTTGTGAAACGTCACTCTGTCGTCAGCAATAACTTCCACAAACGACGATCTTGCGACGAGAAAGTTCAGAGTATTTACAGCCCGCCTAGGTACAATCTACGTTTCATTGAATCTATCGCGGCGTAGGGATCAACGTTACTAGATTACCTCAGTTGTGGAACTCCCGCGGAGGGGGGTACCCCCCCTCACTCACCTTAATCCGCCTAGAGTCGTTCGAAGCGCCATCTATATTTTCGTTTCATAACTGTGCATTCTAAAGAGCACAGCTGAATCGCCCAATGGCGATCACAACGCCGCCATTTCTCCCGCAGCGGTCACTCGAGGAACTGCACGTGACATCTATTTTTGGCTTCAATCGGGTTACAGGGGTTCCACCCCCGTCTCCCTAGCGGACGCGCCGCGAAATACCCCCACAGTTAAAATGCGCCTAGGTCGGGACGCGCTACTTGAAATCCCCGCTGAGGCATGGTTGTATAAAAACAATATTAATTGTGCTACAAAACCTTGAAAACTAAAAATTTTAGAAAACATCACCCGCCACCATTTTGTACTAATCTCCAATAAAAGTTACTACAAAAGGAGTTTTTTTTCGTTGGTTTTTACGTTTCTAGTGACGTTGAAACGAACGTATCCCGATTCAGTTACCAAAGCAGCCGTCCGGCGGCGCGTCGAGCGAATCTGGGCGAGTCGTGGTGAGTGAGGGGGGGTACTGTTCGTGCATGCAGCGTCTATGAACAGTTCCGTAACTGAGTTAATCTAATAACGTTGGTAGGGATGTAGGGACACGCGGGCGCGACGTCATCAGTGCAGCCGTTCAATCGGCTGGCCCCACGGTGTTGCTCGCGCGCTCTCCGATGAAGCTCGCTACAACTTTGTACCCAACATTCTCGCTGGAATTTGAGCACCGAGAGAGCTTGGATGATTGACATCTCGTCCCGCGTGACGCCAACGTCGCGAAAGTCCAATCAGCACGCTCCGCGAACTTCGTGCCCAACTTTGTGTTTGACGAGTTTAGCGACCTTGCTGGCGATCTTAACATAATTCGAGGGATATTAATTTATGATCAATACGTTTACAAGGTGCAAGCGTGACGTGCAGTTCTCATATGCATCCGAAACGGCAAATACACACTGAAGGAATCACGCGCGATATAGGACTCATGCACGACCGTGTTGAATTCTCTATCGCTTTATATTCGAACATCCGAAGACGCCCAATGGCGCCTGACCTTCTCCGCAGTTACAAGGGTTGCACGTATGTTGCTTTGCTGTCGTCAGTATTCCCGTGTGATATATATAAGCTCGAAGAATGCATCTCTAACCGCAAAGCATTGGTCCTGGCAATAAATAATTGACATAGCCACTGAAACAAACTGTTTCAAGCGGGGTGCAGAACAGCAGATACCCTTATAAAAAAGGAAGAGTATATCTCATCACCATAGTACCCTTTTCCACAGCGTGTTTATACGCTTCAAAAATGAAGGGTCTTCTATAGAAAAGTAACTATTTTACGATAAGAAAAGAGTGTATTACTCGAAATAAAGGTGCTGATAGGGTTTAAGTCTCTGGTACACGCTTTGTGTACCATCGGCCCTTCTTAAAGGGTCCATGGAACGATACTGCGCACTTCGCAGAAGCATACACGAATACAGTCGTGGTCACACGTAACGCCAATCTTTCAGAAACTTCTTTGTCATGGTGCAATCTGACGTATACTCTTAAAAAAAAAAACAAAAAAAAGGTTCCCAAAAGGGTGGAACAAGCAACTTTTACACCCGTAATTGCGTAAAGAAGGAAGTGCCTTACTTATTACCTCCTCGAGGGAGACAGACGCTAGCGCCCTCTATCACTCTTAAATGAAAGGTTGCCCGAAGGTTACCAAAAGGGTGGAATAACCAACTTTTACACCCTCAATCTGTGAAGAAGGAAGTGCCTTAATATGTCCAAGGAGCCAGCCCAATGGCAGTTGGGAGCAGAGGACAAAAGACGACGAAGTGAAGACGAATTGTTCGACGAGTGCGTTTGTCGCCATGTTGGCGTTGCTCACCGTATTCCGATAAGAAACGGAATTATTAAGTAAACACTGGCGACGAGGATGGGGGTCATGTAGGAGCAACAGTATTGAGAGATGAAGCGCGACCCAAGTTTCTGAAAGCGCGGCCCGTCTCCTTTGCGCTCCGTTCAGCCGTCGAGACGGAGATTGACCGACTGGAACAGCAAGGCATTTTGGATCCTACACAACATTCTGACTGGGCCACGCCGTCGGTGTTGGTGACAAAGAAGGATGGATGCATTCGTCTCTGTGGTGAGTATCGCAGCACCATGAACGAGGCCACGAAAAAGGCGTCTTATCCTTTGCCAACAACGGAGGAACTGTGCAGTCTGCGGAGAGGAACTACATTCAGCACCCTCGACCTAGTGCAAGCCTACCAACAACTTCACGTGACTCCAGCTATGGCTGAGCTGCTCACCGTAAACACAGTAGAAGGACTGTACAAGGAGGCTTCCTTCCGATGTGGCAGCAGCGCCAACAATATTTCAAAGTTTCATGGAGACCACCTTGAGTGGGCTAACCGGTGTCTATGTGTACCTCGACGACATCATTGTCAGTGGTGCCACGGAACAAGAGCACAAGGAACGATTGTCAGCCGTGCTACAGCGACTGGCAAAGGCAAACTTGCGTCTCAACAAGGCTAAGTGCCGCTTTAGTGTACCGGTAGTACATTTTCTGGGCCACAAGATTGATGCTTAGTGAATACACACTACAGACGAAAAGGTACAAGTGATAGTGGAAGTATCCGCTCCGACTAGCAAGCAGACTCTGCAGTCATGTCTGGGCATGTTGGCCTTCGATCATTTTTTAGAACAGAGAGCCACAGTAGCATCCGTATACTGTATGAGCTGCTACAGAAAGACACTCCATGGCAATGGGAAGAAAGACATCAAAGAGCTTTTGAAGAGCTCAAGAAACTGATCTTGAAGAGGACGGTCCTGGCGCACTACGATGAGACATAGCCACTACTGCTCTTATGTGACGCCTCACCATAAGGTGTGGGTGCGGTGCTAGCCCAGCAGGACAGTCAAGGCAGGGAAGCACCGATAGCCTTCGCGTCCTATACGTAATGCCCGTCATAGTCGATCGCAGGGACCCGAACTCTTTGTCAGATAACGCCACTGACGGTTCGCTTACGCATCTCCCGCCAAGTTCTGAGATAAAAAAGGCCTCGATACTTTCCCTTGTCACCCTGTCTCTATGTCTTTCCAAAACAGTGGCTTCACTAAAATTAGGCTGGCACATGCAGTCCCTGCAGTGCAAAGGTAGCAACCCCCGACCGTGGCCCTGAGTGAATACGAATGCCCCCTAAGTCTATCATTTAGGCAGCGGCCCGTCTGTCCAACGTACACCTTGCCACAAGACAAGGGGATCTTATAGACCACGCCGGACACACAGGCGACAAACGGCACTGCGTGTTTTTTTTTACCGCTTTTCGGCAATAGCACCCACCTTTGCACATATCTGACACATCTTTTGTGGGGCAGAGAACACAACCGGGACACCATAGTGACCTCCGACTTGTTTTAGGTTATGGGAAACCTGATGAAGATAGGGGACGACCAGCATTCTTTTTTTTTTTTGTCGAATTCAGTCATCCTCTCTCTCCCTTTAGCTTTTTTCAACAGGGAGCTAGCCACCTCGGTCAAAAGGGCTGATGGAAATCCTGACAGTTTTAATCTGTTAACCTGGCCATTGAAGCTTTCCTTCATCAAGTGGACGCAGGACTTTTTTAGGGCGGACCCGAGACAAGAGACCGCTATACTCCTCTTTACCAATTTACAGTGGCAAGACCTATAATCCAGAATAGCCTTTTTTGTGCGTGGACTAAACGACACACAAACACGTTTTTCTTCAAAGTGCAACGAAAGGTCAAGGAATTGGAGAACCCCTTCGTTGGGTACTTCAAACGTGAACTTGAGCCCGCCGTCACAGTTCTCAAAAACAGAAAGTACATTAGCCTGCGTGTCAACTCCATCAGCGCGTTATTTCACGTCTGCTAAAGACGCCGGCTTTCGGCGCTCTATGCTCGTTCGTTGGCTGCAGTTGGCGTCACGACCGCTTGCGCCGAATCCTGGAGAAAAGCTCACGGGAGAAAAGCTCACCGGAGAAAAGCACACCGGAGAAAAGCTCACCGGAGATAAGCTCACCGCAAACGGATGCGGAGAAAAGCTTACCAGCCATTGAGCGTATGCGGAGAAAAGCTCACCGATTTTTTTTTTCTTCTTTTTGTATGGAGGCTGTTGGATCATGCGTAACATATATCAGTTTATTATCATTAAAATTCGTCAGCTTTGTAAAAAAGAAAATGTCCTTTTTTGTATTATTCGTTAAGCTTATTGGGTATATTGCTCCCAACTTATTAATTGCGGGCGAGTGTTTTCTGTGGCTTACTCTGTAGGCAGCGAAAGCCCAACTCAAATTTTCATGAACTTGAAGAACAGGAAAAAGTTCGAAAACTTAATAATGTCTGCCTAAAACCTAAAAATCAAAACTGTAAATGCCGAAAATTCCGAAAGTGTATGCGCAACAACGCGGTGCCTGAAATACTCTTTGAAGCTTTTGTTAACCTTTGAAAATAGGACAAAACAGTCAGTAGGATATCGAAACTTTTTTCTTTCACGGAGAAGCACGTTTTCTAGCCGTTCGTGCTGGTGTTTCCACACGTTGCCTTTGTGTGATAGTGCCTTTCTACGGCGAGCCACCCTTGTCCTTCAGAGCTGCACATTGGCACCGTTGTTACTAGTGATGGGCCGAACTTTTGCCGAATCGAAAGTACGGCGCCGAATCTTAGGATTCGGCAAAGCCGAACTTTTGGCGAACTTTTCTAAAGATTCGGCAGAGATTTGGTAAAAATACATTGTTACCAGACTTAACGTTGATATTTCGTGTTTTTTTTTTTCTGACAAAAAAAGGTTTTATGTTTCTTTTTTCTTAACTTAAATGCAACATGTAATGCATATTGACACAGTTATGACTAAATAAGGTGATATTCTACAATATAATTGTATCGGTGTCGTTTTTGTGTGTTTACTGGCAATTTAGTGACTCGATCCTTGCACAAGTGGCGTGACAACGGGGTTGGGTACAAGCGAGCGTGGCGCAGTCACGAATCACGCTACGAGAGTTTCGGTTTTGAGGACATCATCAGCGCAAGCCTGCATGCGTGTGTACATTGTTAAAATGAAGGCAATAACGCTGCGTTTTTGCTTTCTCTGGGAGTCACCGTTTTGTGCGTGAAAACGAATGCATCGGTTACTGAGCCTTCACCAGAAGAGATAATAATAATATTGTAAATAGGCATGTTTTTCGATTTGAGTCACTTGACGCCAGCTTTGCATGAACGTGTGCGTCCCATATTCGCAACGTCTCGTTTTTAACCGTTAAAATGCAGTTTCTGGTGTTAGGACACACACGAACGTTTCGGAAGATAGGGAGAGATAGGAATGCCGGATGTGCGACGTTGAGCATTCGGTGTTTAGTTCTATGCGAATACATAAAAATCGCGAAATAACACTAATTGAAAAAGCAATATTATTTCGTTTTGGAACACACGACTCGTGAGCCGAAAACAAAATTGTTATAATTGCGAGGAGTGCTTTAAAGTAATTGTCGGTTTCAATGTTTCAGAATGCACCGCATCATTTGTCACTTGCGCAGTGGACTGCGTAAATTACTGGTCGATCTTCTATTCTTGAGGTACAAATTTTTGAACAGAACCCCACTCGCTCAGAAACGCACAGTTACCGTGTTGCCTACTCCACACCGCGCCGTGAACGCTGGTTGTACTACACTGCACGATGGCAACCGCACGACTGCACGGCGTCCATTTCCAATCCATGGCTCCGTCAGCTCCGTCGCGTTCTCGCGCGTGCGCAAACATTTGCCGAATTTTTGCCGAATTTTTGCCGATCTTTCCTTCAAAAGTTCGGCATTCGCCGAACTTTGCCGAATCTGAAGTTCGGCAGATTCGGTAGTCTTCTGTAAGGTACACACTAAACATTGTAACACCCATAAACGTGTAAAAAGGGTGTAAGAAGGGTGCAAGTTAGGAAAAACACCCTTTTTACAACCTTTTTACACGATTTCTGAATATCAGTGGGTGCAAAAAGGGTGTGTTGACGTCTTACACCCCTTACACGCCCTTTTTACGCCCCACTTGTAGCGATGGTTTCTGAAATCGTGTAAAAAGGGTGTATGGGCGAATTTTACGCCCTTCATTCACACGGTGTGAGAGGGGCGTAATGTTGATACTGTCGAACACACCCATGATTTCATAACCGTTCATGTTTATTGCTTTAGTGAAACGGTTGCTGATGTACGGCGGTACGAACATCGAGAATGATTAATCGCCACACGAAGGCGCGTATGATTAGGAAGTGCTAGAGAATAGTTTTTGCAACTCCGATCGAACTCTCCGTCCGACATGAGCCGAAAATTACGGGTCGCGCGTGCATCAGTTTTATCAGTTCATCTTCGATTTAAAAAATCACCTCCGCTCGCAAAAGGTGACCGAAGACGTGTAAATATACAGCCCAGGAAACACACCGTATTGCGCCGATATTGGATCGAATCGAAACGATTGTGCCCACACCATTTTGGTTTAGCCAATACTTAATAAATGGGATGAGTCGCGCCGACGCCATCCTGACCTAACGTACGCGACGCCGTTTTTGGTTAAGTGTTGAGAGTATCCTGCGTGAATCGGCTATGCCGGAGAGGTATTTCTATTTCTTGACCGCCTAAAATACGACGTTAAAAAACAAAAATTAAGCAAAACGGAATCTGCTTGCTTTTAGCCCGAGAAGTTTTTCTCGGGCTAACAGCAAGCAAATACCGTTTTGCTTAATCTTTTTTTTTTTTTTTTAACTGCGCTGAAGTTTTGAACAAGCTGTGTCGCCCTTATTTCGGGTAGTACAGCCTCACCTGACTGGACCAATAAGTAAACTTCCAAACACATGGAGAAAAAAAAAAAAAGAAAGGCAAAGAAGGAACTCAAACGGATAAACAAGACGACGATCAACGAGTTCTACCGAGACAGCATAAGCCACTCCCCGGCTCCACAGTTTTCGAAAGGGAACCGCCGCCACTCGAACAGCAACCCCAAGGTCCCGCACGCAAGGCGACCCTCCCTGTGCAGCGCAGGAGGCAGCAGAGGGAGATTAGCTGCTTTGTCCACCCCCTTTGACCTCGTCTTCTGATAAGCTTCCACACCTTCTTTCGTGTCTTTGTGTGGCTGTGAGCGACTGCGAAGGCCGCTTCTAGCGAATCAGAGGGGTAGAGCGAAACACGTGACCGCTCTCCGTAGAACAAAAACGCTTGGACGAAAAGTTGTCACGCGACCCTTTCTGACGCGCTGATGGGCTCACCAGAGTCATAGCCTTCGCCGTTTGCCAGGTTATGGTGAGTTGTAGGGACCACGTGAATCCGGTTTCCAAAAAGCGTCCTTCAGTGCTCTCCTGTTTTCCGTGCAAGCAGGTCCTGACGAGTTCCATTTCGTGACCGTGGTTTTTCGTCGTGAACGGCGGAATACATCCATGCCAACTTTTTTATAATGGCCGTTTACTTTGTCGGAGTCTATGGAATTACTGTGCTGTGTTTGTAGAACGCGTTTCGGCAAAGCATCGGTGGACGCGAGACTTCCGTTGAATGTGATCAACCGCCTTCATCCTCGACATTGTGTTCGCGTTGTTTCGTGCTGCGCGAATCAGACTGTGCATCTATCACGACAGAGAGACAGCTGCTCATCGGTGACCGCGAGCCTTCCGTTGGATGTGAGCTACCGCCTTCGTCCCCTAAATTGTGTTTGCGAATTGTTCTGTGCTGCTCGAATCGGATTATGCATCTATCACGGATTACATGAGATCGCTCCCTTATATGTAAGTACTCTGCAAGCATGCTTCTGATAGTAGTCCTGCCTCCGTCTCAATAGACCATTTTACTGTTTACAAACATGAACTGCCGCTTGCGTCCCAAGTAACTTCCGGTCGTTCCGTCTTTGTGAACGTAGTTAGCAGAGACATGGCTACGGCCAGATGGCCTGCTTGCAATCGTCTAAAGAGAATTTAGTAGAACCTAGTATGATCTTGATCGAAAAATAAAAAGTGAACCAGGCATGTTTCGACTCCTTTGCAGTCATTTTTTCGTGCACTCTTTTGGGTTATCACACCCTACTTTATGGGTGTTGGTCATCGCGGCTTTTTTTTAAATATTTTCCTTTCTGGCGGTGGTACACCCAATTTAGAGGGCGTACTGCGCAGTCATAACACCCTAATAAAAAGGTGTACAGTGGAATCACACCCTATTTTAACGGTGTTCGGAATAACGCCTTCCTTTAGGGGTGTTAGGAAAAACGCCCTTTTCTTAGGGCGTTTTGCTACACCCATAAGGGTGTTAGTTATAGGACAAGCCATTTACACCCATAAGGGTGTTACGATGTTTAGTGTGTAGCAAATAGGGCGAGTTGGTAAACGTTATACATTATAAAAACCAGACTTGGAAGTAATCCGTTACAAGTAACGGGATTACTTGTAATTAATTACTTTTCGTGTAATTTAGTAATTAATCCGTTACTTTTTTAAAAATGTAATGTGTAACGTAATCTCATTACTTTTTTCAGTAACAAATTACTGAAATTACTCGTTACAATTCTTCCGTCCCGCCAAAGGAAAAAATAGAGTGGAAGGGCGATACAACGGCCTTCGCGCTTTTAGCATGGTAACACAAGACTCTGATGAGGTTCTGGTGAGGGAAAGGAATTCACGGAAAGCACGACAGCCCAGCCAGAGACCGCTTCTCGACTCGTTCGTACGGTCAGCCAGGCTGGGAGGATTTGACACTCTACAGAAAGGCAACAGGCTTCGACTTCTTGGAAAACGAACGGACGGCTGCGAGCTTACAAAAGAGCAGAAAACGAATGGACCATAAAACCGTGGCTTGGGGTTCGTGTCGAGTGGGACCGTGGACAGAGTGACCGTGGCGCATACGTCCGCTCCCTTCCTCTCCCCCCCCCCCCCCCCCCCTCCTCTACCCTCCTTCATCCCTCCCCACTCCTCCGCGCCTTGTTCCCCCAAAACAATTTTTTTTAACGAAACCGTGCTTTGCTTGTTGATGTTTCCGCCTATAAACACGCTCACCCCGCAAACAGAGAGGCAGCTCTAATGAGACCTCGACCCTGCTCATCCTTGACAGCGCTGTGAAAGCTGAATACTGGCTGGGCCAACCAGCTATGTTGTTCCTGTTGCTTGACTTCACACTATCGGATACGTAGGGCAAAAACAGGAGGAATGCGATGGTGGCAGTTCATTGGAACAAAGAAAAATCTAGCATCAATCCTGCTGTCAGTTTAAACAGTAACTTTCGACAGCAGGCAATAAGCTGGTCGGGGAGCACAACAAAACGGCTTGGGACATCCAAGCTGAGTCCGTATTCTTAGAAACGAAAATGCTAGGGTTCTCGTCAGCGGATTGGGCCTGCGGGAACTTAGACGGAAATTTTAGGGAAAGGAAACATAGCCCGAGTTTTCTGAGAATAAACGGTGACTCACTTGGAGACTGGAGTTGTGAAGCCGCCTGTAAACGTGTGAAAGACATGAAGCGTGCTGTTCACTGAAAATTGGCCTGTTTTTAATAATTTCTAGACGGGAAAGTCAGTTCAGCTGAGAGATTGTGCAATAATATTTCGTGTGACGTCTTGGTTCGGATAAGTTTGGTGATCAAGAAAGAAGATCAAGTGGGTCATTCGGTCGGATAACAACCTTCATCAAGGAGGAGTCTTTGAAATGTTCCCAGAGGCAAGTACCGCATCTTGGTCTCACAGCTAGTCCGTTTTAGTAGGTAAACTAGCCCCTATTTAGGCAAAATGCAGCAAACATAGAAAAACGATATCTTCAGGGAAATCGTGTTTTGAAGCTCGCCGACGCCAAACTCGGATTGATTCGAATGGTGTGCAGGCGTCCCTCCACCGCCCAAGTGCATTCGTCGCATGTTCATAGGATTTAGTTCTATCCCGGTTGGACAGCGCAAGGCTCGCTTACCTTGAGCACCTGTTCAAGTTCTTTTAAACTTTATAGATTCGTTCTCCAAAAAGTATTAACCTAAAATATTGGGTAGAAAGTAATGAATATGTTTATTTCTGTTTTAATTTTGACGAGGCCCAAAATTTTCCCCCTCGAACACGCAGTATATAGTGTGTCTTTTTCGTATTCTTTTGGAGCAACGTAAAAGTAATCGAGTAAAGTAACGAAGTAATTAATCGATTACTTTTTACGGCGAGTAATTTGTAACTGTAATCCATTACTTTTTAGGCCAAGTAATTGTAACTGTAATTAATTACTTTTTTGAAGTAACGGGCACAAGTCTGATAAAAACCACTCAAACGACGACGACGGAGTGAAGACAACAAACACGATAGGACGAATCTGTTCTCGCAACTAAAGTTTTATTAGTGAAATTAACAAAAAAAAAAAAAAAAAACAGCGTAGCCGAATCAAAAAAACCTACTTATCTATTAGGCACTACACAATATTTGAAACTGAAACGGTTCACACACCACTATTCATATTAGCTCGCAAAGAACAAACATCTTTATTTGACAGAGCTACCGACGGCACCCTGCCAGTTGTCAATAAATTGTTGTCTTTTTTACCGGTGTACGATGTTCTGATTTTATACTTGCGGCTTCATTAATATACAAAATGGGTGATTACTAATTTCTGATGAATTAGTAAATATGCCCAATGAACTTTAAGAATATTGCAAAAAAGATTATGTTGAATTGCCATGTTTGACGCAGAATCCGCTAAGTTCAAAAACAATCGGTGAGCTTTTCTCCGCATCCGCTCAAAGGCCGGTGAGCTTTTCTCCGCATCCGCTCAAAGGCCGGTGAGCTTTTCTCCGCATCTGCCAGTTTTGCGGTGAGCTTTTCTCCGGTGAGCTTATCTCCGGTGAGCTTTTCTCCGGTGAGCTCTTCTCCGGTGAGCTTTTCTCCGCCGGCCCGCTTGCGCCATCTCTTGTCTCCCGTGCGAAGCGGCGCCGTATTGTTTGAAGACCGGTGGCTTCGCTGCGTTTCCATATGAGCTAAGCCTTTTTCTTTCTTTACTTTTTCCTCAGGTAAGTTCGCTCTTTGCAAATTCTACAAAAAAAAAGCACTATCTGTGGGCAACGCTGCACAAAGTCGTAGCGCGATAGGTTAAGAAACCGAATTTTGCGGTCGATTTAAAGAGCCTGGCCTCTCCTTGAATCACCCAGTAGATTTATTTTTAAATAAAAAAGTCATATATTCTGCTTTTACGGGTGACCGCAGGGGGCATTCGTTTATCTTTGACCTCTGCTGTTCACATTGCTGTGCTTGCATTGTGTTAGTCTAAAAAAAAATACTATGTTAAAAAAAAAAATGAGTTTGATTGTCTGCAACGGAAGTTATCAGATTGCTTTATTTTTGCCGACTGGTAAGAGACCAGGATATATTTATATTTGACAAAATTGAATTACACCCTTTTCCTCAATTTCTGCTCCTCGAGTCTGGCCAGCTCTGCTTCTTGTCTGGGGACCTTTGACAAAAACGCTTTGTTGTTGAATAGACGACCGAAAGACCGTACGTGTTAAAATGGGGACATAAGCCATTTTGCTTGTGACTTCGAACTGTAAGCAACCACGCAGTCAAGTGCGAATCCGTTCGTAGATATAAAAAGAAATTCTGAGAGACAAAAATGTCAACTTCATTGTTCAGTGCAATTATTTCTGCCATTTACACGCGTGCTCGGCGTTGAGTTGTTACGTTATTCCGCACGTGATTTTTTTTTCTCGCATGTTTTGAATTTTTGGTTACAAAAGGAAATTGAATATCAGGTCTAATATAAGCGTGTATAATTTGACTCATAGTGACCACTGTTTTGTTCAACGCACTAAAATAAAATTTGGCAAAATAATTTTTTTACTGCTTTTTTTAAGAATAAGGTCCTGAAATTTACCTTTATTCGAACTGACCTGAAGTAATCTAGTTTACACCCCTCTCCCGTCAAAGAAAGAAATATATATGTATATATATACCGTATTTTCCGGACTATAGTCCACGGACTATACATGTTTAAAAGTTGAAAATTCAGGCTGTGCGGACTATCTACGCGTGCGGACTATACAGGAATTTTGTTTTTCAATATCGTTGATTATGACGAGACGAGACGGATTTTGTGAATAAAAGAGTATGTAAGTTATGATTTATGTATAATACAAGCTTCTTTGTGAGCTACGAAAGCAGTCATATGTCAAGGTGTACCGCGTATGAGAAGATTTTCCTGTCGACTAAGCACCAGGTGCGGACTATCTAAGCAAAATCTTTTATTTTTGACCTTGAAGTTGCCCCTGCGGGCTATACACCGGGTGCGGACTATGGTCCGGAATAATAAAAAAAAAATATATATATATATAAATAAATAAATAGTTTTAATCAAGAGGAAATTGAGGCGTGTTTTCTTCGGATGTGTGAAAAAGGTAGTTTTCCTGGGTGCCTCTTTTACGGTCATGAAGTAACATATCGAACTTCAAAGCATTTATTAGGGTCCGTTTGAAGAGCCAGACCTTCTCCATCTTGTGTTGTGCTCGTGTACGTCCCTCCTGAAATGAACGGAAGTTACTCAGAAACCGGAATCTGCGGATCACGATCACATTTTGGAGTTTATAGATCAGAGTTCATTAGCCATCCCGAGGTTTTCTCTTAATAAAATACATTATTTTTCTACTGAAGCGCTTCGTCCCTGCGTTTAAATTTTTCGGGCCAAGACCGGACAGTTTTCCAATTTTCAACCACTTGGAGTCGTTCGTGAGGACCGATTTGGTCACTTGTGATGACGTCATTGCGGCGTGGGGTTGTATGTCAACGGTGCGTGCGGCTGTTGCTTACCCGCTGGGTAGTCAGTGACAGATTTCATTGATATCATGAAGACAAAACCCCTTATAACTTAAGGAATGAGGAAAAAAATACACTGACAACATCAACATGACTGATCGAATTTTTGGTCGCATTTTTCCACTGGTTTGGCAGAAAACAGGTTGCCAAACATGGAAATTAGGCGCCCTTTTTAATTGAATTTAATGTTTTGCCGTTCCAGTATTTCGGCCAAAGTTTCAGCTTCTTACTAATATCCTCATGATTTGATGGGGTCGCTTCCGACGTTACTAGATCGGCTCAGTTGACAAGCTCCGCATTAGCCGCGCTTCGAAAAGCCGGCCCCTTCCGTTCGCGCGTACGTGGTGGCGCTGTCGTCGCGCCCGCCCAGTCCGCAAGGCCGGCCAAGCTCTGGGCAAGCTCGGGACGCTGGCTTTGCATCGCGAAATCAGGCGGTCGGGGGCACGTCGGCGGCCCTTGCGCACTTCCTTTTAAGCAATGGATTCTGCAAGTAGGTCCCGCTGCAGTCACATGATTTTAAATATGCACGCTAACGATTTCTTCGATTCTTACTGTATAGTTCAACGAAGAAGAGCTTAGGTGTCTAGCATTGGGTCGAGCTTCCGAGTGCGATTTTATGCTCGTGTAATATCAAAGTAAAACGGGATTTATCTCATAGTTGGTGTCTTTCATATTCGTCCTTGACCAGCATCCGCAAGTAGGGCTCGCGTGCGTTGTCAGCGCCGTGTCCAGGTTGATCGATAAACGCTCCCACATATTTGTCACAGGAAAGGTAACAAAATACGTTTTCTACCTTTGATTTATTGCGCAACAAATCTTCGGCAAGGCTTAAAATTGTAGATGAATACAGTGCAATGGTAATTTCTTTTCAATGAAAAAATCGAGACCAGAACTCAAAACACCAAAGCTGAAAATACCTGTAGTTGGAGATCACAGGACCCGAGCTTTCTTGTTTGCTACTGCCACCTTTTCCGTCATCTCTCGATTGATGTCTCTCGCCTTGAAGTGCATTTGCGTTACAAGAAAGAGAGAGTGAATTTTTCAAAGTGGTCTTTGCACCCCAACCTTCATATATGTCGCATTCTCAGGGTAGCTAAAAATGTCTTTATTTTGGCGTGAAATAGATTGCAGAAGCGAAATTAAGATCAATAAAAGAACATTATCATTCATTTATTCTAAGCACAACGGCAACGTTCAGAAAAAAGTAGTTACCATAAAGCGAATTTAAATTAATGCGCGCTTATAAACGTGTCAACAAGCATGTTGCTGTCCGGCACATGGCAGCATGCATACTAGTTTCCCATAGACAACGAGGGTGTCTCAAAATGTGCACTCTGTTGCCGCGAAGCTGTAGCAGGTACTGTAAAATTACGGTTCTAATATGTACTGCACGTTCACACGTAAAACTCCAAAGCATGCGCACACAAATCCGCGCTTATTAGCCGATCGGAAGTAATGTCTTGAAATTCTTACCCCTCGGTCACACGTCTTCGAAATGGCACGCACACGCAAGGAACCGAGGTTGTTACACACGTAAAGAACACACCAGGGGAATAACTCAGTCGTTTTCACCAGTAGCAGGCTTCGACGAAGCCGAATACAAATACATACAAAAAAAAAAAAACAAAAAAAAAACAGCCCGCTTCCTTCAAACGACGAAGACGTTTTCAAATTGGCGTTCTTTCCTAATACAGCTTTGGTATGTATGCTGCAGTTTACGCTAGAACTTGTGACAGAGACACAGAATACAAATTTCCCATATCTAAGTGAGAGCTAAAATAAATAAGAATAAAATTTGTTTCTCTACCTGCACCACCAAAGGGTATAACACGTTTAAAAAAAAAAGTATAAATAAATAGGGTCTAATATGGTTAAAAAGGAAATTTTGATCTAAAAGCCAATCAACAAAGTAAAACAGGGAAGCAGCAAAACTACTAGATCGGGTACGCGCTTGTGATTTTGTCGGCGGGCTTTTGTCGAGTCTAAAGCGAGGTAATATGGGCGTAGTTTAAAATATTGTCCATTTAGTTTTGTGCCTCTTGATCTTAATTGTTACTTGGATGAGACGACGACGATGTTTCTCCACTCCTTTCTTTTGCTTGTGTTATTTTTTTTTTCAATCTGTAATATAAAAGAAGATAAATATATGATATTTGGTTTATTAAAGAATGAGCGTTCGTTTTTTTTATTACTTTAAGTTTAATCCAAATTACTGTTCCAAACCGTTTTTTTTTTCCTCTAATCCTTTTTTTTTTTTTCAATATACTAGAGCTAAAATTTTGTGATATTGTATCTAAATATTTCCCTGCCAATAAGTTGTTAAGAATCAGAGACCTCCCGACTGTGATTCGTCGTTCATCTTTCTTCGGTGTTAGTCGAGATAAAAAGCCGGTTTCCAAAGACTGACTTATTGGTTTTTGGTGATTTCAATTTTCCGCCAATCGATCGGGCCAGTTTATCATCCGATGTGTAACGTACATCAACATAATTCATTGGCATATATGTTTAACTTTCAATCTAACGAAAATGGTTAACAAACCAACACGCTCCGCTAACAACCTTGATCTCGTTTTAGCCACATCAACGGATCTCGTAAGTTGATTCCGCCTTGTGATGGTTGAGCGGTCGGAGGAGAAAAACTCGGTCACCGAAGAAAAGCTCACCGCCAAAACTGTCCGATGCGGAGTAAAGCTCACCTCACTTTTGACGGACGCGGAAAAAAGTTAACCTACGAATCTAAGAATCGAGTGTTCACTGAAGTGAACTGAGTTCACTGAAGTGAAACACACTGAAGCATTTTGGGATGCTTTACGCGCATGCGGTCATTCTGGACTTCACCAGCAGATTTTTTTTTTTTTTAATATAGAAACGTTTTGTAACATGTCAGGCGAAATAAAAAAAATAATTTCAATAAAACGCTAATTAAGCAAAATAACGGGGGAAATAAAATCAGTGTAGAGGGCTGCAGCTTGAGTAGTTTCTGGATATTTATTTATAAAATGACTTTTTATGAAGTAGACCGACGCCGCATTGCCAAATCTCCATATTCCACCTAAGCAGTAAAATCAATTCATACCTCACTCGAACAGAAAATAAGAAAGGTCATATTTCCTCTACCCCGCTACGTCAGAATTAAATATGGTCACACTCACGCAAAATCGGCTGGCATCAAAGCGTAACGAGAGCTACGGCCATGGTGGAAGATGAAAATCCCGCAAAAAAAAAAAAAAACCCCAATCTCCCTCTTTCTCTCTCTGTATATATATATTATATATATATATATATATGTGTGTGTGTGTGTGTATATATATATATATATATTCATTTACTGTTTGTTTATAATTTTATGCTTTTAATATACGCATATGCAGCATATGCGGATATTGAAAGCATAAAATTATAAACAAACATTCAAATCAAAGAATCATCACACAATAAAGATTTATATCAGACTGAACACGAAAAAAAAAAATCTGTGGTCTTCGGAGCAAGTCGATGAGTTGAGCTTTATGTCACATCGTCTTGCAATCAAATCAGAAAGCGAGACATAGAAACAAAAACTGGGAAAGTATACATTGCAAGAAAATCAGATAGCGAAGAAGGAAAGCATGTACAGCTTTTTCGCTAAAAAAAAAAAACTGCTTTTGTTTTAGTATGGCGGGGTTTTCATAAACAAAAAGTTGTTAAAATTGTGGAATTATTTTTTCCGCATTGTTTTCACTGATCGGGAGAATTGATCAAACAATATGCCATTTGCTATTTTTAAAAATGCACATAGTGATAAATAATCAATATTTTCTTGCTGCAGTGATTATTTTAAATCGGATTAATCTTATTTAAATCAAATGAATCGGACTAAAATTAAAAGAAAAAAATTTCCAACCTTTTTTTCTTCTTTCTACTTTGCCTACAGCTAACCAACTTGATGTGGAATGAGTACACCGTGTGCCACTGTCAACATAAACGAGAGATTGGCCTCTTTTTCTTACATGTTATTGTTTGCCGTTAAAACTATTAGTGCGCAGCAAATTCGCTATTTTGGCACATAAACTTAGGCGATAAAAGTTTGACGCCGGCCTACCCCTCCTCTAAGTAAAATGCGAAAAATCGCCTCGAGCTAACTGTGTTGCATAGTGTACCGCCTGCGCGACAGCGCCTAAAACATTGGCAGCACTACTAATGATAACGACCACTTTACATAAAATTTAATTCGACGTGAGCTATTCTCCGGGTCTGTCAAAAGAATGATGAGCTTCTTCTCCGGACCCGCCCAAAAGTGAGTTAGCTTTCCTCTCGTGAGCTCTTCTCCGGTGAGCTTTTCTCCGGGATTCGGGTTGAGCGATCATAGGAACCCTCACGTTGATCTGTCACTCCCGGTAGTTGTAAAAAAACACAATTTGTAAAATTATCCACGATTATAATAAGGCCGATTATGAAGCATTAAACAACGAACCACTACTAATTCGTATAGCGCTGTAAATATAGCTCTAAAGTTTTTTTTTTTTTTTTTCATTGTAAAATCGTTTTATAATATCCTTTTTCCATCTAAGCTGTTTAAAAAAATGTTGTTTTTTTTTTCTTTGCATATGTCCTTTAAGAAGTTTTAAGGAACCCAGGTTTAAGAGGTCGCAAGAGTGTGAACGGGCCTTTACGTAACGGAATTCTCGATAAGATTTGTAGAGGAAAACTGGACGCTTAATTAAGAATAAAATGAATAACCTAGTTCAAGGATAAATCCCTACACTAAGCATCAAGACTGATTTATCTAATCCTTGGTATAAGCAAACACTCCGGTCATTAAGCAATAAAAAAAAAAAAGACTTTTCGTAAAGGCAAAAAGAGACAACTTATCTGGCGTATGGAAGTCCTACCACACTGCACTGTAAAAGTATACAAGGAGCCTTAAATTATCTAAAATTAAATACTCCAAACAGGACCTCTCCACAACCTTACATGACAACGCAACCAAATTCTGGAAGCTTATGTCACCTAAAAAGTGGCCGCGCAAACATCGACCTGAAGGATATATAATGCCAGTGAACTTGTTTTAGAGACTGAGTGCCCTAAAGTGCTAAATGAACACTTTCTTCGATATTTACAAATGAATGCCCACATAATATTCGCACCATACCCCAAGAGAATTACGAATCCATGTCTTCCATTCGTTTTAACTCACCCGGAAACATTAAGTTAATTCAGGACCTAAAACTCACTTCCTCAGCAGGGCCAGATGATATTAACGCTAAAATGCTAAAGAAGCCAGTCAGTATTTCAGTGAAATTTGAAATGTCACCTTTAACCAGTCTCTCCCCGAAAGTTGCAGACTTTCCGATTGGAAGAGTCGGCCCAGTCAACAAACAGAAACACGGTCCTCAGCTTCTAACTATCGCCTATCTCTCTAGCTTGTATCGCACCCAAACTTCTCGAGCACATGTCTTGTACTTTCATATCATGACTCACCCATCCACAAACATTTTATTCTTTAGTCAACAGCACGGCTTCCGTAGGGCCTTCTCCTGCGGAACCAAGCTCTTCGAATTTGTTCATGAGCTACAGACTAACCATATGTATGCCATGTACAAAGTGACGCCATATTTCTTGATTTTTCAAAAGCATTTGACCGTGTTCCCATCAACGTCTTCGTTCTAAACTATCATCTCTGCAATCAAATGCTCTTGTATTTTCATGGATTAATAGTTTTCTCAAGTCTCATGTGCAATGGACAGTCAATACACAGATGCACCACAGGGATCCGTCCTTGGTCCGTTCCTTTTTATTATCTTCATTAACGACCTTCCACGAAACAATTTTTGTAAAATACGTATATTCGATGAAGACTCAGTCATTTATAACACCATATCATCGGAAACCGGTAATCTTAAGCTTCAAAGTGATCTCACAAAAATTAACAACCTAATCTAATTCCCTCATAAAATGTATTCTCTAACCTTTCAATATTTACTATTAACAAAGACGATATTGAAGCTATGCTAGTGTATAAATATCTTGGCAAAAGACTAACGCCTAAGCTTTCACGGAAACCTTACATCGAAGTCATTGTTGCAGAGGTCTCCCGGACATTCGCATTCATCAGACGTAATATATAAGAGACGCACGATTTCATGTCCGAAAGATCATAGATGGCTTACGAAACCTACGTAAGACCTAAATTAGAATATGCTTTCGCCATCTGGAGCCCTCAAATCTACTTAATCAATCATCTGTACCCGTTTTCACCTAAAACCCGAAGTAAAAAATGTACGGCTCCTTGCTGAGCATTACTAAGTTCCACCTTCTTGTGGGGAAGTAAGATATATGGAAGTGATTTTTTTTCATTAGATATGTTATCTTATCAAAACGTACACGTTCCAAACACCAAAAGCATAGCATTTTCCTCCGACAATCAAATCTCGTAAGAACTACTTCGCGCCGCGTAGGAACAATGTACAAAAATTTTTTTTTCCTTAGGGTGAACACGGCTATAGAGCCAACCCAAAACGGAGCCGCCCTATTAACCTTATTATCATACAACTACTCCACTAGTATTTCTTCTCTAAAAAGTCAACTTGGTCTTGTACCCCTTCGAATTCGGAGGAAGCTTTCTCGCCTTTGCCTTCTTCACAAAATTAACTACCACTGCCCAGAGCTACCAAGTAAAGTCCCTAAGAGCTCCCTACAAGTAGCGGCAATCTTTGAAGCGCCGACTGCGTGACGGTGCAGGTTTTAGGAAGCGAATGGGGTCCATATCACATGAGCGAATGACATTTTAGCGAACAGCGACATTTGAGCGAATTGACGTTTTAGCGAATAACGGGGGCGCGCGTTAACCCATCCGCCGCGCTGCGCTTACGCCGCTTCGCGGCGACAGTCTGTGTCGGCTCGTTACAAAAATGTGAACCCATTTGGCCCACCCGAAAACGCCGCTTCGCGGCGTCCCACTACTGGCTAAAGTGTCATTCGGTGAAACGTGGGAGTTCGCTCAAACGTCATTCGATCGAGTGCCTCCCCAGGGGCTGGGGAGGCACTCACAAGCGGCACTGAGAAATCTTTGTCTCTCGTCGCTTGTCGCCATCGCTCGTCTTGCGCTCGCTAAATCACTTACATCCGGTTCAGACGAGCTACAGTGACAAGCGATGAGGGTCAGCAACGAGCGACAGAAATTTCTCACTGTCGCTCGTCGCGTCGCTCGGTTCTGGATTTCTAGAAAACGTCGCTTTTCGCCCTGAAGTGGCTGAAGCCATTAACACAAAATGTTTCGTTTTACGTCGCTACCGGTTACCTAGCGCGACTACGTGGCTGGTTTAGGTTGTATATTGTTGAGGAGCTTCGTTTGATCACCGGCTGCGATGGGTAATAACCCCGACGACAAGCATCGCTTCAGTGAATGCCTCATCGATGAGGTGAAGTGAGAGAGGATCCTTTGGGACATGTCCCACGCCAAGTACAAAGCACAGAATTTAAAAGCTATTGCGTGGAGCCACATCGCAGTGGCTCTCGGATCGCTTGCTCCCATCGCTTGCACGCTTTTTGCCTCGTCGCGCAACTGACCAAGCGACAGCGGGTCCTCGTCACCGTCGCTTGTCTTGTCGCTCGCTAAATCGCTTGCAAGCAGTTTATAATTAATGCTTTAGCATTGGTGCCCCGGTACATACGCTGACCGTGGATCATGATGGGGTACTTCAGCGTTAACATTAGAGGCGGATACAACCAGTGGCTGCTAGAGCACATGCGGTCTGAGTACGGACTGGCACTGTGCAGGGACACTAACGAAGCCATGTTGCGCAACAACACCACTATAGATTTGATCTTCAATCGCCATGTACATAACAAACGGCGGCATATTAATTATGAGCAAATTTCCCTTTAGAAAGTCGCAATTACTTGCGTTGGCTAAGGCGCATGTAGCTACAACTGCATCAACACTCTAGGCTTAGCCAGGTGAGGCTGGCGGGATCACGTCAGTGTTGCCGCACTGCCACTTCGGTTTTTCCCCCGTCGAGCGGCGAAAATTCCCTTTTTTTCCCACAACACCATTTTAGTAACAGAAGTCGTTTTTAAGATACGCATGACGCCAAGTATATTTAAATGCACCAACACCTCCTGTATGTTTTTGTTTTGTAGAAGTTTGCATCGCATAAATTACGAAATGTAGTTGACATTCGGCAAACTGGCCTCCCCTCCCCTTCTTTTCCACACTATACATTGGTTGAATGCACCATGCAGGGGGACTGACTGGAGGCAAGCGGGCCATTAACTAAACTAAACTAAAATCGCCTGCTGGTTTTCGTCATGTGAAAGGGACCCCACTCACTGTGCAATCCATGATCTATCGCACTGACAGAGGACGAGTGTGCGCACTGCGTAGCTAGCGGTGAGGAAAGCACGCGAACCGGCAGTACTGTACCGGCAGGCTTGCAGCACGCACATGATGTAAGTCGTGATGAATTAGGTTGGCTCTTCAAAACAGCAAACTGCTTGAGTAGCTAGTGCCACTTCATTTCTCTTGTTCGATGTACAGGGTGAAACAAGGAGACGGCAGGCTCTTTAAATCGACCGGAAAATTCGGTTTCTTAACCTATCGCGCTACGACTTTGTGCAGCGTTGCCCACAGGTGGTGCATTTTTTTTTGTAAAATTTGCAAAGAACGAACTTACCTGAGGAAAAAGTAAAGAAAGAAAAAGGCTTAGCTCCTATGGAAACGCAGCGATGCCACCGGTCTTCAAACAACACGGCGCCGTTTCGCACGGAAGACAAGAGATGGCGCAAGCGGTCGCGACGCCAACTGCCGCCAACGAACGAGCAGACGACACCGAGAGCCGGCGCTTTTAGCAGACAAGGAACTGCAGTTCCTTGTTATTACCGCGCCTGTTTTTGTTTCTGCGACTGTCGCCGCCTGCGGAACGCGCGCCGCTTTTGAGTCGAAAAGTTTGTCTGCTAAAGAGGCCGGCTATCGGCGCCCGTGTGCTCGTTCGTTGGCGGCGTTCGTTGCGCCATCTCTTGTCTCCGGTGCGAAACGGCGCCGTGTTGTTTGCAGACCGTTGGCTTCGCTGAGTTTCCATAGGAGCTAAGCCTTTTTCTTTCTTTACTTTTTCCTCAGGTAAGTTCACTCATTGCAAATTTTACCAAAAAAATGCACCATCTGTGGGAGTTCGCTCAAACGTCATTCGATCAAGTGAGTGCCTCCCCAGGGGCTGGGGTGGTGCCCTTTGTATCCCTTGGGCGCCGCCGGCCAATGTTAGTCCTGCCCAATGGCGGCTGTTTCGGGGGGGGGGGGGGGGGGGGGGCAACACACGCCTTGCCCCCCCCCCCCCCTCTGAGAACTGGGGGGGGGGGGGGCAAGCGCCCCCCTTGCCGCCCCCCCCCCCCGGGTTGGTACGCCCATGTTGGTTGTCGTTACTTGTAAAAGCATTATCAAGGGACTTTACTACCAAGCGCCCTCCTCTCACCCCGGATAAAATAGCACCCCGCATGAAATCTCCGGTAAAACTAATGCGTTTGACGAATCATTCATCCCTCAGGCCACCGCTGAATGGAACTAGCCGCCATCCTCTATCGTTAGCGTCACTGATTCAGCGGAGTTTTATAATCTTCGACTAGCCGATTTTAATTGAGTAGTATATTTTTATTGTTTCTGTGTATATTGTATATATTTTATTGTTTCTGTGTTATTATCGTATTATTCGACACATTGTACCCCCGCCTTATGCAATGCCCTAAAGGATGAAAATAAATTAAATGAAATGAAACCCTGTCATCTGTCATGCGTAGACCAAGGTACTCAAGCCGCCGTCTATCTGGTCTACCGTCCGCATGCGCTAAAGTGCTTGATTAATACCAGTATCAGATAGAAACATGCTTCCACAACCACAGGCGATCAACTGAACACCGTTATCTGCAGTTGAAAAGCGCGCACACAGAGCGACGTCGGCAGTGCTGCATGGGCAAGCGCCCCGACTTCCAGCGCACCGCCGCTCCTCCAGTTTCGTTCACGCCGCGTCCGGCGATTATTACCCGACGCCGCACCGGCGATTTGTACCCGTCGCCGCGCCGCAGGTTTCGCGGCGCCCCTGGCGCCCCCGCGCCCCTCTCGCTTCCGCCGCTTCCGGCCGTTGCCGTCATTTTGCCGACCCAACAGTTGCCGATGCACAAGTGGGATCGCTGAACTTACTTTTTCTTTTGCAAATGCCGGGTTGCTGCGTGCCACGGTGTTCGAATCACTCGAGGAATGGGTGGAAGGTGTACGGCGTCCCAACAAACGCCAAACGGAGGCGTCTGTGGCTCGTACAGATAAAGCGCGACGACTGGGAGCCGAGCCGTTCGTCGTCTGTGTGCAGCGTGAGTACCAACTTTGTTTCCTCGCAATCACCGGGTCTTTTGCCGCACAGTTGATTGCTAGAAGGTGTTATTTCAGGTCGTGATAAATTATTTCAGATGAAGGCTTCTTCGACTTGGTACTGCAATGAAGCGCGGCAAATAACTTCCGCTGATCGTGGTCGAGGAGCGGCGACAAGCCACGACCGCTCGATCGGCGTAGGAATCGAGCGGTCGTGGACAAGCAATACAACTTTTTTATATCTTCAAGTGCGCGAGTGAAATTAGAGATCGCTCTGGTGCTGTACGAGCAGTTTCTCGTTTGATGAACGTCCGTAAGTAATGATTAGCTATCGAACTTTTGCGCTTAGTTTCGCGACTACTGTCCTGTTTCCAATGGACTGCTAGCTTTCATAACGATCAATAGAAAGTAAGTTTCCATCTTCCTCTTCCATTGATGCCCCATATTCTATTTTCAGGCCCACTTTGAACCCAGTGCATTCGAGGAGAGGAGAGCTGACGGGTGGCAAAAGCTCAAGCCGAATGCAGTCCCAACTTTGTTTTCCTTCCGTCGTAAGTATGCATACTGTCGTAAGTATCACCGGCCCGGGCAGTGCAATTTCTAGACATGAACTCTCTTTGTGCATTTAGAAAAAAAATAATCTAGCCAAAACCCTGGGTCGATGGAGGAATCTTTTGGGGGTGAGGCACCTCTTCGGATATTAAATATAAACCGCATGTAAGCAATTTGTTGTGTGACGAAACAAACGACCCGCTCCGCTGTCGCTCGGTCAGTCGTGCGACGGGAGCAAGCGACCAAAGCGATGAGCGACGTTTTCTAGAAATCCGAAAACCGAGCGGCATAACCAGCAACAGTGGGAAATCTCCGTTGCTCGTCACTGTCGCCCTCGCTTGCTAAATCACTTACATGCGGTTCAGCCTTCCAAAAACCTAGCAACACGACGAGCGGCAGTGCCTTTGGACCGCATGTAAGTGCTTTAGTGAGCAACTAGAAGAGCGATGGAGATTTCTTACTGTTGCTCTTCGCGTCGCTGGGAGAAATCCAGGACTGAGCAACGCGACAAGCGGCACTGAGAAATCTTTGTCTCTCGTCGCTTGTCGCCATCGCTCGTCTTGCGCTCGCTAAATCACTTACATCCGGTTCAGACGAGCTACAGTGACAAGCGATGAGGGTCAGCAACGAGCGACAGAAATTTCTCACTGTCGCTCGTCGCGTCGCTCGGTTCTGGATTTCTAGAAAACGTCGCTTTTCGCCCTGAAGTGGCTGAAGCCATTAACACAAAATGTTTCGTTTTACGTCGCTACCGGTTACCTAGCGCGACTACGTGGCTGGTTTAGGTTGTATATTGTTGAGGAGCTTCGTTTGATCACCGGCTGCGATGGGTAATAACCCCGACGACAAGCATCGCTTCAGTGAATGCCTCATCGATGAGGTGAAGTGAGAGAGGATCCTTTGGGACATGTCCCACGCCAAGTACAAAGCACAGAATTTAAAAGCTATTGCGTGGAGCCACATCGCAGTGGCTTTCGGATCGCTTGCTCCCATCGCTTGCACGCTTTTTGCCTCGTCGCGCAACTGACCAAGCGACAGCGGGTCCTCGTCACCGTCGCTTGTCTTGTCGCTCGCTAAATCGCTTGCAAGCAGTTTATACTTAATGCTTTAGCATTGGTGCCCCGGTACATACGCTGACCGTGGATCATGATGGGGTACTTCAACGTTAACGTTAGAGTCGGATACAACCAGTGGCTGCTAGAGCACATGCGGTCTGAGTATGGACTGACGCTGAGCACGGACACTAACGAAGCCATGTTGTGCAACAACACCACTATAGATTTGATCTTCAATCGCCATGTACGTCGCAACAAACGGCGGCATATTAATTATGAGCAAATTTCCCTTTAGAAAGTCGCAATTACTTGCGTTGGCTAAGGCGCATGTAGCTACAACTGCATCAACACTCTAGGCTTAGCCAGGTGAGGCTGGCCGGATCACGTCAGTGTTGCCGCACTGCCACTTCGGTTTTTCCCCCGTCGAGCGGCGAAAATTCCCTTTTTTTCCCACAACACCATTTTAGTAACAGAAGTCGTTTTTAAGATACGCATGACGCCAAGTATATTTAAATGCACCAACACCTCCTGTATGTTTTTGTTTTGTAGAAGTTTGCATCGCATAAATTACGAAATGTAGTTGACATTCGGCAAACTGGCCTCCCCCTCCCCTTCTTTTCCACACTATACATTGGTTGAATGCACCATGCAGGGGGACTGACTGGAGGCAAGCGGGCCATTAACTAAACTAAACTAATATCGCCTGCTGGTTTTCGTCATGTGAAAGGGACCCCACTCACTGTGCAATCCATGATCTATCGCACTGACAGAGGACGAGTGTGCGCACTGCGTAGCTAGCGGTGAGGAAAGCACGCGAACCGGCAGTACTGTACCGGCAGGCTTGCAGCACGCACATGATGTAAGTCGTGATGAATTAGGTTGGCTCTTCAAAACAGCAAACTGCTTGAGTAGCTAGTGCCACTTCATTTCTCTTGTTCGATGTACAGGGTGAAACAAGGAGACGGCAGGCTCTTTAAATCGACCGGAAAATTCGGTTTCTTAACCTATCGCGCTACGACTTTGTGCAGCGTTGCCCACAGATGGTGCATTTTTTTTTTGTAAAATTTGCAAAGAACGAACTTACCTGAGGAAAAAGTAAAGAAAGAAAAAGGCTTAGCTCCTATGGAAACGCAGCGATGCCACCGGTCTTCAAACAACACGGCGCCGTTTCGCACGGAAGACAAGAGATGGCGCAAGCGGTCGCGACGCCAACTGCCGCCAACGAACGAGCAGACGACACCGAGAGCCGGCGCTTTTAGCAGACAAGGAACTGCAGTTCCTTGTTGTTACTTGCGCCTGTTTTTGTTTCTGCGACTGTCGCCGCCTGCGGAACGCGCGCCGCTTTTGAGTCGAAAAGTTTGTCTGCTAAAGAGGCCGGCTATCGGCGCCCGTGTGCTCGTTCGTTGGCGGCGTTCGTTGCGCCATCTCTTGTCTCCGGTGCGAAACGGCGCCGTGTTGTTTGCAGACCGTTGGCTTCGCTGAGTTTCCATAGGAGCTAAGCCTTTTTCTTTCTTTACTTTTTCCTCAGGTAAGTTCACTCATTGCAAATTTTACCAAAAAAATGCACCATCTGTGGGCAACGCTGCACAAAGTCGTAGCACGATAGGTTAAGAAACCGAATTTTCCGGTCGATTTAAAGAGCCTGCCGTCTCCTTGTTTCACCCTGTAGATAAGAAAATTACAAAATTTTGGTTTAGTTTTGTATTAAAAAATATTTCCCACGTTTTACATGTGTTTAAATTCTGGTTTACCTTTTTCCCTAGCTGTCATGCTTTTTCCCACAATATGGGAAATTTCCCACGATTCGGCAACACTGGATCACGTTTGGGCTATCATTTCATTGTTTTTGTCCGTTCGATTCGAACCATGATGCTCTTTAAACCCAAGAGGAAATACTTTCAAGTGTTATTGAAGTCCTATATGGCGGAGACCCCTAAACTTCCCTGCAATGCCCACCCTCTTACGTACGATGGCAGTAGCCGTGAGCAAAGCTATATGTATATTGGAGTAACGACATTTTAAGCAAGAGAGAAGTCTCGCTTGTCCTGAGGTAGGAGCAGGAACATGTCTTTGTTTAGAAGTCTCTTGGAAACTTTTCTTTATGTTTTCCAGCGGCCCCAAAACAAAGAAAGCCACCGAAGCCAAGATGTCCCCTTCCGTCTGCTCTGGCTTCAGCAACCAAGGGCGGTTGTCAGGTGGCCGCCACAGTTGATGAGAACCTGGATGAGTGCCCGAGCTCTCCACCACCACCTGCTCTACCCAGTCCTGAGATCCCATCATGTGAAGATGACTTTCCTGGTCAGTGTCGGTATTACCAGGCAGCAGGTGCGGCTACTGTACGTGCCATGAATACAGATGAGTATAAGAGTTCTCCACCACTTCCCGCTGCATATGATATGAATGTCCCATGTACACCTGCACCAGCTGGGAGTTACTTACATGATCATTATCACCCAGCAGCTAGAGACAACCCATTCACTAGCAAGAGTCCTGATGGGCTAGAATATGCACAACTAAAAAAGCAACTGGCTGATGTCACACGGAAGTACACAAACTTGCAAGAAAATCACCAGAAGGCTAATGGAACCATTAAAAGCCTGAAGAAAATAGGTGAAAACACTAGAACAGGAGCTCCAGAATCTAAAGGGTATTATGAAGTTTCTGAATGACAATCAGCTCTGTGCACTTTTAAGAAACCACACCCAAGGCTGCACATGGTCTGTGAACACTATCAAGCAAGCCCTTAAATCAAATATGCTTGTGGGACATCATGTTATAAAACACTGAGGACACTGGGCTATCCATTACCATCCGACAGAACCCTTGCTCGAAGGTTGCAAGGCTTAAGCTTCCTTCCAGGCATTCTTACGGAGGTATTCAATGTTTTAAAAAGCAAGACGCTGGGAATGGAGGACATCGAAAAAGACTGCTTACTTTTTCTTGATGAGATGGAGATCATGCAAGGTTACGAGCACGGCCGTTCGGAAGACTGTCTTTTTGGTGGTGTGACACTGCCAGACCGACCTAAGGATGCTGCACACCGTGCACTGGTGTTTATGGTGGGAGGCCCGAATAGGCGCTGGAAGCAGGTAATCGCATATGACCTGACTGGACGATCCGTTGATGGCTCCCTTTTGAAAGACTTTGTCTTCGAGCTTGTCCAGCTGTGTTCGGAAATTTCTCCGAGTGTCCTTGTGGTCACACGCGATATGGGATCTGCCAACAGGGTCGTGTGGGATTTTCCAGCCACAGGAACTCCCAAACCGTTGCTTCAATCCCTCACCCTCAATTGGAAGGGAGAGAACTTTTCTTCATGGCAGATCCTTCCAATGTTTTAAAGAACATTCAGGGACAATTGATCAGCTCAACTGTGTTCTCGCTCAGTGATGAAACAGTGGCAAGACATCAGCTGCCAACCAGTGAGGGGAAGCTTGATTACGTCGAAGCCGTCATTGAGTATGACTCATCTCATGAACTTAACGTTGCTCCTCAACTCTCAGAAGTTCACACGAGCACTGGACAGTTTGCGAAAATGAAGGTTGGGGTAGCTGTGAAGTTGTTTTGGGAGTCGCCTCCCGCAATTCGCTACGCGATAGATCGAGGAATGCTGCCAAGAGAGGCGGAATCGACGGCTTGGTTCATGGAACTTGTTTCGAAGTGGTACAAGCTCATGTCAGCCCGTCAGCCCATGTTTGCGCTGAGTCACATGGATGAGTCGAGGTACCAAAATGCTATCGAAACACTATCCCTTGCTTTTGAGACCGTTCAGACGATGAAGATGGGAATGACCGCCCACCGGAAGCCCTCACAGGCGGGCCTGCTCATAGCAACTCACGTCGTTTTGAAGCTGCAGAAGAGCCTCCTGGATGACCGAGGGTAGAGATTTCTTCTCACGGGAACACTCACCCAGGACTGCCTGGAGAACTTGTTTTTCCATCATCAGACTCCGAAAGCCAGTATCAAGCGCCTACAACACAAAGTGCGCACTGAAACTTGTGTGTGGGAGCCAGTTTCTACACACACAAAGCTCGTCAAGCTACGAGCTAGACGGCAGTGTCTACTTGGCGGACCTGCTTGCTCACGGCACCAAGCACACTGTTCACGATCCTGACCCCCTTCAAAACGTGGAGAACCTCTTCGTAGAATCTCTCTCCATCGAAGAGGAGGATATTTTGTGCTACGCGGGAAGGTTCATCCTGAAGGGCGTGATGGAAGGCATCGATGATTGTCACACCTGCAAAAGTGCACTGCTTGGTGGGAATGACAGTTAATTTGGTGCGCTAACATCGCACAAGAAGTATGTGCAAGGTGCTAGTAACCTTCTCTACCCTACCAATGGTGTGATGGAAATGCTGCAGAAGTGCGAGGAGTATTTTTTGAGAGCCTAGCAGCATCAGACAGCCTCCTAGGCCTTAAAGGAACACTGACACCCCCCCAAATTTTTTTTTCAATTTTTTGCCAGGCACTTTATTATGGTGTCGGAGGACTACCCAATTAATATTTTGTAACAGAGTAGCGTATATTTTTGATAAAACCAAAAGACGCAACTGCTCAAAACCGAAACCGAAACCCGCGCACGGAGGTCGGAGAAGTGGAGAGGGGAGATTGAGTGGCGGAAGTCACGTGGCTAACCCGACCGTGTGCTTTTTTTTTTTTTCTTCCCCTCTACGTAGCAGACGACATGCGTGGCGGCGTAGCGGGAACTGTTTGCCGTGCGATTCTTTTGCAGTTAGGTTTGTTCCGCTCGCTGTTCTGTACTTCAAGATGAGTTGTTTTGTACATTGAGGAGTTGGAGATGAGTAGTGAGTGGCCGTGGTGAATTTCCGGGATCGGCTCCGAAAAGAATACACCCAAGATGTTGCATGAAGAGCTGGCTCACATGTCCTGCGTCCGAAAAAAAGTGGCATTGTGCGACAGAGTTTCCGAAAGACCAACGGGATTGGGACCAATGGCTGGCTGCAATTCCTGTAGAACATTTACGGGCACCTCGGAAAGCGGACACTACGTAATTTATAGGCTCTTTGTATTTTGTGGAAAGTGATTACATTGAGTTCGCAGGTGTCAAAAGGGAAATCCCATACCATTTAGTTCAGCGACATTTCGTCCACAACATTTGTTTGTTATTTTTTTTGTTTGTTTCTTCAGTGATAATTGTAAAAAAAAGAAATGTAAACATCGCAAAATGTCTAAAAAAAAAAAAAAGGTACGCTATCACCGGAAAACAAACCCGGTCCTGCCGCGTGTGAAGTGGACGTCTTTCCACTGAGCTACTGGTGGAACTCTTTCCTCAGTAATAATGCTGCCGATAAACTTAAGTTGGAAAGTTTGCTGCGATTTTCCTCCAGCAAAAGCACTCCCGGGTTGAAGTCGGGAACCACCACGCATTGGCGACATTCGCACCTAGTAAAGAAATTGTATGCGTGCATATTCAACGCGAAGTACACACTTCGTGCTTGACGTTTGCGCGAGCGATGTCTTCAGCCACGAGAAGGGAGTGACGGCTCGGCGACGTCTTCGTGCAAATCGGTTTGGTGGTCAGGCGTGTCGTACGGGATGAATACCAATTCTTTTGATCAGTCCCAAATTTGTCTTTTAACCCTTTATAAGGTGCGAGCAGTCCTTTATTAGTTCACTTATTTTTATATCAGAAATGCCTTATTGAACAAGAAAGAGAATGTTTAAACCAAGTTACATAGTTCTGCAACGAAATCCAGAGGCATAGTTGGTGGGACAACATATGTCCCACTACCCTCTAAGCACCAGAAACTGAAGTGGGACAGTGTATGTCCCATTGCCTACTTGGGACATTGACAAAAAATGACGAGAGCCCTCTATTTGAGTTCACCTGGACAAGTGAAAGGAGGAGAAGTACCCAGTTGCGTACCAACTTCTGTTTCAGGAAAGGGCAACCAGCCCCCCCCCCCCCCCCCCCCCCCCCAGGGCTGGGGGTTCGCGCTAACAGTGTCGCGATGTGTACATCATCAAGAATATAAACCAGTGGTCTCAAACTCATTTGAGTGTGGGGGCCAGATATCGAACACCTGAAATGACGAGGGCCAACGTAAGACGTGGGGGGGGGGTAGACTTCGTGCTTTTTTGCTTTTTGTAAACTCTAAAGTTTTGCCAGTGACATCTACTTTGGGCCTAGACCTGATGTGACAAGAATAAAATGACACAGCTCCGCCAACGGGCTGGCATTTTTATTAGAACAAGTACACTGTCGTTCCCGTTGCTCAATTCACCCAGGAATTGACCAAGCTCGACATGGTTCTAAAAACAATCAGTTAATATGACAGTTGTTGTTTTCCTGACGATTTTTACTACAACAGTCGAACAAATACTTGTCTTTTAATGGTGAAATATTTTTGAAGGCGAGAATCTCGAGCTCGTTGTTTTATCTTTGCCAGTTGCTCCTGCAGACCGAGAGTTCGCGCAGCCGAAATGCATCCTTCAGTGAATAGCTTGCGCTTGCAGGCTAGTAGCGGAATTATTGTACATTACAAAAAGCTGGGGAGCAAAATATAAAGCGAAACAAAGGGCAAATGAACACAAATAGGTATAAACTATGTGAATAAGTTAAACGAGCATGGCTGCTTTTCGAGCGAAAATGAATCGGCGAGATGAGATCACGATGGCGCATGCCATTTCTAGCGCTCGAGACATTGGGATCGGGACTCGTAGCCGGTTGCCTGCAGGCCGCGTCCCAGCGAGTCGCGGGGCGCGTGTTTGAGACCCCTGATATAAACCCATGTGCCATCTAAAACGTGCTATAATACTTTATTCACCTACTCCTTACATGCTTAGGAAGACGTAGAACGTAAATGGCAACTTAGTTGACATTCGGGTACCAAGGAAGTGTCTTCCAAAAAATGGGCACCTACGGATCCGTGTTTCGAAAACCGATGGCAAAAGCAAGCACATGTTTTCAACCTTCCGCCGCCTTGTGAAAAAAAAAAAAAAAACTGAGGAAAAGTTGCATTTAACATTTATAGATGGCGTTAAAGGAGCAAGTGGGACGCCGGTGTCCCACGAACCCGAAGAGACACATACGGTATGTGTGCCACTGTCTCACAAAGGGTTAAAGGCAGACAGAATTCACCGATACCGCGACCGACAGTTCTAAAGTAGAGGTCCCACGCCCGTCGTCCGCTGCCATCGCCGTCCCCGCGACTCCCACGACACGTGAAACGACGCACGCACAAAATGTTTCCGGTTTTCTGTGGAACTTTTTTTTTCAATCAACGTATTTGCAGCTTTTTAGAAGCCACAAAAAATGGGTTTCATATTTTTTTTTATATTTTTAATATTGAGTGTGTGCCTTCAGTGACCCACGACTTTGATTAAATTTGGTGGTCGCGTCGAAACCTTAGAACACGGCCCGTGACCACGGAAAAGAGGGTGAGCGAGACTCGAACCGGCCAGTTCTTGATTGGCGGTATTCGGGCGGAAAGAAACCGAATTTCGAGCCGCAAATTGTGTTCTGGTAGTTGGGCTCTCATATGTCATGTACAACTAAAAAATCGGCGAGCGTAAAGCTGCTGATGTTGTTGTTTTAACGGAAACTTGGCTCACTGGGAAGGTGCGTGACTGCAAACTTTTTCATGGACCTAAAAAGTACAATATTTACAGGAACGATCGGCAAGATAGGTGCGGTGGGGGCGTTTTAGTTGCAATTGCAAGTCATATTGATTCTTTTTGTTTAAACATAGCTAGCGATTTAGAAATAGTTTGGGTGTGTCTTGGTACTAACCACATGAAATGGATCATGGGAGTTTGCTATAGGCCGCCCTCATGCTCACCATCTTTCATTAAAGCTTTGCAGGACTCCATAAATCTGGTCGTCATTCGCTTTCCCAGTTCGCCAATTTTTTTGTTGGGAGATTTTAATTATCCTGATATTGTGTGGACAGGTAATAACCCACCTACAGGCACACCCTCACCTGCCTCATCTGAATGCAATGATTTTGTTAGCCTCTGTTTAGATTTTTGTTTCACGCAATTAGTTACTCAACCAACCAGAGTGACCCCATTGACGGCGAACGTATTGGATCTTGTTCTCGCAACTCATCCTGAACTCGTTTCACCCATCTCCTATCTTCCAGGGCTTAGTGATCATTCCATATTGCATTTTAATGTAAAAGCAGCAGTACCAAAACCATCAACTAATGTAAAGCAAATTCGAGATCACGCCAAAGCTAACTTTGATGAAATTAATCTTGACCTTGCAACTTTCCTCGATGAATATTTATCACTCTTCTCGAGTCGTTCAGTAGAAGAAAACTGGAACTTTTTCAAAACCGAAGTTAATAAACTAACAAATCAGTACATTCCCTTAAGGACAGTTATCGAAGACTCTCAGTCACCCTGGTTCACCAGAGCCCTAAAACGCTTATCAAACAAAAAAAAGCGTCTATTTCGCGCCGCAAAGTTTTCCACGTGCGAGCACCGTTGGTTGCATTATCGTACTGCTGCTGAAGTGTACAAAAAAGCAATTGATAGCGCCAAACTAGAATTCATGACTCATAGCCTACCTGCAATGTTAATCAACAATCCTAAACAATTCTGGAATATAATAAACAAAAAGACGCAGTCAACTATCACACTAAAAACTGCAAATGGTGATTGTATAGCCAGTGATGAGTGTTTAAATTTATTAAATAGTACTTTTGCAGATTCATTCTCTACTGATAGCATGCACGATTTCCCTTCTCTAGAGAGTGCCGATTACTTGCCCATGGATCCTCTTTTTCTTGATTACGTTGGTGCCGTTCGTATCATAGATAAACTCAAACTGTCATCTTCAGCAGGAGTGGACGGTATTAATTCCAAGTTTTTAAAAAACACTAAACAATACTCCTCAATTATTTTAACAAAATTATTTGAACAATCTATACAAGACGCTGTTCTCCCATCAGACTGGAAGGTAGGGAAGGTGGTACCCATTCACAAAGCTGGAGATAAACATTCCCCTCTTAATTATCGTCCGATCTCAATAACCAGCATTCCTTGTAAACTTCTTGAACATATCATGTTTTCTCACCTCGTCAACTTCTTAGAATCTAACAACTTCTTCAACAATGCCCAACACGGTTTTCGAAAAACATTTTCATGTGAGACCCAACTAATATCTTTCACAAATGACCTACATCACATTCTGGAACGAGGATCCCAGGCGGACTGCATTTTCCTGGATTTCGCCAAAGCATTTGACAAAGTTTCTCACAATATTCTGCTTCTAAAGCTTTCCAAACTTAACATAGACAATAACGTTCTCGCATGGATACAGTCTTTTTTAACTCAACGGTCTCAATTTGTCACTGTGAATAACAGTAACTCCTCTTTTGTCAAAGTTGCGTCAGGGGTCCGCAAGGGACAGTCTTAGGACCGTTGCTATTCTTAATTTATATTAACAAACTCCCCACTTATGTCTCTTCATCCGTGTCTCTGTTCGCTGACGACTGTGTACTTTACCGTGAGATTCTCGATCATAATGACACCTGTATACTCCAATCAGACATTAATGCTATTAACTGTTGGTCTGACTCATGGTCCATGAAGCTTAACACTAACAAATGCAAGGTCATGCGTGTGTCTCGCCAGTCTCATGAATGTCCTATTTCCTTAATAATGCTCATCTAGAACCGGTATCTTCGTACAAATATTTAGGCGTACATATAGCTTCTAACCTTTCATGGAAAACACATATTCAGCATATTTCAGCTAACGCTAACCGCATGTTAGGTTACATCAAGCGAAATTTTTCATTAGCCCCTGTCTCACTGAAATTAACTCTTTATAAAGTTTTAATTCGTCCCAAGTTAGAATATGCAGCTTCTGTCTGGGATCCCGGACTAGTCACTCTCGTATCTACATTGGAAGCCGTTCAGAACAGATCCGCTCGTTTCATCCTCACAAACTATCACCGCACCGCTAGCGTCACCTCTATGAAAACAACTCTCTCATTACCACCTTTATCACTACGTCGTAAAATTTCTCGTCTTTCCCTATTCCATAAAATGTATCACCATAATTCTTTCCTGCGCGACAAAATAATTGCTCGGCCTGTCTGTGTTTCCTCCCGTATTGATCATCAACATAAGGTGGGCATTCCTAACTCTATCACGACCACTTTTTATTCATCTTTCGTTCCCCGTACATCCCAGGAGTGGAACCACCTTCCCCGGTCGATCGCCATTATCACGGACTTTGAGCTCTTTAAAACTACAATTACTAATTACTTTATTACTGAGTGTGTCTAATATGTATTATGTTATTTGCATTAACCTTCTTGTTGCTCTCCCCCTCTGTAATGCCTTCGGGCCCTGAGGGTATAATAAATGAAATGAATCTGTCAGTGTCCCTTTAAGTCACCAGTCAAATCAGTCGCCACATTCTTGCTTTCCAAGTTTGCTGGCAATCTTCCAACTTGTGACCAGCACAGGGAGAAGGCAGACAAGCTGCTCATAGACCGGTACTCCCAGCTGAGGCTCGAGATTTATCTGCGCCACAAGCACAGGGCAGCATGTGCAGGGCTTTCGAGCAAAACCTGTGCTGGCGTGGGATTAGCCCGAGGAAAGTCGGAAAAAGATGGGGAGTTTTTTTTTTTTTTTTTTTTTTCTATATGAACCCAGTTCAGAAATCGGAGCTAAGACAATTTTTGCTGGAACTCGTATACCTGGGCATGCATTGTTTCGAAGAGCTATCATGCTGAGATCAGTCATCTTATGTGAGAAAAACCGCTAGCAAAGACTGTGGTACAGGACTCAAAGCTCATTTGATAAGCAAACAATCCCATTGATTTGTTTCCTTTTACTACATAGATTTGGCTCGTTTGGAAAGAAAATTCCTCAAAAGTTGATGGATCACGTAGGCAACAAAATTAGCAGCAGTGCTATGCAATGCTTGCAGTTTTGTGGCTCGAGTTTGGGCCTTGGCATCAGCCTCTAGTCTGCTTGCTCAGCATGTCACCAATTGCAGTGCCCTTATTTAGTTTTGAATTCCCTCCTGTTTTGGAGCTTTCTCGGGTGCCTTAGGACTCACTTTGTGGCATGGCTCTAAGTCACAGGCTGGAGCACAAGCAGGGCCCCTAATCTGGACACTTGGTGAAAAAGTCGGCGAGAATTCCGGCAGACTGGATTGGCCGACGCCGAGGTCAAGCGCAGCGCCGGCCAATCACGGCCGCCGGATTTCTCGTCGACTTTTTTGCCAAGTGTCCAGATTAGGGCCCCAGGTCAGTGGTTTTTTTTTTAATCTGTGATCGCTGTGTTGTGGAGTTCTGCTTCCATTGAACAATGGCAACAAAGTTTCAGTTCTCTGGAGGTCCAGATTTATTTTTTGTACTAAGTGTTCATGTAAGTTGGTTTATTTAGATATGTTGTCATTTTTCTTGTGGGATGTATCTGGTTGTGTGAGTCCTGATTTTTGTACATCTGTGTTGTGCAGTCACAGATTTATTTTCGCACTACAGCATGTTTCAGTAAGTTGGTTTGTTAATGTATGTTGCCACTTCTCTTGTAAAAAGTGTGTGTTTGATTTTTTTTAAATTTTAAGTTGATTTTATATCTGTGGATTTCTATCTAGGCATCTAATTGTGCTGTTTCTTGTATGGTTTTGTTGTAATATCCCGAGTCATCGCCCATCCCCGAGTCATCGCCCACCCCAATTTTTGGGCCAATATAGATTTCTAAAAAAACACCGAGTCATCGCCCACCCCTTCAAATACCCCAACGCGGACTCCGCGATCTGCAAACACTCATCCTACCCAAATGACGCGGCCGCGGACCTTACAGTTGGAGGACGTCCGTGACAAAGTAAAACGGAGAGAAAGGCCCTCTCTTTGCTTACGCATTTTTTGCGTGAGCGACTCCGAAGTGGTAGTGTATCCATGCGAAAAGAAAACGATGAAGATAACAAAATAAAAGTTTGTTTTGCTTACGAAAATGTCGATCCGACAAAAAAAAAAAAAAAAAGAATCGGAAAGATAACACAAGCATTAACCCAGTCAGGAATCGCGAGGTAAGCGTACGCCCCATATTTTGGGATGTAACCGCGGAGTGTAAGGTCGAAGTCTGTCTCCGCCGAAGTAAGGTCGCTGCGAACCCGCTCCTTCTCCCCGCACGTCGCGACCGCGGTTGTGCAATGTTTTAGACAAAGCCAACAGGTAAATAAAGCTTTTCTGGAACGCCCTACACAGACGTTAGTAGAGCGTCCCAAACCCCCATTGATAGCACGCCGTGCACGGACGCACGCATGTACGCAAAAAAAACAAGGAAGTTGCGCAAGAGCTTGTGATTGACAAGGCGCCCGACTTGGCCCGACGCCAAAGTATTTGCCACGCGATCGCCGGCTTTTCCGCTTTCCCAGCATCGCACTTCGTCGCTTCTTTGGTCCGCTCGCTCGCTCGCTCGTTGCGCCTGGTTGGTTTTTCTATTTTCTTGCAGAATTTTCTTTCTTTTCTTCTCTTTTTTTTTTTACTAACTAGGAGAACATAGTGGTGACGTGTTTTCACGGAACAAACGTTCGTGCTCTATGCAGAATCGGTGGTGTTCCTAGCGCGTATGCAAGCAACGGACTTCGCGGTAGTAAAACATTCTTTCGTGAGCATTTTTTCTATAAAACAATAAAACTAAATCGAGTTTTGAGTTTAATGTATCTGTTGCGTAGCAGCGCTAGATACGGAGAGAAAACTGGGCGGCTTTCTCCGCTTTTATTAACTTTTTGTGCTCACCCACCGAGACATGGCCCACCCCACTTTTTCTATGAATTTCAGGCGGCAGGGGGGTGGGCGATGACTCGGGATATTACGGTAGTTTTTTTTTACTATTATTTATTTTGGTAAGTTGGTTCGTTTAGGTGTGTTATCACTTTCTTTGTGGAATCTGTGTTTCGCTGCGAGATTGATTCTCTCGGATTTTGTGTGTGCTTTATTTCTGGGCTTTCCTCTACAGGCATCTATAAGTGCTGTTTTTTTTTGTATATATCAAGCTGCTGTGTCAAATAAATCCCAATGTTGTTTGAGATCTCCACATCCTCTGCCTTTTTTATTTCCATTTCCTTAGTCTCGGCTCTTCATCCTTAAATCTTATCCCTGTCTAAACGCTACTCTAAATTTTAATTACTGCCCATACCTTTGCCTTCAAAATGTAAAGTAAACAAGTGTTGTAATGAATCCTGTACTGAGTGCACCACACGGCGAACTCCGTCCTCTCCTCTTTAAATTTGCTTTGTAAGACTTTTGCATGTGGTAAAATGTTCTTCAATACCACCCTGTTGCAGGTGCTGATACTCTGTGTTGAGAATTACCTTCCATATGAAAACGGGAGCATGTATGTTAAATTTAAAGCTTTTTCTTATTTTAGTGCTCAGTACTATAAACCTACCTAATCTAACATGTTACTTATTTAAAGATATTTGTAAACTAAACGTACAGAGCGCGACGCTGTTAGCGCGAATAAGCGATTGCCGGTTTTTGCAGTTTTTCTCTTTGAAACCAAGAGATGTCATCCAGGTTATTATTGCTACGGAAAGAGCTCATTTAGTTCTATAATGTAAGGGATAAAATTTCGTGCTCGCTAACACTATTTAGAAGTAAAATGCGAAAATGCGCCGATGTCGTGTTCGCGCTAACAGTGTCGCAATGTGTACATCTATTGATTTCTGTCTGCATCAGTGCATTTTAAGGGAACAGGTGAGCAAAAATATTGTAATAGTAGACAAATAAAATATTCTGATTTCTGTCTGCGGAAGGTCCTTGAGAAAACAGGCCAGCAAACAAAATTTATAGATACCTACTGCGGCCGTTTAATCTGTGGATTTGTGTGTGCACTTCTGTGTGTGCGCTGGTGCCTGCAGGGCACCGGCGCGCACACAGAAGTGCACACAAACCCAGAGAGATTTAAGTTTTTGGTAAGTTAGTAAGTTGTGAGGGTTTTAGTACTGCTGCAATCCAGACAGATTTAAGTTTTTGGTAAGTTGGTAAGTTGTGAGGGTTTTAGTACTGCTGCACCAACAGGTGAGGGACTTTTAAATTCTAATGAGCCATGGAAAAAAGGAAACGTTTGCTTGTCAACTTACCTTTAAACCCTGTACGGCGGCCGACTGTTAAGTGTTTTTTTTTTTCTTGCATCAAATCATAGCTTCAATTCTGGAACTTCCGGTATGCGTGAAACCATCACTTTCTTCTCGTCTCGGCACTAGAACGTGTTAACATTTCAATTGCAACCGTCAGTCGTTCTAGTTATGACCCTTCTATACTTTTTTACTTGTTCGGGTTGTAATGTCTTATTTTTTGTTCGGAACGCATACCGGACATGGGGACAACTTGGCTGGGTGCGAGGCTAAAAAGGAAATCCAGCGATATTGGCTTAGTTTCGGTTTCTAAATTTGGCTCCTCCCGAATAAAAAAACAAACAAAAACCTGAACAGGTCCTCATGGAATGTCTCTTATTATGGAGTTCTTATTTCAGAAGCTCTGAATACTAATCCAGAACTTATCACGATAAAAATATCGGTGAATAAGAGGCGATAGAAAGCAGAACGTATATGCTCATATCTGCGCCTCGCTCGTTGCTCGCTCTCATTTTCTTCATTCAATGCAAAGCCAAACACGGGTAGGTATTGCAGCAGATGATAACAGACATAGTCGGTATCAAATGTGCTGTACTTGCATAGATCGGCCATCTGTAAGAACGGTAAGAACTGGACCAGAATGCGAGCGGCAGCCGACGAAACTTTTGCAGGCACATTTGCGCTATATGCGGACTAAATCGTAATTTTAAATAGGAAATCAAAAGCATACTTGACCAAACGCGTGACGTTACGTGTATAGAAGTGGCCCCGCTCCATTTCACAGGTGAAAATGCTCATTAACTGCGTAGAGAGCTCACAAACGGCTGCATAAGCCCTGTTCCACATAGACTCGACGGGCGAAGAAGGCGGCAATATGGCGGCTCCGCTAGCAGACGACAGAACAGAGTTGTCTCCACTCTTGGACGGCGCCCTCCTCGCCTCCTCCTCCTCTTTCCTCTTTTTTTTTGTTTTTTGTTCGGTTGGTGCCGTCTGCTCGACCGATGCCGTGCTGGCCGCTGCGGCCAGCACGGCACCGGTCGAGCAGACGAGCAAGTGCGCTTCGCGTGATACATGATGGGGAAAAAGAGCTCAGGAAACACGGACTACGAAGAGGAACTTCGTAGTCCGTGTCCGTGCTTCGCGTGATATTACCAGTGCAATAATACAGAAACAGCACGTTCATTGAAATGTATTTTTTTTATTGAACACCATCCAAATGAGCTGCGGTATTTTAAACACCTATTTAAAACTCCGTTGGCAGTTCACCGCCCTCCATGGGGAACCAAGAACTCTAGTAGGCAGTAAACGCAGTAAACGTTGTCAAATATGTAAAATGAAATTAATTACTTTAATGGAAAAGCTAACAGAACAGCACTTATTATATCCTATCCTAAGATATAGTCATAGACACGAAACTGTCAAACTAACTGAAGATTTCTCTGACAACAACTCCCCTGGAGGAACCAATCCTGGCAGCAACGGATTCGTAACAAGAACGGTGGGGCACGCGTTTTTCGGCAAACGAATCTTCCTACAGCTTGTAAAAGTGGTAGCGCCGGCGTGCTAAGAATCCGTAGTAAAAAAAGTCCGGCTTCTCGCTGAGCATTACTAATTTCCGTCTGTATGCTGAGACTCGAGATATATGTAGGTGCATTCTAGATTAGATATATGTTAGCTTATCAAGACGTACATGTTTCAAACGCCAAAAGCATCGCTTCTGCCTCCGACAGCCAGATCATGTAAGAACTACTTCGCGCCGCGTATGAACATTGAGCAAAACGTCCTTTTTCTTCATCGGCAGGCATCCAAAGTCCTGGCGATTTGCATACGCAATCCATATCGATGCTCTAATGGAAAGATTGAGAAAGATAATATATTTAAATGCTTCAAGTTTCGAACGCTGACAAAAAAGTCTGATATAGAGGCTCCTGTCGTCTGTTGGAAACCGAAAAAAATAAGCACTCCGAGTTTTTTTTTTTTAAATTGTTACATTATTTTGCTGGGCAGTAGGCTCCGTAATAAGCCGTCATGAGGCACGCAACACGCTCGGCAAAATCTCTGTCGAACGCGCAGCTCCGTACTCCGTACTGCCGTAAAATCTGCACTTTCGATTTCAACACGCGCGGAACGGTTTCAAAGCAAGGAGTGTCGAGCGCAAACAAAAACAAAGACAAAAACGGTCGTTTGCCCTTGTCCGATGATTGGTCAGAAGAGCCCAGAGCGTTTCGGTTTCGGTAGCGAACATAGCGAACATACGCGACGCCAGCGCTCAAAGCACAGCTGGCACAGCGGCGGTTGGGTAGACCAACGAATCTGCTCTATGGATGGACGTATGAGGGAGAAGCCAGCGACGCGGCGCCACCAATGCCAGCGATGGCAGCGACGCGGCAGTAGCGGCGCTGGCGGCGCCGCCGCCGCCGCCACTGCCGCCGCCGTTCAAAAGTGATCGTTGTAATTCACAAGAAGGGTGAGGGCTCACCCTTCTTGTGAGCGAATAAAAGCTTGTATGTTTGCTCTTATGTTGTTAATTTCTAAAATTTGAAAGCAACTAGTGTATAATATATATTTTCCTCGAAATTAGAAAATTTTGTGTAGAAGTGAGGCAACGCTGTCTCCTTGGCTGTTGGCCGCCTCGTAGAAATTTGTACGAGCTTTCGCAAGTTCGTACCTGTTCGCGGTGTTGGTCTGGCGCGAGGTTCAACATTGCGGTCATTTAGTGTGCTCGTAAGTCGACCGCAACAATCTTCGCTCGAGGTATGTGCTTTCGCGGCCGTGTGATGTGGGCTTGAAGCTGACATTCCGCAAGTTGCCGTGTTGGAAGGCCACATGGACTGGACGGAACTTTCCCGGCGTCGCAGCGTTCCCCCACGTTGCAGCGTGCCCCCGCGTCTGTTTCGCCGTTCCCAGGTGACTGTTTTACTTCCTTACCACCGCATGCGAAGCGGGCGCAGTTTTGTTTACGATTCTTCGAGTTATTCTCTCGAACTCAACTATTTTCAGCTACGTTGTCAAGGCTAGTGTAGCTTCTACAAGGCTCCAACCCTTTACAAAACTAAAACTAAAAAAAAAAAAAAAAATTTATTGCAATTACAAATTACGCCTTGCCGAACACTCAGACTCCGCCCAAATGTACTGGAAGAAATGAAGTGGAAACGACGAGAACGCGCGGACATAAGAACACCGATCTCTGCAAGAATCAACGAGGTAAAGGGGCTTAAGCGCGAAACACACGTACGACGAAAGCGTCCGATCCGACGTCCGATCGCGCAATACGACGGTCGGAGGCGAGGGTTTTCGTAGCACCGGAGAGCGTTGAAAACCCTCGCCTCCGACCGTCGTATTGCGCGATCGGACGTCGGATCGGACGCTTTCGTCGTACGTGTGTTTCGCGCTTTAGAGCGATAAACTGGCAACTGAAAGGGACCCCCATTTGGCTGCACGCCGCCAAGCAAGCAAGCAAGCAAGCAAAACTTTATTTCGTGTAGGGGCCTACGTCCGGGTCCGGACGGCCCGTCCGGCCCACGTCTCGCAGATGGATTCCGCAAGGGGACCGGAGTGATTAATTAGTGCTTCTAGTGCGGTTGGTATGTCGGTGCCCGTGGGTGGAGCCAGCCATTCCTCCCAAGAAATGATGTGTGAGAGGGTTGGGGGAAGGGTGGGTGGGTTACAAGACCAGTAGGTGTGAGGGATGGAAGGGTATTTTCCGCATTTTGGGCAGGTGGGGGAGTCTGGTCGTTTGACCACTAGACACGTGACCTGATAGTTTTACGTCTAGATTTTAACGAAATACCGCGCACAAGTAATTGCTTATTGATCTTTAATAACAGTACCGACGAGATAAGTTTTGTTTCGTTTAAAGGGACAATGAAGGCAATTTCGGATATTTTTCTGGCGATTGAACTGGGGTTCCAGGCACGTCTCGGGCAGCGTTGCCCAAATTTCAGTCGAAACCGGCGCTTGTGTGCCGCGCAAATCAATAGGGAGTTTTCTTAGATCGCTTTCGCCGTCTCGCAACGCCCTCATCAATTCGCTACAATACCCAGAACTCTACAGTCAAGGCTATCGGCGCGCAGGCGCAGTAGCAAGTTCTTTGTTGCGGAGAGCCTTGCGGAGGGGAAATGCGGTCTACGAAAACTCCCTAACTAAACAGTCGCGGTAATAATCGTACCGGGATCGACTGCGGTGACGCTCCGAGAGTTGCAGGAGAAGCTGAGCTCACATGACGTTGCAGCGCCTAAAAGCACGACGTCACAAGAGACCCGTCAGCGATTGGTCTAAACGAGAGACGTGCCCTCAGTCACGTTTCGGTTCGCGATTTTTATGAATACTGTTCTAATTTCCGCTTGAATAATCATGAAAAGTATAAATCAGACCGGAAATGATTACTAAGCCGTAAATAAAACAGCATAATTATTTTTTTCTCTGCTACGCTGGATGCGAAACAAAAAAAACAAACAACTATGGGCAAAAAAAAAAAAAAAAGGAACACAGCGCGGAACATGCTAGAGGTGTTTGGTTTTGGTTTCAGATGTCTGTGTCGTGTTTACTTCGGGAACCGAAAGGAGAGGACGTCCGACTTTTGTGAAAACCAAAAATGGTGCTGTTATTTAGGGAGCGTCCCCCGCGGAGGAACCTGTTCCTGCAACGGGTCGCTGCCGCTTTCCCCTCGGCATCTTCCCCGCGTCCCTGTCCTTCGGCAACGCGCCGCTGTCGTCTCGCTTGCGCGAATGTTGCTCACTGCTTCCCCAGACAACACAAAACATCCCCAGGATGTCCCACGGAAGTCCCCTTTGGGATAAACGAGACATCCCTGGGACATCCTACATTTTGCCTTTTTATGTCCCGAATGAGACTCTGCAAGCTCCCTGTGTAGTCCAAAAGGGTTCCCAGGGACGTCCCAGGGCAGTCCCACGGGAACAATTTTGGGATGCCATGTCCCGCAGGGGACAGCTGTGGGACCTGTGTCAGACACCTGGATCTGCTTAAAAGTGCCCGTGCGTCAGCTTTCCCACAGAGCACTGTGAGAGCCATTCACTGCACACAGAAAAGCGAGCTCAGCAATTGGCAACGCTAATAATATGCATAGGCGCAAAAGTGAAGCCCGAGGCGGGACATTGAGCACGATGGAACGTCGTGCTGAGCGTCCCACCTCAGGCTTCACTTTTGCGTCTAAGCATATTATCAGCGTTGCCATTTGCTGAGCTTGCTATTTTTTACCCAGTGATTGGCTCTCACAATGTTTGGCAGGAACGATGACCCACGGAAATTTCTTGGAGCGTACGTTGGGGGGAACCACAGTGGAAGGCTTGTCCTTCACAGACAAGTTCAGAAGTGATGTCGCCTCACTCTTTGGGCATGTGCGCAATGCCACCTCTGAACTGGCATTTGATTGGCTGTGGAGGCCCCTAGCCTTCTGCTGCGGATCAACACAAGGTGAAACATAGTATTTTGCTTAAAAACGCTGGAGTGTGTTACAGGCCATCTGCACCGGTAGCATACATTTTCTGTTCCATTGTGAGGCAGGTGACGCGCCATTTTCGGGCAGACACGTAAGCTTTTATTTGTACGAACTTCACAGACCGCGATAATCGCTAGTTTTCATTACAAGCCCAGTTGTCCATGACTGCATGGGACATGTTTTGCAACTGGGGCTGTCTCTTGCTTATTTAGGACTGCAACTGCAGTTCCGACTGGAAGCAAGAAAATTTGCAATCGCCGAAACTTAGTGCTACATGGTGGCAATAGTTCGTTAGGCCTTACATAACGAATAATAAACACACAAATAAGTACCACTATATAAATAGAAACAACACCTGCATCACGCCAGACCACAAAGTGCTCCCCACTTGCGTGACAGCCCTTTCATAAAATTGGGCAAGAATCTCAGCATGCGGCACCTTGTGAAATGGCTGTACAGTTTAATTGGGTATATTTTGTTTTTTACATGAAGCAGTATTGCACTTGTCCAAACAAACATCTTGCTTGTTTTCAAACCTCTTTCTTGTTTTCTAACACCTTGTGGATCTGTGGTTTCCCTAATAGACAAGGAAACAAATGAGCAGAATTACCTCAATTCAGCTTGCCCTAAAGAGTTACCAACAGAGCATTTTTACAGAAACAGAAATACAAGGGTTTAACTACAAGGAAAAAAATATTTGCGGGTCTTGAAATCCGACTCATTTCTGCACAAAAACCACCCAACAAGAATTGGGTCGTCAGGTATGCCCTCACTTGCACAATATACCAAATATTTACTAAGTTGTCTGCCGTCTAAGGCACATAATTTTAATGAAGAGCGGCGGAATCTTCAAAAGGGGATTTTTGGTGGCAACTAATGGGGAACAAGTAAGTTCCTTCAAAAAAAATTTGAGGACTATGCAGAATCACTCTCAACAGTTGCGGACTTACGACCCTTACAACCAGGAAGAGTGACTCCCGGCAAGAAGTACAAAAATCATTGTAACATTTCCAGCCAGACAGAAATAATTTCGTAAGTTTCAAGCCACACTGAATTGAGCACTAACAAATAGGCTTACACAATGCATCCTTTATCAATCCTCTCCTTGGCGTGGCGCAACCACGACCGTGTAGTATGTTCGATGTCCTTTAGGGTAACTGTCTTCGCTTTGCTTGGTTTGGTTTCAGTAATGTCACATTCGTCTGGGGTGCGCACAGCACCGAGAAAATGTCGCCCCCAAGGCCACGCCACTGTGTAGGTGCACCACATGACGCACTACTAGGCAAACGCGAAGCACCCCGCCGTGCGACGCGCTCGGTGCGGTCACTGCAAGGGCAAAACATGAACGGGTGGACGGTAAAAAATATCCGCAAGAGGGGCGGCGGCTCGCGCCATCTAGCGAGGAATGAAAATAACAAATTGTCTTTCAGTTGGATGGTTCAAGTATGCACTTGTTACAGCGAAAATTCGCCCGCCAACGTAAAAACAAAAACACATGGACTATGAAACAGAGCGTTTACACATATGCGATTTTATTGTCGGACAAGTGTAAAGCGATAGGTACACGTCCGGTGTGAAAATCAACAGAGGTGAGGGCACGCAGGGGTTAAAAGAAAAACAAGAAATTTAATTAGGCGATAAAAAGCCGCGCACGGCGACAACACAACAAAACTATCAGAACGAAATGCGAACACACGTTATTCAATAACACACTCACGAACCTTCGGGCAGCGGGGCCGCAAAAAAAACAAGACAGCACTCAATTCCTGACACAACGCGAAACAACTCGCCGCTCGCGACACAAACTGCAGCCGGGAAACAAGTTCGCCGGTGCAAAGAAGACGAAAGTTCCGAAAAAGGGAAGTCGCCCACTGCGGGACCCAAAGTCCAGGGAAAAGTTCAAACGAAGTCCGAAGACTGACCGACGCCTTGAATCCGACGAACGACGTAAGCCTCACGTGCCCGGCGTGGTGGACTGGTTGCTCTGCCGCCGACGTAACGCAGCACCGCACGCACACACACACACTTCCCGAAAAGGGAAAAACCGACGCCCGTCGTCACAGCAGGAATCGTAGCCAGAGCAGAGGGCTTGAGGGAACGAAGGTAGCAGCGCCGACATCACATTCTCTCGAGCTGCGGGCCGCCATGTTTCTCGAGACGAGGAAGGAAGACCGATGACGGAGGCGAGAGAGAGACAGAGAGGAGGAGCCGAAGGAAGCAGAGAGCGTTAACTCAAGGTCGCAGTGCGAGGACCTGCATGGTCTCCTTCCGACGGTGCAGCTGGTGCAGCAACGCACCGGTGCCGCGCGCCGCATGAAGTCCCAGGCGAACGTAGTGCAGCCGCACCGACACGACCAGGCGAACGTGACGCATCCGTCGGTGCAGCGCGGTGCGGTGCGCCCCAGACGAATGTGACATAAGGCAAGCTGTAAAGTAGACAAGGATCGGAAAGGCCGCCACAAAAAGCACTTTCCCAAATCTGTATGCATATGTGTTCACAAAGTCCGATGGATGCCTGTGATATGCGAGGCAAATGGATAACTGATTTTTATACAACTCTTTTAATTTCTCAGCACATTAGGAAGCCATGGCACAAAATATAAAATTTGAGCTATGTCATTAGGATTCGTTGAAGCTATATATTCTCTGCACCTATTTGTCTCTCGCTTTCTTACCTTCTCTACTTCGTTTCTCACTGAAAACTAATGTCTAGGATGAACTAGTACAAATGTTTAATCACAAATATAAAAAGAGAGTGCGCAGAAACCACGCCAATTAGACCACTGGCATTTTCCTATTTTGAAGGAGAACTTTCGGATTTGGAGAACTTTCAGACGTTTATGTTAAAGCGGCCATAAGGCCGCTTTAACATAAACGTATGTGGTGGAGTGTCATCAAAAATTTCTCGCTCCGACACATACTGCACATCACCTGACAGAACTGTAGTGTGGAGAACGCCCTCTTGTTCTTGGTGCCATACCACGTAAAAGCCGCCCCCACCTCGTGGCACAGCATCTTGCGGAGAATCCGGCCAGTGCTCTCCCTGGGGGTATCACCTCCAATTGTTTGCATGTACTTCTTCTGAAAAAAAGCACCATCAGAGATGCCAGACGTAAGCTTAAACTTGGCTTGTCAATTTTGAGAACCCATTAAGCACTGAAAGAACTTGTTAGGACAATGTGAGCAATTGACTCGAAGATATAAGTACAGATTAATTTCAAAAGCAATCTTCTGTGCTCATGCAAGGCAAGGTATGAGCATAGAAGCACTAACAAATAGGCTTCACACCAAGAGCAGAAGCACTTACTTTGTCTCAAAATGGTTTCCCCATATACAGACGCCTTATTACACTGAACGAGTGTGCTTGCATTTGCGCACAGGTGAAAGCCAGGACTGTACCATTTTTCCAAGTGCAATACCTTCCATATGCACCATAAATAGCGAGACAAAATGAATAAAACAATAATAGCTATAATAATCCTTATAATAGCTCCGGTTCACTGTTATCTTTCCATTTTACGAAAAGTATTTCAGCATCTGGATCGAAACACAAACAGAATTGGCCTCTCTGCTTACATTCCATTTCCTTTTCGGAGGTGAGGGGACACTTCTTTTGGCGATTTTCCCGGATTGTTCCTGTAGCGCAAAATTCCAGTTGCAGCAGCGTAACTAGGAGGTTGTGACTAGGGAAAAAATTGTCGAAAAACACGACATGGTCTGTGGGAGTTGCGACAGCCTCAAGTATTGAAAGTACAACACGTGTTCCTAGCAGCTTTGTGTGTCTGTGGTGGAAGACTTTCCACAGTAAGTATCAAATGCGTAGCAGAAACCTTCTGCACTGCACAGCATCCAGTTCTTGTATCCAAAGCAAATCGGCTTCCCTCTAATGAACTGCTTGGAAGGATGGTGACAAAAGTACTTCACCATGGACTCATCGACAGAGAGTGTCTTTTGAAAAATGCCATGTTGCCTGAATTTTTTGTTTAGCAAGTTCATCAATGGACACACCTTATACATTTTATCTGTTGGTCCCGGAAGCAGGTCATTGTCGGCTAAATGCAAGAACCGCTTTATGTCGAGGAACTGCTGCCTGCTCATGCATTTGGAGACGCATGCGATGCCACCGTCTTCATCAAGAGACCAGTACAGCCGTTGACTGGGAAGCTTGTGGTATCCACTCAACACGAGAATGCCGATGAATTTTCTCAAATCATCCAGGCTAGGAGCAAAGCCGTGCTCATTTTTTGGCTTGGCGTAAGTGCCAGTTTGTATTACGATATGAGTCAAGACGTCTTCATCCAGAATTCTGCCGATGATTTCATTTGGAGACTTGCCTAAGAAGTCAGCTTCTCTTCTCGCTGTTCAGCCCCATTTGTTGAAGACGACCAAGTGTACTCCGGGCTGCTGCTCATCCAGCTTGAATTTGTGACCTTTACCCGCTTGGCACGCCGCAGTTGGTTGTCAGCGTCCTTCTCATTCGCTTGGCAGTGCACTTCTAGTGTAGCTAAAACAAACATGCATACGTTCAGTCTTTGTGTCGAATGTCAACAGGACCTGCTCAATAGTCATAAAACTTGAGTCTCTTATCTGAGACATCATTCACTCGAACGCTGTTGGTGGCATCATCGTCTCCCTCTACTTCGTCTGTGTCAGGTGATGGGTCAGGAGGTATAATGACGACATCGACGTCTTCGTTGGCATCTTGGAAAACGTCTAGAGCTGCCTCTAAAGTCTCACTCAACTGGCAAAACATTTTTTTTTTCCGAAGAAGACGTCGGGATTCATAACTGCTGCAGACTGCAAGAAAATATGGACGAAAGCCCATTGTATTATACGAAGCACACATATCTTTATCAGACGTTATGTGGAAATACAACACGGAACATGAAAACCAAAATATGCGGTGTTGTATTTGCTCTATATTAAAAAAATTTTAATAAAAATCGGGACAAAATCTAGCGCAACGCAGCCAGAAAAAAATGTGAACGATTTGCTTATTGAGCTGCCTTCACCGTCCACATGTTTTTCAACTTCCTAAGGTGGACAGAATGGTAAACAGGAACGCAGCCGCCGATTACTTATTTAGGCATATAGACCCGACACCTGGAGTTAAAAAAAGGAACTAACAAAAACGAAATATTAAATCTCAAATGCTAAAAAAAATAAAAACCTGGTTGTACTTTTTAAAGTACACTGGGGGGGCGCTAATGGGCTAATAATAAGAAGACAATTAGGGGTGGGCATATTATCTTTATATATTCGTAAAGAATATTTAAAGACACATTTTGATATGTTTTGTGAAGTATTATGGAAGATGGTTTATTTGCAGAAAAATTGTGAATGTGTCTCTAAAACGTGTTTTTATGCCATGTTTGATAATTTTGTTTGCATAAAAATATTTTATTGATATTTCTAATTTTTTGTGTATATGTTGTATATCTTCTGTAAAATGTAATAAAAAAAAATTATGGTGACGTGAAAGCTTCGATGAGAAAATGACGACTGCAAAGTGCCATCGTGAAAACTTCTCAATTTCCACGCCTCGAGCTTCTTTATTTTATATATCAGCGAAAAAAATTGTTACGGTGTTCATATATAGCTGAATGTTCCTCCCAAGAACATGGCCTTTGTATATATTTTTAACGAAAATATAAAAAATATGACCTGGACCATCATTGCACTTGCTGATGTGGAATCACCCTGCCTTGGTATCACATGCAAGTCATGTATGCCAGACTGGACTACCCTATTGCAGGTCTGCTACATATAGAATCATAATTTCCCACGGGAATGTTGGTCACCAAGCAAGCATTAAAACCGACTTATGACGAAGATTACCAACAGGAAGAAAGTTTTTGTTGCATTGCACTCACGAGGAAACCTTTCACGTTTGTGCTGCTGCAACACACCTTTGACAAAACCGGGAACTATTTCTGTTTCGGATGGTCGTAGAAGAACAGACTTGTTGAAACCAACATAAGCGCGGGTCTCAAACCGCAGACGGGTCCTCTTCCAACAGGTCTCTACATTCGTTACCCCTCCACTTCACACTTTTCTTCTTAATTTTTACCATTGCCATTACAGCAACCCAGCCGTCTTTAGGGGAGTACTTCTGGACAGTGCTTATGTCAACGTCCCTGTCAAAGAACGTCTCGGGGATCCTTTTTCCTTTTTTTTCAATCAAGCGTATATTTTTTTAGTTATATCCAGTACAGATAGACTTGAACGGTCCACAGGCACAAAGGGCGAGCAGGTTACCTGACGAGGTGCAGGCGGCCTGGTAAGGGCAGCGAGGTCCAGTGGCAAACAAACAAAATGCAAACCTCCCCCCTCCATAAAAATAAATAAAAAAATCCCTGCATGCAACAACAGTACAGTTCCTAGAAACGTTAACACTAGAAAGCACGACAAAGTGCACAGATCACCATTTTCAAACAAGAAAAATAGAAACTAGAAAGATAGACAATGCGTGGGTGTCCTATACAGTACTTTATTTTAAAATAATATAGAAGGTATCGTTTCTGCCGGTCTTCATCTGTAAAAAGTACACGAAATAAGTGTCCTGAACCTCCCAAGCAGATTGTTTTTATGTACAATACGATGTTATAAATATAAATAGAGGCAATTTAGAAGCGTGAAACCTTTCTGTAGGTTTCCGCATCACTGTAACACCCTAAATTTTCGTGAATTATACACTAAATTTACCGATTTCTACAAGCTGAAATTCGTCCCTAGACAGAAAGCATTTTGTGTGCCTGTAAATTTCACAAATCATCAATTTGCAAATGTTAAGGTTTTTACAGTATTTATAGGTGACAAATTAGCATAGGCACCGAGCACAAAGTAGCCAGTAACCAATAGTAACAAATATGTTAGATGGTGAAAGGTGACATGAGCCTTGTTATAACGTTTAGGGCGTACTGAGTGAACCAGAAAGGGAATTTTCATGTCATTAGGAATGCATTTGCCTTCCGCTGAGGGAGAATGTTCTCGTCCATCTTCTTACCATTCACGAAATGTGCCGAACAGACCTGGAATCGGGCATGGGTGTTATGCGACAGATCACGATGGTGTTAAAGATACGTTGAACTTACTCGACTGTGTTCTGTAGGCGTAAAATTCTTGTGGTACAGCGTGGAAAGCCACTCTCTTTTTAGTTTTGGATCCTTGGGGAGCCAATGAAACTTAACTACACTGCATTCACAAGACGTTTGCTGGTGGACAGCACACAGCTGTCCACCAGCAAACCACAGCTGCCCACCCCTTCTACCGGTACAATGACATAGATTTTATCACGCGGTTCCGACTCTCCAAGGATACTACCGTCCGGCTGTTGAGCAGAATCGAACACATCATCGCCTTTGACTGCCTTCACAACTGCCCCCTGTCGCCCATCAACCAGCTCCTGGTCGCTCTTCGATTCTATGCGACAGGCACCTTTCAGGCATACCTCGGCAAACCTCACTCATGAGGGCCCTCACTCACCCTCATCTTGGGTGAGGTGAGGGTGAGTGAGTGTTTGAACCAGGAAAATTCATGAGTGTGAAGGTGAATGAGGGCTGTGAGGACTGTGAGTGCGTGAGGGTCGTGAGGGCAGTTAGGGTGTGAGGGCGGTGAGTGCCTGAGGGCCGTGAGTGCCTTTAATTCGGTGTGTGCTAAAAGCGTCTATACTTAATAAAAACTGAAAATGTCTTGTGCAGAGGTAATTTGCAGCTTTGTTTAACTTCCCTTCTTTTTCACCGTAAAAATAGTTATTAGGTACGCCCGTTTGGATTAGAAACAACACATACCCTTCAAATAGTCTTAAAATAGCATTCCTCGGCTGAAGCTCATTGCCGTCACATAAATATCTGACACCTATCATGACGGGCACACGTACCTGGTCGCCGTGTCCCGACGCCCCATTGGAAGATACGTCTTTCAGCTCCTTGTTATTTGTTGGCATTGCTTCTCCATCTGTGCGGCGCTCCCTGTTCAGAAAGGACAGTTGAGAAATCGAAGGCTGGCAAATCACACGTGAAAATAACGCCGGGTTCTTCGTATACCGAGAGCTTCAAAGCAAGCTTACCGATAGCCTCGATCCTTGCAGTGTGCTTGTCGCCCTTCCAACGTACTTGCACGTCGGTTGTGAACACACTTGGGTCCTTGCTGTTTTGAATGATGAGTGCCCCGATTTTCGTGTCGACAATGTCTCTGACACTAACAACGTAAAAAAGGCGGGTCCTGCCCGTGTTGAGCCACCTTACTAACACGTGACTCATGATTGAAAAGAACATCTAATCGACTATAAACCAAAAAGCCTAGAAACATGTCTGCAACGTGACAAAAGAAGCGAAGCAGGGGCGCGCACCTGTGCAAGGCTGGATTGAATTGGATTGAATGCGACTTCAACGGTATCTTGACACCAGTGTTGGCAGACAAGAATTGTTTTAGAGCATTTGAGAATGCACTGTAAATGCAATAAGCTATTCGCGTTGAAATTACTTATTTCATTTTATATTTAGTAGGTAATTTTCAAGGTGCAGGCGAGTTGGTCTATGTTGATCATGATGTTAAAATCCTGAGACTGGGAAATAAACTTGAAAGAAAAAGGGTAAGAAGACACAGAAAAAAGGGGACAGGACTAACGTCTCAAACTCAGCTCACAAATCTTATTCCGTCCACAGCTTTTATAGCCACCTCCCAAGGTCACTGCCAACTTACATAGATATGCTGATACACTTCTCCTTTTTTCTGTGTCTTCTTACACTTTTTCTTTCAAGTTTCCTTCCCAGGATTTTAACATCATGATTACAATACGCGTTGAAAGCAAACGGGCAAACATGTTTTGTTCGTTGCCTGGCGGGAGAGCTGGAGCCGGGCACGTTAACCTTTTTTCGGGGCAGCTGGAAATGATAAAGTAGAGATGTTTCTTTAGTAACGGAAGGCACTCATTTCGGTTCTAAAGGATGTCTTTGCTCGGTTTGGAATCCCTAATGTGCTAATCTCTGACCAAGGACTTCCCTTTGACTCAGCAGCATTCAGAGCAATCATGCAAGAATGGGACATTATTCATGAGCCATCACCACCACTTCACCCCAGATCCAATGGCCAAGTGGAGCGAACAATACAGACTGTTAAATCCATGCTCACTAAGTCGCGCAGCGATGATAAGGATCTTGCTCAACTACCGCTCCACCCCTAGCATTGCATCTGATACTCCAGCAGAGCTACTGATGGGCAGGACGCGAAGAACATTCATCCCCGCCCTACCTCAAAGCTTGGAACCAATGTTTTCTACTCAAGCTTCCAAGAAGCTTCTCAGAAACATCAGGAACAGCACTAGTATGGAGACTGCCACACCCAGGCTCTCTCGGCTCTCGCAAAGGGCCAGCCCGTTTGGTTTAGGTTAGTTTTGTGTGCACACCAGATGCATGGGCCTCCGCCTCTCTACCGAACTTGCACGCCTGTCGTATTCCCATTTTTTTTTCTTTCAAGTGCCATAAAGTATGAAGTAAGAAGAATACCTGGCAAAAGGCAGTCATAATACAAGTTGGACCCGAACCGAGGCGCTACAGTGCAAGCTCCTAGCGGTGATGTGTTCGTCAGAAACCACTATCACCTCGGATTATCCTCAGATCCCGTACTGTAAGGGCTGAAGATGACGGCTGCTCAGCAGCGGAGTACTTTCCTCATGAACCAGGATCCCAAGAAATGGTCAGGCTCGACCAGGTGTGACATGTTCAGGATGAATTACACGTAAACCAGCAAGATACCGAGACTGAACTCGCACAACATCTTGCGGTGTTTGTTTTCTTTTGTTCTTAAAAATAGGGCATGTTATGTATTAATTTGAATGGTTCCTGTAGTAACCCAGGCGCGCGCAGCGAAGCAGCAAGGGTCGGGCAGCCAACAACAATCTTTATTGTCCGCCGCGTGGTTATATACATTCAATCAAATAGGAAACAAATTTTAGACCAGCACTTTAAGAAACGGGATAGAAAATAGGCTAGGTGGCGCAAGCTACCAGATTCATTTAGATTCACTCAGAGCTCTGGATTTGCGGCACAAAAACGGCTAAACGAAGATTATAAAAAAAATCCGTTTCGGGCTAGGGCACTGAGTTAAGGATGCTGTGGCTAAGGGCTAATCTTGTTTCGGGAAAGTTTCAGGCTGACGATCTTGTCGAGCTTTGAAAGGGGACGCCAGAAAATCCAAATCCCAATCCAAAGTTTTATAGCTCTTCATCGCTCGCGGCCTATCGCAACTTGCATCGGCGTCACTGGTGGCACGTTCACTGCTGTTACAGAGCTTTGTTGGCTCTGTGAAGACGATCATGAGTCGACGGCACACATGTTTCGAGACCTCAGCCCGGACCGTATTTTTCGCACCGCAAAATTTAACTAAACATCGGGGATAGCTCACACATTGCCAGAACGTAGCCCTAGCGGTTGGAGCAAGACGCCAACATAAGGTCCCCGAATTAATGAGCAGCCATCGAAAATTTTCAATTAGAAAAGGGGGGCTCGTTCGCGGTATTCGCGACTCCGTCTGCGGAGTCGCTAATACCGCGAAACTGTGGTAAAGGTGCGAAAGGAAACTGTGGAAAGGAGCTTAGATTCCTTAGTCGAGGAATCTAAGCTCTTTTGAAGCAGCCTGTCGTGGTATGCTAGGAATAAATCACTGAGAATTGGCGCAATGCAGGATCCGATGCAGACTCCCTTTTTTTGAAGGTAGGTGTTACCGTTCCATGACGCAAAGGTAGACCTGAGGTAAAACCTGAGCAAATCAAGAAAGTTGCTTTGGGAAAGTCCTGAGGTGTTCTGGAAAGCTATGGCACCGTACGAGTCAAGGCTGTCTTCAATGCACTCTAAGAGGCGTACCTGAGGTAAAGCGTAGTATAGGTCCTTGATGTCAATCGAGAAAGCCTGGTATTGGTTGGCACTGTGTTCTTGTAGGAAGATGATGACTTCATATGAGTCTTTTACCAAAAAGGGGTCATCAACTGTTAATAAATTAAGTCTTCTTTGTAATAATATAGCCTAAGATTTTTGCCATGTGTCTCTTTCTGATACAATAACTCGCAAGGGACACTCAACCTTGTGCGTCTTGGCGCTGAAAAATATTTCTAAGCTAAGCTGTTTGCTTTTTTCAAAATAGGGGCAATGCTCTTTTATATTTAGGTCCTGAAGGAGCCTTTTAGCTTCACTTTTTACTTTTGCTAATGAGATGTCGTCGTGACGTTGGAAAACAGATTCGATAGCTAAAAGGGCTTTTACCCCGAACTCCTCTTTGGGCATGACAACGAAACCGCCTTCCTTGTCTGCTGGTGTTAAGTTTAAAGAATTCTCCTTCAAGTGATTTTCAACCTTTTTGATTGGCAGATGACTTATAGAAGGTTTATATCGTGATAAAATGTCTACGCCCTCTGAAGTGCATTTATCACACTCTTTCCCGCCCCCATCAAACTCTCAGGCCCATGTAAAAAAGTTAACGCCATACCAAAAACTAATACCGTCTGCCCTAAAAAGCATAGAACCCCATAAATACCTTGCTCAGAAGGAGTGATTTATTCCTTTCCCTTTGCTTGTGCGCCATAAAACCCCAATTATAATAATTATAATAATTCCTTTCCCCTTTCATGCGGCAAACAGGTACATAGGACAAACTGGAGGATGTATAAATGACAGATTAAGGGAACATAACAACAACAGCCGATTAGCAAACTCGGGACCTTTGGGCATTCACTGCCGTGACTGTGGGTGCACTGCGGACTTCGAAAATAGCACCGTAATTGGAAAGAACCATCACCAGTTAACACGTGAGATAATAGAGGCAGCTACCATCATAAAAAGGAGTGACACTTGTCCATCCATAACGCTTTCTGAAAAAGAATTGTTATATCTTGACTCTCGAAGGTAATGTGCAATAGACATTGCTATTTGTTTTGTAGAGAAGAGAACGAAGTGAGATGACAAATTTAATACGGGTAAAAGAAAACGAAAGAAGACAAAAATACAATTTGAGTTGTAAGTCAGCGCGACGTGAGTGACCGTTTTTTTGGTGTGAGTGTGAGTGTGAGTTAGTTTCCTTTAGCGCTTCTCCTTCAATATAATACCAGTCCCAATGGTTTAGCAAAGAGGCCCGTCTTCTCAGAAAACCCCCTCTCTCACTCAAGTCCGTATTCTAATTATTGAATCTTAAAAAGAAGTTGCCCCGAAAAAGCTGCAGAAAATGCACAAAACAAAGTGACAGCGCCTAAAAAGGTCACACCTGCATTTCGAACTACATGCAGTGCAGGATGCAGAATGGTACCCATGGGCTAGCTGCAGCTGTAACCCAGTGCTTGTAGTATATCGCAGCTGCTTGGAAGGGAGGGAGGCCACCTCCTTCATGCCGTGGTACCGGGAAAAGCAATACTGATGAGCCGCAGACGCCGAGCAGCTTGAGTGTTTCTGTGCATCCACGAAGCAATTCTGGGACAGCAACGACAGAAAACTTCAGTAGCACAGTTCACAAGAAAGAGACCGAAAGAGTAGGCATGCAGGCGAGCATGAATTGCGAACACAGCTAAAACCCAAGGAACAAGGAAGCAGAAAGGGGGCACATGAAGAAGCCTTTCGACTTCCTTGCATGTCGGGTTTGAGTCTCGTACAGGGTAGTAAAAAGCAACAGTACTGGTTCCCTAGCCTTTCCTGCATCAAGAAGCCTTGGAACAAAGAAATCCTACTGGTCATTCATCTTGTTTTCTCTTCTCGGGCGGATTACAGTGCACGCTGCGGCAGCAAACTGCCTCGAAGGGGCTCAACTCGCACTTCTAAGAGAATGATTGGCTAGCAACTTCTCCATTGTGTACTACGTGCACTCTATGTTTTAAAGGGGTACTCCGGCATTTTCTTCATTGTCCCCAATTTGCCTGAAAACTTGCTAAACACACCAACAAACATCGCTGAAATAGTAACCCAAATATTTGGCCAAAATGACTTTTTTTCGCAAAGTTATAGAATTTACAATTTTGGTCATCATCGTGTTTTTCAAAGTGAAAAGCTCTACTGGCGACATTGAAATAGTGATGTCATGGGTAGGCAGGGGTTCACTCTTTGGGCTGTAGACTTTGTTCCCAACTGATCACAAACAGTTTCATGGTGTCAAAAGAATGCTTTGGAAGGTCGCTCCAGGTCTCGCACAGCAGCACGAAACAAGTGCTCGGCATAGTTCATTTCTAGACAGCCCGATCGAACTGCAAGCCTGTCATCCCGTGACGCAGGCACATAGCCGGGGGAGGGGGCATGGGGGATTTGGCCCCCCCCCTCCCGAAATCTTCCATTTTGCTGGGACCTCCTTTCCCCCCTCCCCCACACAGCATTTTGTCATAGGCGGGACCCTCCCCCCCCGAAACAAAATCCTGGCTACGTGCCTGCCGTGATGTCACAGCAATGAAAAGCGCAAGTATATTTGAATCTTGGTTTTGGCGTCATTTTAATTTGCCGATTTTACAATAACAATTTTGAATTTCACGATAGTAAATAGCATACCGGAAAGAGTAAAAGATGGCAATTTTGAAGATATAGTTAGGTGGGGTTGCTCACAAAATCGCTGGAGTACCACTTTAAGCAGGTCTCTTTTATGTGAACACGACAGTGGTAGGAACGTTACTTGTGTCGAGCTAGAGAAGCCATGTTCGGGGCTACGCCAGCTACGTCCACACTGGCTTTCATGGCGGTTATGTGCAATGTACACAGCTTTCACTATTTCAGCCGAGTGCCTAGGCAAACACAGAAGCAGCCACATAAGACAATTAGGGGAAGACGCCAAGTTGTACAGGCTAAGGGGGAAGGACATAGAGCGGCAAGCTATCTAGTTCAGGCTATTCCTCTGAGAAATGCAGTCGGTGGAAATGTAGGTCAGTTATTCCCACCATTAATTTAGGTAACTAATGCAGCCATTACACTATTTTGCATATTTCTCTACTGCAATGCTAGTCACCCGCAACAAAAAAAACGCCACAAACTAAAAGGAAGTCTTGTTGCATTGTTAACACGGACATCAAGTCCATTAGGAAAGGCCACCTGTGGCATCCACCTGTTCATAAGCGAGCTGGAGTTGATCAAAACACAGCCGAGAATCTCTCGGAAGTATTTGGTTCCTTGTCCCGTAGCTATTGAATGAAAACACAGTGCAGTGGTGATTACCATCAGCACAGCCTTGCCACTGGCACTGCTGTCCCTCGGGTGGCACTTGCACGACATGGCCTGCAAGCCACATATATCTCTAAAGGAAAGCTGCATAGGATGCACTTACCGTGGTTAGCGTCGCCACCCAGAAAGCTTGCACGATCCTCTGTATGGCACGCAGTGCTGTTCAGAACAGAGCGGCACTGGCAAGCCAGTTGCTGCGAAGGCTCGTAGCGTCTTGCTGCGGCCTTGGAAAAGCTGCAAGTCACCTCTTTCACGCCTTGTGGTACCCATCAGCTTCAAAAGAAACGCTGATGAATCGCGACCAGCTATAACCTGTCGCACAAGGGAGAAAAAGGTGTGAATGTGCAGACTTTTATCTGTTTGCTTTTGTCTCGCGTCTTGAGTTTTGTTTGGGAAGAAAACAACAATGACAGTTCTTTAACAGTTATATGCAAAACAAACGAGAACGGCTCAGTTATTAATAAGATGTGTGCAGCAAAGGCACGGGTGCGAGGGGGTAGCTCCGCAGAATGTTCTTTTTGCACGGGTACTCGTGCAAAAAGGGTGCTTTTGCTGCACACAACCTATGTTACAGAGTGTATAGCACGCCGCTGATCGCTTGCGACGATTTTGTCCGAATAATCAAACTTTCAGACTTCAAGCTGTCCGAAACATTGATCGTGAATATGCACTATTTCTATGGGGTAAGTCACGGTTCCGCTTTTAGGTCTGAAATATCGAACAAGTCCGAATTATCGGAGTCTGAAAAAACGGTCGGCGACTGTAGACCCCGAAAGCAATTAAAGAGAAGATTCAACAGCAACATATTGATACAAAGTCATAAATCTAGGTAATGCTAGACATGAGTATGCTTAAGCAGTGAAAGGTCGGCCCATAGATTGCAAGTCGCTTCGAAGGGAAAGAAAGAGGTATTCCGAGTACAATTTGTGTACAGAACGGACGCATGTGTTGAAGTACTTTGGATCAAACTCAACAGTCACTTGTCTCCACTCGGTTAATGATCTGTTAACAAAAACGTCGCACGATGAAATGTTTAAAATACCCATTGCCACCTGGACCTGCGTCATATACAGTGGTTTCGGTCGACACCCAGAAAACAAGTTTTTTAGGTTGGCCGGACACTTGACCTCGAGCAGAATTAGTTTTTTCGTACAGCACTCACAGTCAAAACTCACAACACCATCTGGTGAGCACCCCATCACTGGAAAATCCTTCCAGATGACAAATCCCCTTTTCTCAAGCACAGGGCAGTGTCCATCAGCTGTCAAGAGCGACATGTAGAGGGCAATGGCCTTTGGTTTCTTGTCCTTCCCTTCTTTCATGGCTGGGGTCTGAACGGTGCTCATGCACGAAATAGCACTAAGAAGGCCTCTCATGCCATGCGGCCTTGGCTCTTCGTCTATGTCCTTAGCTCTTGTTTTAAAGGAGTGGCACACTGTGCTTGTCACTCTGTGGCTCTCCTGTGCAAGTATCAGTCGCGAGAGGATGACTGTGCTCAAGTACTCTTCTCTACGCTATCAATTATATCATCTGTGAATATTTCTCTGAGGTCATCAACGAAGCTGTCGAAATCATTCTTGTCTGTTGTCCTCGGGAGATCCGTCAATATGGGAGCGGATGCAGGCCGTGGAAGACTGGTATCTGGAAGAGGAACTGGTAGAATTCCTTCATTAGCTCGCAGTGTTTTCATAACCTATTCAATGCGAATCAATTTAGTGCATGATAAGCACGCGTCGGGCACCAGCCCGACGCGTGCTCGAACAAGGACCTAAGTTCTGCCTCCCACCAAGGCAAGACGCCATCGATAAGGTCGTAATGGTACGGGAAATTGCGTCCAAAGCACCTCAGGAAACATCATCGCAGATCATCAATGAGGGAGTTGAATGCCTGGCCAGCTTACGCAACCCGGACATCCCAAAGATGACATTTGCCTCAACGGTGCAGGAACTACGTCGCAAAGACCTAAGGCTGTGCCTCTCCGACAAAGAGGGAGGGTTTGTAGTCCTTGATGCGGGGTCGTATGGAGAAAAAGCCCAAAAAGCCATAACGAAGAACTTCAAACAAGTGGATCCAAAACAAACACTATCAGCAAAAAAAGCCATCCTAAAATTACTCGAAAAGGAACAATGCAGAGGCCTCATCACCAAAATCAGAGGATCGCAACAAGGTGAATTGTGTGTCTTTTTCTCGGCAAAAACACACAAAAATGATGTTCCTTTTCGCGCCATCGTTTCAGAGAGACACACATGGCAAAGTAATGTGTCACAGGTTTTGGCAAAGATTCTATCACAAGTTAAAGTAAACGACCCCTTCAGAATACCAAACTCGGACCGAGTGATTTCCTTCCTTCGGGAAAAAGGATCTGAAATTGTTTCGGGTTTCTCCTTGGATATCCAGGACATGTATTATTCGATTCCCCATGCCGCTCTCCTGAGGATCCTCCGGACAACCATCGAGGAGCAGGGCCTTCAATGCTTCCAAAATGCGGCTGGTATGAGCCTCGATAGCTTCTTGGAGCTTCTAGAAATCTACCTCACAGCGACTGTGGTATCACACCAGGAGCAACACTATGTACAGAAAAGTGGAGTCTGCATAGGATCCCGAGTTGCCCCATACTTGCGCGATTTGTACCTTGCAGCATGCGGTAAGAATATCCAAGAAAATCTAAAAGATCAACGCATCGAGGCCATTTTTCGGTATGTAGATGACTTTCTCATATTGTGTAATTCCGATGCAGACCAGCCGAGCAACGGGTGTTTAGATGATGTCATACGCACCTTTAAACACAGCTGCCCAGGACTATCTTTCACCCAGGAACTTCCGGTAAACCAGTCCAAACGGTTTCTGGATCTCTCCTTGGAGCTCAGGAATACCCACGTTTGCTGGATGTATGAAGCCCGCTCATGTAAAGGATTCCTTCCAAGCAACTCGGAACACTCAAAAACTGTAAAACGAGGGTTGGCCACCAAAGCTCTTGTCTCGGCATTACAGAAGTCTTGCCCCCATAGAGTCGGCCGCAGTTTTCAAAAACAGCTCTGTAGGCTTCAGGACTCTGGTTACACAAGCACACTCTTAATACCGGTATGCGAGAGCCTCTGCAAGCAAGTGCGGCAAAAACAGGAAAACAGTGCACAACCAACAAAAAAGAAGCCTCCCAAACCTCTTGTGGTGATGCCATACATCCACGGGATAACGCATCGCCTAAAGAAGATGGCCGGCCGCCAAGGCGTACAGGTCGTATGCTCAGCCCCCAACAAGGCATATGCCATGTGCCGTAAGGTGAATTGTAGGAATGAGCAAAATCAGAGGTCCACCTGTGGCATCGCGCACCGAACACTGCACGCCCCGTGCGAGAAAGGAGCTGTGTATAACATCCCGTTGTCATGTGGCAAATGCTACATTGCACAAACTGGGCGGTGTATTAACGACTGCACCAGGGAGCATGCAGCTTCCGTTGGCGCACTCATGTCAGCTGGCCATCTTCCGGCTCATTGTCGAGTGTGCCAATGCGCTCCTGATTTCGAGAACATTACCATCGTCGGAAAACACAAAAACCAGCTTGCAAGGGAAATCCTGGAATCCCTGGCTATTGAGGCGCGCGGGGATGACTGCGTGAGTGCCGCCTCCATTACGCTATTTCCGAAAGAAAAAATGTATCTTCTGGGAGCACCCCAAGTGAGAAATCAAGTCAGGAACATGTGAACGCTAGCCACCAAATATCATACTGAAGAAGAAGAAGTTACCCCTGGGAACTCAATAGTATAATTCATGAAGGTAGATGAAAAAGAAAAAGAAGAATTTCAGTAAATGGTTGATAGTCCAGCAGTGTATGTCTCTTTTTCTCCACTCCTTGTTTTTTCCCTCTACGTTCAGCTGGAAACTTTCGGAATCACCTTCAACACCTTGGTTTTGTGGCCATACACCTTTTCAACAGTCTCAGGTGTTACATTCTGCTTGGTTGATGCGTTCCAAGTGCATTATGCATCAGTGCAGGCACTTCCGGTCATCCCTCTGCCTGTTGCGTCAACTACCTTCAGTAGCAGTGCTCCGACATGTGAGCACGTCTCCCCCAAGGCTGCTGTGCATGTGCAGAACACATTTTGGAGGTTTTCTCCCTCAAAGCAGACACTGACGTCGTACAATCTCGATGTCGTCTGTGACAACCTTACGATGGCCTTGAGCCGACATTCAGTACCATTCCTTACACACATGATGACGTCAACAGGGCCAGAGTTCAAGAGATTGGTGGCTTCGGCGAACCCCCTGTAATTTTCAACAGGTTTTCCGTCTATGTCTAGCCTTGCCACCATGTAGTCGTAGACAACTGAAATAAATATAAAAATGTGTTAATTTGATAAGGGAAAATAAACAGTGTACTACAATCAATAAATACTGTGGGGCTGTTCTGCCTTCCGGAAGGACTCTTTGAGCCCTTCAGGGGCAACAGTAGCGGCCTTCTTCCTCTACAGAGCGCGATTAAAAAATAGCCGCGAACATGCAATTAAAACGACTTATTCTTCGCGGCAGTGGCGTCACGAGGGTCAGCGGCACCCGGGGCGGTAGCCCGCCGCGACACCCCCCCTCCTCCCCACGCGCGCGTGGCCCGTCGCGACTCCTCCCCCCCGCTCTCGTGGCCCACCGCAACACCCCCCTGAGCGCTGCACCCGGGGCAGTCCGCCCTCCCCTTGTGACGCCACTGCTTCGCGGTCTCAATATTTCACAATTTAGGGCAAAGCTCAAGTTTTCAAATTATTCGCGAGTGTGGATATTCGCGAGGCGGTGGAATCTCAATGTAGCTTCCAATGTGTTTACATTTTACCGGGATGGTTCCGCGGGACCTATTTTTCGCGAATTGTAAGCGATTCATGGAAATCGTGAAAATGAGGTTTTTGCGAATATTAAGCCGTTTACATACTGTTTCGTCTCTGAAGAAATTTTCTAAGAGTCCTGCCGCGGTCACGAATGTAGATTTTTCTCGTTCTCTGGCAATCATTCATCATCAGGCTGTCCAAAGCGCGCACATGCAGCGAGGAACACGACCGCGATCGACTGCCCCGGGGTCAAATTGACATCCGGAGAAGTCGCACTGGTGTAAAAGCCAGATTCCTTGGAGTTACTCTGCCGCCGCGGCCACTCGATTAGGATTCCACCGTGATCAAGCGGCCGTGGTGCTCCCAACAAGGGTCAAAATTTGCTTTGCGGCGTAAAAACAGCAGCAGTTGATATCAAGCGCAAAGCGATCGAGCCACTGGGTGTTGTCGGCTGGTGGTCCGCCACAGATTACCTCCATGGATTCAGGCCTTTAAGCGACATTTATTACCGGGAAAAGGGTATAAAATAGCATGAACTCACGTGGTCTCTGAATCGCAGGCCATAATCTTGTGTCGTCGACCCACTCGCAGTTTGATGCCATTTGATTAACAAAAATGCACTCGACTGACTCAAATACGACTTCAAATGATTAACCGCATGCACAAACTATACAAAAAACATATAAGAACTACATAATATAAAGGTGGAAAGCAAACAAACTCGAAAATAAAACTCCGCTGGTGGAGGCCGCAGCAGAAAACACAGCATACTGGCGAGAAACTGAAGGGCGGCTAGGTGGAAGGGTCACGTGATATCAAGATGGCGGCGCCCATGGAAAGTTGCTGTAAAGCGCCTATAATTGCTTTAGCTAGCTCAATGGCATGGCTGTGGAGTTTAGAAAGCAAGCTAGAACAGCCCAATAGGATGATATCCTAGGCTCACAATTTCTAATTAAAAATTTAATTGTAAACAATGACTTAATGCGATGGCTATACACAGAACTAAGACATGGTTAAATCTTTGCATAGGTAGCAGGGACAAAAGCACATGATACTTGTGTCCTGTATTTCCTTCATCACTGATATTCTCATCATAAATGTCCATGTGTGCTGCTTTTTTTTTTGTTACTATGTGTTTTGATATTTTTTAAACATGTTGAGACATGAAATAGAAGAGATCTTCAGGAGGGCCCTATCATTGAAGGGCCCAAATAAATAGTTGTGCCTGGCTTGATTTGCGTCAAGGTAACCACGTGGTTTAAATTAACACCATGTATGTTGCGCATAACTAAGAAATTAGAAAATAATTAAATCAAAACATGCCCGTCATGATATACTGTAAACGACTGAATTTTGCGAGGACCTAATTTTTGCGAGTTTCGCGAATCGCCTACGATTCGCGGAAAATACGTCCCGCAAACAATTCTGGCAGTATGTGAACGCTACGGAAGCTACACTCGATTCGCGAAAATTAGAACCCGCGAATAATTTTAAATTTTCAGCTTTGGCCCGATTCGCGGAAATGTGAGCCCGCGAGAATTAAGTCGTTTACAGTATGTATCTTCGTTTTGTTTTATTTGTCCCCTGTAGGAGTTTTCCCTGTTTCACCTTTTTTACTTTCTGTCTTCAAAATATAATGATCAGCTATGTTTTTTGGTACATAATGATTGCATACAATGTGTTACATTTCTTTGGTTTTATTGAGTGTTATACTGCTGAAAATTATCTTAGACTTTTCCTCGTGAATGAATGGGGCCTGCATAACTGTTTGCTTGGTTTACTCAATACTGTTACACAAAGCTCAACACCCTCAAATAAATGTATATCACTGTGCAAATAGACCATTCTAACTAAATCATTATAACCAAGTAATTCGAGCCAAAATTTCTTCAAACAGCTGTATGTCTGCAACTGCAGCACATATTAGAGCACCTGGCAGTGAAGCACCAAGTTGTGAAAATAGGTGCTCTCCTAATGCTTATTACCCATGTTCCATTTAAACCACAATGTGTTGTGGTTCAAACGCTCTTCGAGACACGCTGAAAAAGTTTGCTTGATGCTTATTTCTTTCGCTCTCGCAGTCTCCCCGCTAGGCCAGCTGATGACAGTAAGCGAGAGCCCAGTGGCCACGGGATGATGCTGCATTTGGATGCTCGGCAACCAAACGGGTGTTTCCATGCCAGAGGAGACGGCAATTTTCATCAAATTTTGGATATGCTTGAAAAAAATAATATGAGTAAAGACACATCTGAAAGTAAGGATGGCTAAGTTTGAGGGCTGAATTATGTTTATTTTTGCTGACGTCATGCTTCAAAGTGCGGGGAATCGGAGGAAACCTCCTGTACTTCAAAAAATTGCTGAAAAAAAGCTATTTTTACCACATAATTTTACGTTTGCATGCAATCGAGCACTAATATATTATATCTTACCTTGAAAGGAAAGCACTTTAGCTGCCATTTTGGGTCCAGAGGGGCACTCGAAACCGAAGCAAATTTTAAATATTTCTTGAATTTGTTTTGTCAAATTGAAATTAAAATTGGTCTAAGAAACTTTTTTTACTTATTTTAATAAACCTTATACTCGACTAGGTTGCATTACAATTGTAAAAATTATTCGGACAGTTTTTAATTAAAGCTGAGGATCTTGACATTATGACATGTCTATTTATAGTGACTAGAGAGTGCATTTTTTTTTTTTTTGCTCTAAACTATATGTCCGGGCGCGCTTGCAAATTGAATAGCGACAACTCGAAATATTGTTTGGGATACTTTTTATCAAAGCCAAAACAAAGCACATTTGCAGCTCACCGGCGTTTTTGTTTCTTCTTATGTAAATAAATATAAAATATAGTCCAGAAATACTATATCACATTTAGAATATCAGTGTTTAATTAGCTTTCAGTTCATGTCATAGGCTAGAACACTGCGCACGTCTGGAACGTCACCGGTGTGATCCGTCTGCTGCGATGTCTTTAAATTCGCATGCAAAACTCTTCCTGCACGATGGATGTGAGTGTTATTTAGCTACCATGTAATACTATTCTTTTGGCACGCTAATTTGAAGGTTTTATTTCCACTTTACAAGTGCTCAGGTGACGGGAGACAAAGCCGTCGTCTGCTAACCGAGTTTGTGAATGCAGACGGCTCGTCAGCATTGGTTAGCAGACGGCGCGTCTTCACTTTTTGGTCATACTGGGTTTGCTTGTAAAAAATGAAATAGTGGACGCGGGAGATCGTCAACGATGCCGAGCGATGACGGTGATTTCGCTTCCTCTTCAACGAAAAGGTATTGTGGTGCAAATACATAGTGAAACTGAAAAACAGACAGTGAAACATTGGAAGAAGCAGAACATTAAAAGTGGATATTCAGGCCAATAGCCATTCAAAGGTTATAACACAACAGAAGCATGTTGCGTGTTTACCACTTGTAAAATATATGTGTCCCCTATATATAAAAAAAAGTTGCGTGTTGTGCTCCTATTGAAAACCTTTAACTATGAGTATTCGCTTGCCCTTTCTGGCATATTGAGGTCTTATCTGAGTGACATCTGTATATAGTATTTCTGGACTATATATTACATTCATGTACATAAAAAAAAGAAATGTCGGTGAGCTACAAATGTGCTTTGTTTCGGCTTTGATAAAAAGTGTCCCAAAGAATATTTTTGAGTTGTCGCTATTCAACTTGCAAGCGCACCCGAACATATTGGTTAGAGCAAAAAAAAAAAATTATGCACTTTGTAGTCACTATAAATAGACATGTCATAATGTCAAGATTCTCAGCGTTAGCTGTACAAATATAATTAACAAAATTAAGTACCCCGTGCAGTGTTTCACTCGACCGTACCAGACGACGGCGTGCGTTGCCGACGAGATGGACACCTGGAGGCGATGTTCTGCCTCATATTTAAAAAATAATTTCTCCAAAATATCGAAAAGTACTTGTGTAATTTTTTGATATGTTGAGCAAAGGGGGTTGGTTAAGCTTTCGGCTATTTCAGAAAATGCAAGCACCATTGCCCACATGGCTTTTTTTTTTTACCCTCTATATGGTTGTTTTTGAAGAAAGTGACATATTCACCATTTAATTAAAAACTGCCCGAATAATTTTTTATAATTGTAATGCAGCCTAGTCGAGCATAAGGTTCAGAAAAATAAGTGAAAAAGTTTCTTAGTCAAACTTTAATTTCGAGTTGACTAAAAAAAGTCAAGAAATTTTAAAAATTTGCTTAGGTTTGGAGAGCCTGTCTGGACCCAAAATGGCGGCGTAAGGTGTTGTACTTTCAAGGTGAGATAGAATATATTAGTGATCGATTGCATGCAAACTTAAAATTATGTGGTAAGAATAGCTTTTTTTCAGCAATTTTTCGAAATGCAGAAAGTTTTCTCCGATTCCCTGCACTTTGGAGCATGACGTCAGCAAAAATATGCTTAATTCAGCCTCAAACTTAGCCATCCTTACTTTCAAACGTGTCTTTATTCATATTATTTTTTTCAAGTATATCCAAAATATGACGAAAATTGCAGTCTCTTTTGGCATGGAATGACCCAAACGTTATCGGATTGCTCGTGTCTTGCTTATCTAAAGAGTATATCTTACTCTGCAGCCAGTAGTCATACTATGGTGTAATATTTTTAGGTACTGAGGAAGACACATGCAGCAGAGAAGCTGAATTCCGGAATGCAGACATTAAAATTTGTCTTACCACAGCAGGCTTATCGGACGAGGACTCTCTCTCAGCAAGCATTTTCTCCATTGTTGGTTGGAGGTCATTCCGAGTTGCTGGTAAGCGCAAGGAATAAAAACATTAGGGCGCACCGAACGTTGGACCAGCTGATAAGCCACCAAAACCAGTGCACTCAGAAAAATGCGTGCCACTGTACACCTTGTCCGATCAATGCCTGCAGGTGTTACAAGGTGCTATGAAAAAGTTTCTGAAATCGATTTATGGGAACAAACTACATGACCTCATACTTTGTTGGCTGCCATCTCCCTCGAAGTACTCCCCTTTGAAGCTAACGCAGCAGTCCCAGTGACTCTGTCGTTGTTGGAACACCTTCTTGAAGTCCTACAGGTTTGACTTGAGCTAGTTGGTACGTATTTGATAGGGTCAGCTGAACACAAACATCTATCTGCACACTGCCGGTCCTGGAAGCGCACTCTTAATATTAACAATGTTGCCATTATAGGACGACACAGGAACGCATGTGCACGAGAAATAATTGAATCTTCCACATTTCGGGGAATACTCCTGACCTTAATGAGTTGTTAAATATTGCACATAGTGAAGGTGTGAGTATATCTTGAAAGTTTTGAGAATTGCAGATGGTATACCATCGTGCCTCGCAGATAGCGTGGCTTTCATTTTTTTTTATACCTAGCTCTACAGATTCCTCGTCGACATTATTGTAACCCCCTACATTGGCAGAACAGAACAGTTTAAACAAACAAGAGTAGCTGATACAAAAATGGCTGATACAGAAAACAGTCTTGGCAGAACACATCAGCACACAAACAATAATCAATCAATCAATCAATCAATCAATCAATGTTTTTATTCAAGTGCCCAGGAACAACCTTGCGGTCTTGGTACAGGTGCACTGAGTAAACATGTAAGGTATAACAGCGCATAAATCAATAGTACAGACAACACACATAATGGACAAACCCTAAAAACAAAAATGCACTAAAAATATACAAAAATAAACACGGCCACACAACACACGTTAAGCTTGATGGTACTACCGCCACCACCAATCGTTAGATAGAGAAAAAAGGCATCCAAAGTATGGAATTCGGGTGTGAACACCGCAAGTTAGTACATACAATTCAAATTTAAGTGATGACCTTTAACATTTTTACATTTACAAACTGCGTGTTATTGTTAAATATATAGAGTATTTCAGAAAAAGAAAATTATAAGTATGCACAAGTCTGGACACAGGATCGTGGAGGTTGAGTAGACGCCTATTGTAGGACGCATTTTGCCTTGTTATTTTTAGAGGAATTTTTAAGAGTACTGTAGACAACAATACCATGCAATAAGTGACGGCGTGGACAAGTTTGTATAAAATTAAGATGTCGGCAAGTTCTCTCCTACAACGCAGAGTAGGTAGTGCCACGCTACGCTGAACTGGGACAGGGACATCAGTAGTGGTGGGCACAATGTACGCTGAGTAACAATGTCTGTAAATAGAAAGAAACTTGTTTGAACTCGTTCTATTTTCAAGGAATTTGTGGCACAAATTCCATTCCATACAACTGAAGCGTATTCCAGCTGCGGTCGGCACAATGCACTGTAAGTATAAGAAATGTGCAAGGGTTAATAAACTCTTTAGTGATGCGGCACGCACACCTGAGCGTGCGTAGAGCTGCGTTCACGATGTGATCAACATGGCTGGAAAAGTGTAAGGTGCTGTCAAACACCACGCCAAGATCTTTGATTCTGTTCATACGTTCCAAAAGGTCTGGCTGAGCTTTTATAGGGCACTTGTTCTCAAATACTTTGAGCGTGCGGGTGATATTTTGAACATAGAACAAGCATCTTCGCACAGAGCAGAAAGATTGAAGCAGTACTTATTTACTTATTTGAAATCGGAATATATTATGTGGCCTTCAATTTATTTTGATCGTTCATGCACGGGTAGTTACTGATCCAGTGTTACTGCATGGTTCTTGCTGACTCTCTTAGTTTCCAGATGTCCTTAATTCGCTTGGCACATACATCCCTCATGCTGAAAAGCGCCGACGTTGCGTTCGCGCTAACGGTGTCCGCCAATTTTTGACTGGTTGCTGTCTGCTTCAATTTGCGTCGGCACACTAACAGCGCTTGAATCTCTAGCGTACATTATAATAACTCTATGAAGGATACCGTACAAAGTTTTCAACAGGGAGCTCTGCCTCCTTTCCCCTCCCCACCTCCCCCAATGTCCTGTTTGCTACTCTAGAGTGCAGAGTCCTGACAAAAAAAAAGCCTATTAATCTGACGTTTCGGAGAGGAACTGGTGGAGCAGCTGGTTTGTTTCCACCGTCTGATCCACCATTTTTCCAATCATCTCAGCCTGTTGATTTATCAGCTGCCGCTGGTGGAGCCTGTCCTCTTCTTTCATGATGAGCTTTCGGTGGGCCAGCTTGCCATCTGTCATCTGCCTTTCCCTTTCCAGGCTGATTTGTCCTTTTTCCAAGTCGATCCGTCGATTTTCAATCATCTGCTGCTCCTTTCTTAGCTTTTGCTTTTGAGTCATCACATGGTTCTTGGCCTGAAAATTCATATGAAGAAACTCAAGCCCCCAGCTGAGGTTTCTTTTTCTACATCCTGCACAGAGCATAAAGCAATAAATTAGTATTGATACCAATACATAACTACTGTATTGAGGCATCTTGAGGGTGAATACTAATACATTATCTACACTCTGGCAGTAGGATTTATTTTAATCAAAACATTTCCAAACCCATGCCTCTCATGGAGTATTGCTTAGACAATGCCCTGGCTGATTTGTAAATGATTTGTTACATCATCCACTGCCGCTCGTCTGTCTGACCAAATCATATCACGTGAACGTTCACTGTCATCATCAGCTGTGAACGCAGATGGCGTCCGGCTCCTTGCTTATGGCTGCTTATCCAAGTTTTCTGAGTTTATTCTTGGCTAGATATTCGGAGTCTATCAGGGTTTATAATTGTTAAATTTCCAATTTTCCGAAATTCGGGATTTAATTTTACTGTGTTTTAAATTTGTCAAACTTCAAAATTACAATAAATAATTACCAGACTAAAACATACACTAAGTTGATAAAAGCTCCTAGTATCGAAAGATATTTGTGCAGCGGCATTTGGCAATAACACATTCTTGCAATTGGGAGTACCAACTATTCCACGAGAAATTTTCCAAAATGTGTTGTTTCAGTAATCATCCCTACTTTGAAATAGTCAAACTCGAGTCCACGCCAGCGAGTCCACGATTCGCGGGCATGGACTCGAGAAGGCGCTCCCTCCTGGGCTCCGTTGACCTCCCCCCTGAGTCGGTGATACAGGGGGAGTCTGGTGGGCTGGAAGTATGGGAACTTGGGCTGGTCGGGGACTGTCTCTCAGGAGCGGCGGGTGGCAGCGAGACAGTGCGTGCACGTCGAGAGACTTGTTCACAGTAGTTGATCTGCCGCCGTGGCCGAAGCCGCGACACCATGCTCTCCCCCCCGGGTGCGCTCTCGCCGCTGGGCTGTGCGGCGAGCCGTCGGGCACAGGACGGTTTGGAGGGCTCAACCCTGTGGGCTGTTGGGGAGCCAGCCGTCCCGGCCCCCGCCGAGGTCGGGGGCACAGGTACCTTCCCTGGGCTGGTGGGAAGGCCTGCTGCCTGGGTGGCCCCCCAGACGGGGGGGACAGGGGTGCGACAGCGGATCCGGCTGTCGCGGCCATGCTGGTCGAGGGGCGAGAGCGTCGTCCGAAGTCCCACCGGGTAGGTCCCTGGCGGACGAGCCCGCCAGCCCGGAGCCGGGGGGGGGGGTGAGGCTCCGAGGTAGACGCGGTGCTCCAACTGGTACGCGACAAACGCCACATACATCTGATCGAGGTGGAGGTGGATCGGATGTCGGTACTCGATCCCCGTGAGACCGAGCTCACGGGGAAAGAGCCCCGCGAAGAGCTCTGGTTCTCGCGTGAGGCGCGCCGGTGCATGGCGGAGCTGGTCGGCCGGTGCCTGCGCCCGGTTGATATCGGCAGCCACAAGGCGTGTGAACGCCTCGGCCTCCGGGCGGTCCGCGAGGTGGGGAAGTGCCACCCGGAGGCGGTCGAAACCGCCATCAAGCGCTGGATGCTGAGAGCCAGGTACTCCTCGGTCCGACGCAAGCCGTACCTTTCCCAGGACGGCGATGTCGCGCTGGTCGAATCTTCGAAGCCCGTCTGGGTCCGTGGGAACTGGTCCATCGACCGGGACGGTCTGGATGCGGGGAACCATTCCATGCCGGGGGGCAAGCCCCCGAGCCGCCGCCCGCTCTCTTTGTCGGACCGCGCGGCGGACCATGATTTCATCCTGGTGCTGTGCCGGAACAGCCTCCTCGCTACCAGTGATGTTCTTGGCGATGATAGCCGCGGCTTTCATCGCCTTTCATCGTAGTTGTTGGGAAGCTTAAAAGCTTCACTGCCCTTCTATAAAATCTACAAGTTTTATCACTCTTATAACAATACAAGCCTCTTCCTCTATCCAAGAAGCACAAATAGTATAGTCCAAACTGACAACCGGAAAAGTGACTTGTCGTGACCCAAAGGTACATTGACTTGTTGTACTCTACAAACCTTGACGATGCAGAAGTGAAACTTTATTTTGTTAATAACCCAAGGTGAAAAAATATGAAGTGGCCTCTTTTCAAAAGCCCAAACCCTGTGCTTGACCAACTTTGTAAGTAAAATGTTGTCTTTTTTGCTTTTCATTTTGCCATCGTGACCTCAATATTGCGAGCTTTTAGGATAAATCCGAAAAGCCAAAAATTTTACCGGTGAGCATTTTTCTATGTTTTTCGGATATATTCGAAAACTCGGAACCCTACTTATTGCTGACATTTGTGCGTCCTTCATGAAACTTCTGTACCCATTCAAATATGCTTCGCAACAAAACACTTCCTTTATGCAGTGCCAAAGTCTTCGATAAATATTTTCACCAGACACATCCTCAGATCACATAAACTGTCTCCCCCACTTGTGTGAATTACAATTGGGGCAGTTTGTATGAAAAGTGCTGATAATAAGCTAGTGTGACCAGCAAACCTTTAAGATAACCAAGGTGCGGATAATTTTTTAATCACCTCTATAATACCAATGAGTACGCCCTAGAAGCATAGATGGGTTGTTTAAAGACTACAGTTAAGCCTCGATTTAACGAAGTTGACTGGAGCCGCAAATTACTTTGTTACGTCGCGGGATTCGTAAAATCGGGAAATGCATTTTGTGGCCATTAGATTCGATAATTACGACTTTAACGCAGCGGCATCCAAGCTGTTTCCGCGGCACCGTATTAAAGCTTTCAATTCTCAGATATTCCCCGGATATCGGAACGTTCTTGGCTCGCGCGTCCATAAACCACGTGTAAAGCGCTTCTTCCAACTTTTCGTACAGCGTAGTCTTCAGGTTTTTCTTTTTGGTCGCCTTCCCTGACGAAGTCGCTCGAAGGATAGCGTCCTTCCCCTTCAAGATCGTTGACAACGTGCTCGCTGGGATGCCGTGCTCTGTAGCAACGTCGCATTTTTTACGTCCACTGGCAACAGCGTTAATCACCTTCGCTTTTTCTTCTAGAGAGAGAGAACTTTCCTTTTCTTCTTTGGCGGCTCCATTTGGCGGCGACGTAGACGTGTTGGTAGAGGAATCCAAAGACGTGACAACAGCGAGGACCCAGGAACAAAGAAACACGGATCTTGGCTCCGCAAACGGCCAAAACGACGGCGAACGTCGGCGGCGCCATCTATTGCACGCGACGTGAAATACCGCCGCCAGCGCCATCTAACGTCCCTGGATATTTTTTCGTTTTTACAGGTAGCGACAACTTTCCTCCTTTCCATCTACGATTCCTCTTTCCCCAAAAAATTTTCTCCTCTCCCTCTAGCGCCGCCATTCGCTTCCTAACGTCAGACGGGAGGGCGGTTCCGCCGTGTTATTATGTAGTTAGCAGTAGCGTAGTCTTCCTTGTTTTGGTAATTTCCAGCGCGTGAAATTAATTTGGATATCATCGGGTTACTTACGTGAATCGAAGGTAAGCTGTTATTTCCGCAAAAGCACATATATATATCAATATTTTGCCGCAATCCCTATCATACCGCAGCGAGAGCTTTCGCGAGCAATGCTTTCGGCGATGCTAGATATGTGCGCGCCTGCGTTACAATAAACTATTTATATTTGTAATAAAGACAAATGCCTTGTGAAAATTTCATTCTGTCGTCGATAGAGCCGCATAGTTAAGCTATTGTGAGAACTCTATTTTGTTTGCAACCATTCTCCCTCGTGGCGAGCGTCGGTAATGCTACGCAAACGTGTGCACGGTGTAGACGCAAACGCGTCTGGAACTCATTATTTTTGAGTGTATCTACATGATTTCAACACGCATTTTGTTATGAGTACTAGTAGCAGTGTTTGGATGGAAAACAAACGTCGTGCAAAGTAGTGACCTTGACGAGTTTGGACGGTGCGAGATCCGTGCGGATGAATTTACAGCACTTAACTCACCAGTCCCAAACAATATTTCGGGTGAAGTTACACCATCGCACATGTTATTCCCACATGCGATAGCGGGTAATCTCGTCCTCGAACCCCTTGTGGAGCCGTGTTTGGTCTCAAATAACTCTGTGAAGGACTTTAGCTGTGAACTTTCGCTGCTTTTGAGGTTATTTTCTGAGATACCCTATTGGTGGCAATATTTGCTGGATAGCATACCTTCAGCGTGCAGTGAAGAAATGTTGCGTACAACTTTTATTATTTTGCCGCATTAAACGGTGAATCCAATACCAATTTTATTATATCGCGTTCAACGAATTCGTTATGAACGTGTTTAATGTCTCTGTCTACTTCTTTCTGCCTTCCACTGTAACATCCACGTAGATGATTTTTTAGACAAAACCCCCGAGACTAAGGGGGAAGGAAGGACAACACAACACGAAGCCCATGCATTGTGCAGACATTTTTGTTTATTTCAGCTCTTGTCTGGCGATTATATATATATATATCTCAAAAGACAAGTGTTGAAACTCATGAGCAGTGCAGTAAAATATAATTAATGTCATTGGGTTCACGCAAATGCAAAGCACATAAAAAGTAAATATGGGAAGAGCCCAACTTTGTTGCAATTTAATTGAACTGCCACATGTTATGATATGTATGCAGTTTGTGTATTCATCGGTAGTGAAGATATGAAGGAAGTGTCTTAAATAAAACAACACAGAATTTTTTTTATTCAAGATCTTTTTAGGAAGTAATCAATGTTGCAGTCGAACACGTCATCCCACAGGAGATTAGTAGAATATGCTTAAAATAAAAAAAAGAAACAGCTACTAGGGTGAGCTGGAGGGGGAGGTGTGCTCATTGCATGCTTCGCTCCATTTTAGTGATCCTGGATGGAAGTGTGAAGAAGAGCACCCACAGCATCACTTCCAGCCTACTATGCCGAAGCAGAAAATGAGCGAACCATACCCCTCCAGCCCACTCCACAAGCACTCTTGCAGTAGAGAAGACGCCATGAATGCTTTTCTTGCATGCGATCAAGTCCTTGTCTTTCTCTTCATATAAGTGTGTCCTCCCTTTCTTCTATTAGCACTTCAAAAAGATAAAGATGTCCATGGTGGTTGTGTTTCCAATTTTGTGAGTGCCGAGATACTGGTTTTCTGGTGTTTATCAGAAACCCAATGACTGTGTCACTGCCAAACAGGGATGGAAACGCTGAATAACAAATCTCCGAGCGTCGAAACAGAAAACCCCTCCGAAATCAACGACGTCTCGCGAGTGCAACGGCCATTGACGCATTCGGCACGAACCCCAGCAGCCATTGCCGATGATAACAAAAGTGCCATCCCAACAGGCGATGACCACCAGCAAACTGAACCACCAACCGACCTGAACGGCGATGATGATGAGAATTTCCAGTGACAGAGAAATGGCTTTTGCGGCGATCGTGAGGCGAGCCGACAGGGAGACGACAACACCAGAAAGATGGTTGACCCAGGTGATCGAGCGAAGTAAAGGACCACATGGACGGATGCCCAATGGTTGGTTGTCAAAAATAACAATCAAGTATAATCGGAAGCATAAACAGAATGTAACGTCGACAACGATGAAAAACAAGTATACCCAGTGGAAAAACCGACAGCAGCCTACTCAATCGGGTAATGGTCAGGTGGCCGAAGAAAGAGAATGGCCGTCGCCAGCGACCATAACAAACAGCCAGCTGTACACCAATATAAAGAATCTGCTGGCCAATGACATCGAGCTGGCCCTTAATCACCAAACTGACCGAAAGAAAACAAGAAAGGTATACAGTCAGGAAGTAAACTATCAGGTCATCGGGATGCTCAATCTGGTTATCGATCGAGCTGAAAAAGAAGGCGAATATTCTAACAGAGCTGAATGATTTGATCTGCGCTTGCGAGCTGACATATGAGGAGGTGACAAAAGAAAGGCGAACTGGAAGGAGGCCATTAAAACAAAGATAGAAATGCTTAATCAACAGCTGCAAATTGTCACCAGTCAAGCAGAATGAGGCTCCCTCGAGAGCATTAAAACAAATTTGCAAAGCCAACCAGTACCACTCTAACAACGAGGACCAGTTGAAGAAGCTTGAGGACCAGATCTAAGAGAAAAATACAGTCTTTCACAAAAAGAAACAAAAAAAAAGGTCATTGCGGCGAAGCGGATTGAGTATCAGAAAACGAGCAAGCTTTTCGAGCTCAATCTGTCCGCCTTCTACTGGAGACTTGACGAAGACCAGGAGATTGACGAGAACATTGATGTTGATCAGGCGATTACTCTCCGGCGAGGAATCTGGGCGACCGATGACGAAGAAGTGGAGCACCAGGAATTGATTGACCTATTGGACCCAATGGAGCTGCAGACCGAAGCTGAGGAGGAAAGAATCAAGAGGGTCATCAAGGAGAAGATCAAGTTCCTGCCCAACTGGAAGACACCAGGGCCCGACGGCATATTCAGCTCTTTCATTAAAAAGGTGACTGCACTCCACTTTTGTCTCACCGTTAGTCAAAGCAGTTGATGACCCCGCACGGATTGACGAGCGACTGTAGGTGGGCACGACGTACCTTATCGCGAAAACGAAACGAGCAAGCCAGGGCAAAAAGCTACATCCCATAACTTGTCTCCCGAACACCTACAAGCTGCTGAGCAAGGTTGTCACAGCCCTGGTGCTTTCACCACGCACAGGCTTTCACCTGTGCGAGGTGAAAGCGGTGATCTCGGCCAACCAGGTGGGTACTCGAAGAGGCTGCCAAAGTACTAAATAGCAAGCCCTCCTCAACAAAGTGCTCAACCAAAAGCACAACAACGAGCTGTTTACGTCCTGGATTAATATCCAGAAAGCGTACGATAGCGTCCAACACGGCTACCTGCTAGCCATACTGACGAAATTGGGCACGCCGGCCTGCGGTATACCTGCTGGACGGAGGACCATGCTGCCAGGAATGAGGGAACCGCACCTGAGTAGCAAGCAAAGAGCACAGCCAGCGTCAGTCCTGTCGTTCACGTCTACACACGACTGTCATTCATTCAGGGAAATGTCTTATTCTTCGAGGCAGTCGTCCCCTGCGGTGTACCTGGCTGGACGGAGGAGCCTGCTGCCAGGAATGAGGGAACCACACCTGAGTAGCGAGCAAAGAGCACAGCCAGCGTCAGTCCTGTCGTTCACATCTACACACAACTGTCATTCGTTCAGGGGAATGTCTTACCCTTTGAGGCAGTCGTCCCCTGCGGTGTACCTGGCTGGAAGAAGGAGCCTGCTGCCAGGAATGAGGGAACCGCACTTGAATAGCGAGCGAAGAGCACAGCCAGCGTCAGTTTTGTCGTTCACTTCTACACACGACTGTCTTTCGTTCAGGGAAACGTCTTACCCTTCGAGTCAGTCGTCCCTGCGGTGTACCTGGCTGGACGGAGGAGCCTGCTGCCAGGAATGAGGGAACCACACCTGAGTATCGAGTAAAGAGAACAGCCAGCGTCAGTCCTGTCGTTCACTTCTACACACGACCGTCATTTGTACTTTTATAAGGAATGCTCATAATTGTGGAGGGAGCTGCTCCCTGCAGCATTAATCAAGAATGGGCATAAAGCTCTTATATGTTCTGTGTGTAATTTCATGCAAAAGCAATATTGTACCCTTCGGCATTGACTTACTTTGTTTAAGCACAGAGCGCTGACCAACGGTTCTTATTAGGATGGAGCCTGCCATGTTCGATGTTTGTACCGAGACTTGCAGTGAACCTGTAAATTTTGTCGGCACAAAATGAAACCCCGCAGCATGGCGCATGCAGCAGACATTTGTATGGCAGAGTAGTCAATGGTCACAGGAGTGCATTTGTTTTGATAGGGACCAATAGAGACAAAAGGAAATAAATTGCTGTCGTCCTGCCACCAATACACCCACCTCACCAAGCGTTCGGCGCATGCATGAAGCCGCAATAACTTTAGTTCATAATAGGTAGACGGTGGTGCCCGAAACGGCTTGTACTGTCTCGTGCTCTGCACGCGCAGAGTTCCAGTGTTTCGGGCACGTGCAGAAAGACTGAAGTTCCCTCAATGCATTGCGACAGCGGTGGCGAAGTCAAACTGGCTGGTGAGATCGGTCTATTGCATGAATTCCGTACGCCTCACCCCACTGGTGTTAAGGATTGTTCTGACCTAACATAGTGTGACACTGTTAATGAAAACAAGAGATGAAAGGTGTTCATATGGGGCACAAAGTTGTTCAAAGTAAAATGCAAAGAGTGCCGCAGTTGTACTCGCACTAACAGTGTGATGCATCATTTGTGTCTCGCTATCATGTTACTCACCAACTGCAGCATCCGCATTGGGCACAAACTCCCGGTCGGAGCTTTGCTTCTCGCTGGAGTGGGCGGCTGCGAGTATGGGCAAGGCTGTGCTGAAGCCGCGAATTTCATCAGCACGCAGTTAAATTCCACTCACGCTGTTCATTACAGCAGGGAAGCATGTATGGTGCAAATCAACACTTACCCAAAGCACAGAAGCGCATGCTAACATAAATTCCAATACTTTTTACGATGTCCTGGGTACATACTGCACATATACACATGGCAGGATAGTCAATTGTTGCAGGAATGCCCAAGAAAGCACATACCACCTTTGAGATGGGCAAATACAGGCCGAAAAAGAAGGAACGGAAGAATTAGTCCAGAGTATGCCCGGCACACGCTCGAGTTAAGGATGATTGTGACTGCATGTCGCTGCATGTGCCCGGCTACTAAATGCTGGAATTTCGTGTGACTCACCAACTGGAGGGCCGGCCTGAGGCACAGACTCCTGGTCGCAGCTTTGCACTTTGCTGGATTGTGCCGCTGTGTGCGTGGGCAAGGCTTGTGCTGAAATTATAAACTTCGTCAGTACGCAGTTCAATGCTACTTGCATTAATTCATCACCTTGGACAAGCATATTCTCAATAATTTGTGAAGACACAAATTATTGAGACACGACACCTGTGAGAGCAGCAGTTGAATCCAGAAAAGGAAGCGTCTGGATGCTGTCTTCCTCCTTCATTGGCTCCCCTGCTTAAAACAGGTAGCATTTTAATACCAAATCTAGCAACCAAGTGACCGCAAATTCACCATCTCTGACTGTGTCAACTTACCTTGGATGTTTCCCATTTCCATTTCTCGCGGTGGTCTTCGAACTGGCTACGGCAGCCTATGGCTAAACTTGGTGAGGACAGCGTCTGGTTTAAGTTGTTTGATGACATGGCTCTGCCAGATCCGAGGTTCAAACTCATCTGGTGTAAAATGGTCCTGTCGAGAATGAACAGGGCTAACTTGCAATTCACGCGACAGTGTACTGAGAACACTGAAGAATTCGACTTTGTTTCGAGGTAAAGAGCGTGACACTGTTAGTACAGAAGAGTGATCGCCGCTTTTTTCTCTATCGGAATAAAAAATTCGTCATCAATACTGCTAGTGTGGTGGGAAGGGCTAATTTGGGACGCTAACCTAAGCGGTAAAATTTCGTGCGAAGCAACACTCCATGGAAGTAAAATACGTAGGACACCGATGCTATGTTCGCGCTAACAGTGTCGCGCATTGTACGTCCGATGTATCCCCGCGCGCGGACAGTATGAGCTGGAACAGCCGATCCAACCTTTTTCTGCGTCTGCGACTCCCACAAGCTCCATTATTCCTCAACTTTTTTTCTATTCCTAGTTCGGATCACACCTCTGTCAAAAACAGGTGGTAAGCCAAAGAAGCATGAAAGGCGTTTTCGGCTCATATTGTCCTCGGTAGTAGCTTTTCGTGTTTCGTAGAGGTTCACTGCGAGACACTCACAGCTGAAGCGGCCGATCGGCGGTTTCATCCATTCATATCGTGTCCCTTAAAAACTCAGATTACGCGAAAAACTTTGCCGGCGAACAACCGGGCTTTCGAGTGAATACAAAAGAGCACCGATGCCGCATTTCAGCTGAGACCAAGTTCGGCAGTCAGGCCCGTCAGGAAAAACGTTGCAAGTGTACGTATGTGAACGTGTGTGCAAGAGGTAACTAGCTCAGAAATGCTCACCTCACAAAGCTTGCTGCTTCTGTTAGGGACAATTTTTTTCCTCCAATCATGTGAAGCCATGCCTTCAGATCGGCTTTCCGAAGCGGGATGGCGAACAACTTTTTTCCACCACCAGAACTCTGGCTGCGCCCAAAAGCGCAACACCCCGTCATCTAACACAAACGCTTACTACTTGACTTGCCTCATTACGGTCCAGCAACACCAGGACGTCGAGCTAAAGTCGACGGCGAGTATCACGAAACACGCGAGCGGACGGAGCAGCCGAGCGAGCCGAGCAGCTTGGAAGCAAATGGCGGACGGAAGTGGCGGCAATTCCGGAAATCACGTGACATCGCTTTCCTCCAATAGAAACAGATGTCGGCGCGGCAAAGAATGACGGTACTTGTAAAACGCAGTGAAAAAACAACGAGGGACTTTATGTTCGCTCCCCGCGCCTCGTAGCAGTGTTGTTGCAGAGGGAGGGAGGGAGGGGAGGGGGGGGGGGGGGGGGGGGGGGGGGCTCGGGAAACTTTTGGGGGGTTTCGGACTCTCCAACCAATTTACTTCCCCCCCCCTTTCCTACGCCACATGCTTCCCCCTCTTTGCAAATAATAGCTGATCTTCCAACATCTTTTCTCTTTTGTGCATGAATATTTGTTGATAGGCAAAACAACCACTAAAATTCGAAAGTAATTTGTAATTTGAGTAGAAGTTACTCAGAAAAAGTAATTAAAGTAAACTACTAATTACCGAAATAAATGTAATTGAAAGTTACTAAACTACTCAGAAAAGTAGTTAAACTACAGTAACTTGAGTATAGTAGTTGAACTACGTACAAGTCTGGTTCTCGCTGCTCACTGATGGCTCTAGAGAGAGAGCTTCACCGGAACCCCGCGCCAACCCCATCTACGTCGCTGCGCACGTGACCCGGAAGACGATGCACGAGTTGAGAGGTGGCAAAAACCTGGATCTTTTTCTTTTTTTTTTTAAAGTAAAAACTAGGGTATCCAGACAAAATCTGTTTTCTGTAGTTCGCTTCAGAAGTGTCAGGCATCAACTTCCACAGTTATTTAAGCAAAGCCCTGAAATTGTTGCACTGCTCCTTTAAAGGGGTCTGCAATCCTATTTAAGCGTCTACCTTTTTTGCGCTTTCCACGTCTCTAGTGGTTCGGGCAACCCAGCGGGTACGGAGAGAGTAACTAAATATCAGTGCGTCATATTTTAACCGGACGACGCGGAAACCTCCTCCTCCTACGGGGGCGTCCTGTGGTGATGAACGCGAGCGGCATGTAACAAAATCGTGACGTTTTAAGTCCTGACGTCAGCCGAGGAAAGAGAGATGCCTTGTACTTCGGTAGCTTCTCACCTCGGCCTCACCCCTTTTTGCCGTCTTCCCCTCTCTTCCCACATTCCTCAGTCACCGTGGCAAGGGAAATCCTCCGGCGCGGGAAAATGGGGGACAGAGGACCAAGGACGTCATTAAGGGGTTATTTTTTGCCTGTTTTTGTAATTTTAATGTGCCTATAACTTTTAAAATAAAGTGGATTTCGAGAAAAGAGAAAGTTCACTAAGTTACTACTTTCAGCGCGCTCAAGTTCGGTGCAAATTAAAAAAAAAAAAAAGAACAGTAAAAAAGAGGCCACGTCTCCACGTGGTGAATGATGTTGATTGGGGTGAAGCTCTGGTGGTGCTGATTTATTTTTTTATTGCTCATAGGTAGTGCTGATTTCCGGGTTGCGTTTCGACTTCATTATTACTGCTTTATGGTCGGTGAAATGCAGAGCCAGTGGTTCTTCTAGTGGATCAGCTTGAATCCGCTAGAAGCCGTGGGAATGCATCTCCACCGCTTAAGTCAACGGCCCATGTCAGAAAGAGAATGTGTGGTATGGAACGTGGTTATATACGCAATTAGCATTTGACCGCAGCGCCCTCTCGTCTATAAACGTTAAGCCAATGCATGCAAAGTTTAACGCGATTATATACGCATTTGACCGCAGCGCCCTCTCCTGTATAGACGTTGAGCGGCAACATGCAACGTTTCATCCCTGACATCCCCAGCTCTTGAGTTACTACCACATCTCAGAGCCCCCTACTGGTCCCGCAGTCGTGGCCGGGTGGTTAAGGCGATGGACTAGAAATCCATTGGGGTCCACCCCACAGGTTCGAATCCTGTCGACTGCGCAAATATATTTTTTTTTCTTTTTTTAAGAAGAGAGATCGGATGGCAATCGATGTGAGCACGGACGCCGGACGGATGGACAAGGCCAGACCCTAAGGAGCTTCGCCCCTAAAAGTCGTTGCAGAACCTTTTTAAGAAGTACAGAAACAAAATGTTCGCACTTATTTCTTTGCTTAGATGTGGTGTATGTCGTGCCGGCAGCCTAGAAATACTTGTCTAGGCTAAAGCTTCTGGGCTGCCAACAGAAAAGGCAAGAAAAGTACTTTTATAACGAATGAACGAATTTCAAGATTGCGATTGGTGGCGGTTTATCGAGCTCCGTTGGAATGCCGCCACGTCACGGGCCCGTAAGGAGCTGCGTCAGTTTGCGGCTGTATGACTCGCTGGTGGAATTACTTAGTCCTGAATGTGACTTGGTGGAGGTTGCTATCGAGTGTACTACGTTGTATGTTAAAGCATAGCCTCCTCTATACTGACAAAGCCTGGCAGATCGCCACGAGACGCGGCCGCCGAAAATGAAAAGATAGAGCGGTAGACAAGAGTCATGTAACGGGCGCCCCGCTGCGGCGAGACGACGAAACACACTTGTCCCGAGCGATGGAACATTCGCTCGTCCCTCTCGCTTTCCTCGGGCTACCGCTTCTTTCTCGTCAGGTTTGAAAACCATGCTTCGGGTCCTCGCCGCTGCAAAAGCTGTGCGCTGACTACAGGCTTTCCGAGAAATGCTTTGTGCTACCAGATCATCGCGCTCCAAATCTGCGACCGGGCACTCTATTGCTCCGTCATCGAACTGCCAGGCTTTGCGAGTATACACCATTCCAATGTTTACAAAATCACAGCCCAGCGTGCGATCTTCACAGCCCAGCACGTGCGTGTTCGTCGCTTCGGAAAGCGAGCAAAGCACGCGCCATACGCGCGAACACTCAAAATGGCACCGGCCACACGCTCTTTTCTGGAAAGGTCTATAGGAAGTATTCACTGGCGGCCATAGCTGTGTGCACGACTGCTGAGCGCGTGCTGATGGCGAGCTTCCACAGTTCTTTTGTAACGTGCGTTTCGCACCCTCAAGATTGCCGGTCTTAGCAGCCTTTTATTGTGGGCTCGTTCAGAGCATGCGCTTTAGACATCACCCACAAATATGGCGCCCAGTGAATACTCCTTATACACCTTTGCAAGTGGAGGCCGGCTTAACCTCGAACCGCGCGCCAAGGTGAGGCGGACATACTCTCCAGCCAGGACGTTCGCTGCTTGTCGTACAGTGTTGCCAAGCGCCTCTTGCTGAAGCCTCCACCACTGAGCGCAGAAAGAAAAAGAAAATAATTATAAAACGTACGGGTGTTTTCTTCGACCGCGAAAGAGCGCAAACAGTTAAATAAAATGCCCAAACCAGCAATAAATTGAAAATTTAGAAAAATACCTAGAGTGTCGAAGCGCTCATCAGAATGCGACAGAAGCCGCATGGCCATTGCATCCACGATGGCTGCGCTCGCGGCAGTTCTGCGTTCCACGACGTGCTGGAACAGAGGCTGCGATCGTTATAAAGTCAGCTACAACCCTTGAACATACCCCGTCCTACAATATGTGACGCTACGATTCTGTGTGGATTACCTCCTCGTGCGTTCCGAAACAGTACGTGTGTCGCTAACGCTGGCCTTCGGCGATACACGACGGGCCATCTTGTCATCGCGCACCCCATTGAGGTGCCCTTGGCGCACCCCAGCATGGCGGAAACGTTAGGCGGCGCCAGCATCGCTCAAAATGACAGCGCACAGGAGCCTTTCTTGCAAACGTGTATAGAGGAGGCTATGGTTAAAGCTTCCACAGTGCTTCCGCAACGTTCATTCCACACCACCAAGATCGCCGTCCTTCGCAGACGATAGGTAGGAGCTTGATCAGAGGATGCGGTGACCTCTGTCAGACTGACCACGCCACTCCACCCCCCCCCCCCCCTTCCGCCTGATACGTTCTGAATGACGAGCTCAAGTATGACACCCAGTGAATAATACCTTAGATACTTAGTTTACAGGTTTCACTATGGCTCAATAGGGACGGTTCTTTCTACTTACTGGTTCCCACGAGCTACTATTTCTGCGGTGTGAAACTAGCACTGTGAGATAAACACTCGTGGCACATGAAATACCGGCATGGCCGCGAATGATGTTAATGGCGAGCCAACGTTACAAGAACAACTCAATTGGGAAACTGCCATAGGAGCCTGCTTTGAAAAAGTGGTTCTGCGATGGCAATGCCCCCATTCAGAGCCGTTTATACTGAGAGAGTTTGGCCAATGGGCGGAGCTTGTTGGCCGCTAGAACAAGCGGATTTCGCGGTAACACAATATGGCGTTACTTTTTTGTCTTGTTCATTCCTGAGAAATCGCGTAGAGTTCCTATGAGTCAGAGCCACAATATGGCGGACGGAAGTAGTCATTCCCCGGTGTTCAGACTACGCTGCTGTGGTTGTCAGGCTGTCAAAATCTCCTTAAGAAGGCCAAACTCTCTCAGTATAAACGGCTCTGCCCCCATTTCTCCCGCAGCGGCCTCTCCAGGAGCTGCACGGCGGCACGCATCGGTTCAGATCAAGTCGCGCAAGGTCCGATGACGGCGCTAGAGTTCCTGTATAGGCTCCCTACGGGAGCCAGAGTTGCGCGTTCATGCATGGCATGTGGATTCAGCTCCTCACGTGACTGAATTCGGCGAATAGCAGCGCCGCGCGTTCGCGCGCTCAAAAGCCGGGGAACGTACGCCGGGGCGCGTGCAATGTCTACTTTGCTGCACGACACTTGATACGGCTCCTCACGTGATCGGATCTCGGCGAATAGCGGCGAGGGCGGCACGCGGCACGTGGAATCAAACGCGCAACTCTGGCTCCCGTAGGGAGCCTATACAGGAACTCTAGGCGGCACTAGAGTTCCTGTATAGGCTCCCTACGGGAGCCAGAGTTGCGCGTTCACGCATGGCATGTGGATCCAGCTCCTCACGTGACTGAATTCGGCGAATAGCAGCGCCGCGCGTTCGAGGCGCGCGGCGGGCTCAAAAGCCTGGGAACCGTACGCCGGGGCGCGTGCAACGTCTACTTTGCTGCACGACACTTGATACGGCTCCTCACGTGATCGGATCTCGGCGAATAGCGGCGAGGGCGGCACGCGGCATATGGAATCAAACGCGCAACTCTGGCTCCCGTAGGGAGCCGTGCGCGACCGAAAGCGTCGCTGTGGTCGGCCTTCCACGATTGGCCGAACGCTGATTATGACGTCGGAAAGGGGATTTATCATCGACGGAAATAAGAGGAATGAAAGAACTTTAATTTTGACGGTGTTGGCAGTGTTCCTTTGAGAGCGCAATGATTTCAAGCTTCCACCATGCTAATAACAAACACCATCGAACTTGTTGTTTGCAAGGTAATGACGTCACAAGGGGGAACCACAGGAGGGCGCCACCAAAACTTCTCGCCGCTAATACAGGAACTCTAGGCGGCGCGATCTCGCAGTGCCATCTCGTAGTTGCTATATAAAGCAACTTTAACGTTTTAACTAGCCGCTAAGGACGCCGCTGTAATCCTATTTAATTTAAAGGGCGGTGCAACGATATTCAATTGGATTATTTTTCTCCTAACACGAGCTTACTTGAATTAGTGGGAATCAAGGATACCCGCACGCAACACCATCTGGCCAAGAAACCCCTTTATTGCGGTGTGACGATATATGAATGAGGCTCATAGATTGGTCCCGAGCATTGCGTGGGCACTCGATTTGGGCTCGTGATATTCGACAGCTCAAAAAGCATTTGGGTGATGCCCCGTGTCCAATCGCTCCAATGACGACAATAGCCGAGCCATAACAATATCTGGAACTCAGCGCGTGTCCTGGGCCATGCTACCCCCACAAAAATATGTGTGGACGTCCTATGTCCATACTTTTGCCGTTCTATTACCCCTTTGTCCATCCTATGTATTCCTGTAGACAGTTCTTGGACCATGTATAGACTGCTGGTTTGCCATAGCACGGCCACAAGAACGCTATAGACCAATTCAACTTGCTGACGTCATACGACCGCGGTGGCGCTGCTGTCGGTACTGCGCATGCGCTAACGCTTCATTCCTCCCAAATTTGGCTTCTGCGCATGCGCAGTGCCCACACCTGTTGTGGGCAAAGTGGGCTTGTTTGTAAACAGTGTGTTGGTTTATAGGGATCTCCGCGAAACAAAAAGTTTTTCATTCCTTTCTATTTCCATGCTATGGTCCTGGCGAGTCTATGGACATCCTATTGCCTCTCTATGGTGTGCGCTATATATTGGTATATTATTAAAGTGAGGACGGGTAGATGTTTTCTTTAAATGTAGGGAGGTGTCCGATTTAAAGAGTTGTTAATTAAGCGCCGGTCATCAATATGTTACATTGATATCTGGAGGCATGTCCAATCTCAGGGTGTATTCATTGTGGAGATGGAAGTGTTCAGTATGTACCGAAGTGATTCCTTTACTTTCTCAGTGGGAGGTAGGTGTATGTGGGTCTCTGTGGCACCTGTAGATATTCGCAACTTTCACGATCCATAGGGGGTGCACTGGTGCCGATCAAAATGGCGGTGCTCTGGATGATCGTCGTTGAACAGCGGTACTAGGCTGGGTCTGCGACGCGTAAGTAATGCTAGCTTTGCTATCAGAGTCTTACGTTATTTTTTCACGTCAGGAAAGTGTAGGCAAACCCTTTTATTATAAGGCCAATTATCCAGGAGCTAGGGACCACGATTCTCACACCGCGGTACTACCATCGCTTAAAGTTGCGAATACCCTCTGCAGACTGAATGCTTTCTCTATGGACCCCGTAGGTACTCCGTGCGGACCCTGTATGGCTTCTCTGCAGACCCCATAAGGACCCTGTGTAGACCCCGTATGGCTTCCCTGTGGACCCCGTACGTACTCCTTATGGACCTTGTATGGCTTCTTTGCAGACCCCTAAAGGCCCTACACTCTTAAAACTAACTTTTACAAAGCACGTTTTTGCGTAAAAACAAAGGGGAAAAAGTTCTTCTTGTAGGAACCTTTATTGGAGATAAGTACAAAATGACAGGAGCGTGATGTTGGCATAAACGTTTAGCTTATAGGGTTTTGCGGCACAATTAATATTGTTTTTATACAGCCATGACTCACCGGTAATTTCAGGTAGCGCGTCCCGACTTGGGTGCGTCCTAACTTCCGTGGCAATTCGCGGCGCGTCCGTTTGGGAGACGGGGGTTGGCATCCCTGAAACCCCTTCTACCGTATATGTTTCGGCGCCAAAATGGCCGATTGAAGCCAGAATAAAACAACAGTCACACGCTGTCGAAAATCGATACTCCCTAACCAATACACGCGGTCGTGCAGTTCTCCGAGTGGCCGCTGCGGGAGAAATGGCGGCGTTGCGGTCGCAATTAGTTTTTTTTTTTTTTCGAGTGCGGATCGGTGCCGCTTTTTCAGTTTCAGTTCTAGTAACGTTGGTCAGTGCGGACTCCGTAGCGGACCCCCTGCAGACTCAGTGGCTTCTCCATGGACCCTGTAGAGACTCCCTGTAGACCTTGTATGGCTTTTCTGCAGACCCCATGAGGTCCCTGTGTAGACCCTGTATGGCTTCCCTGTGGACGCCCTAGGAACTCCCTGTAGACCTCGTATGGGTTCTCTGCAGGCACCCTATAGACACCGTAAGGAGCCTGTGTAGACTCCCTATAGAGTCCCTATGGACTCTATATGATGTCTTACAATAGAGAGGGTATAGGATGACCTCATATCGTCTATAGAATAGGACGTCAATAGAACGTCCGTTGTCCAATATTCTATAGGGCAGCCATAGGACGACTCCACGAAGGCAACAGCAGTCATGGTCTGCCTATAGATGCCTTATGTTCTGCCTATGGACTTTGCTCTATAGAACGTCCTAGGAGTGTCCACACATATTTTTGTAAGGGTAACCCCAGCGCGTGGCTATGATCAACATTGGCGGCATATAATCGGCTCCACATCACGTGGCCGCTCGTTCTGGCTGCGAGTTGAGGGGGTGAACGCTACTCGTTTTTCTTTAATTTTTTCTGCGACATCGATTACGTGTGGTGAAAAACGAATGGCTATTTTAAAGGTCATTAACGACAGGGATCCGTTCTAAGCGGTATTAGCGCGAAGTGCAATAATCGTTGCATGCCCCTTTAAAGCTCCTCTATCCTAGGAAAAGTGGCGCCATCCTTTGAGCAAGCTGCCACGCACACTATTGGCCAATCGTCACGTGGCATCCTGCTTTCGGTTTTTAACTTCCGGCCGCCATTACCTTTCCAAGCTCTTTCTACGCCGCAGCTGACGGGCTGCTGCGCTTGGGGAAAATCGGCCGGAAAGCTTTCCAGTATTCCCTCCGGAACAGAAAATGAACCTCGGAGGAAGATCTTGCTTCCCCCAAACGGTCGAAAAGATTTCAACCCGACGGGACCATCGAAGTTTTGCGATGTAGGTGTTCTGTATCAAGCTCACCATGGTACAAGAAGACAGCTGTTTAGAGCGAGCTATGCACTCCACCATAAGCGCGAGCGATGTAATAATGAGCACAACACTGCCGGCTTGGCATGTACGGACGCCCGTGCCGTGGAAGCGAGCATTGTTCAAAACGGCCTGCAGTGTACTATTAGCGGCGAGATGTTTTGGTGGCGCCCTCCTATGGTTCCCCCTTGTGACGTCATTACCTTGCAAACAACAAGTTCGATGGTGTTTGTTATTAGCATGGTGGAAGCTTGAAATCATTGCGCTCTCAAGTGAACACTGCCAACACCGTCAAAATTAAAGTTCTTTCATTCCTCTTATTTCCGTCAATGATAAATCCCCTTTCCGACGTCATAGTCCGCGTTCGGCCAATCGTGGAAGGCCGACCACAGCGACGCTTTCGGTCGCGCACGGGGCTAATACTCTGTTTCACCTTGTGTTGTACCGCAGGAAAGGCCACAAGCGCGAGCTCCTTGCTCTATGGCACACCTCGGCGGCACAAGCTCTCGTGCACCAAGGGCAGCTGCCAACGCTATGAGCTCGCGCTTCTAGCCTTCGCTGCGGTACAACATAAGGTGAAACGGAGTATAGACAGACCATAGAGTTATTATAATGTACGCTAGAGGTTCAACTGACGATAGTGTCTATGCGACTTCCGTGACGCAAATTGAAGCAGACAGCAACCAGTCTACTTTTGCGGTGCTCCTGTGCATTCCTATGGGAAAACGCGCGTGCATTTTGTCTCTTCGCCGGAAAATAACACGGAACACTTTTGTTATTTGGGTCTTACCGAATATCATGTACCTTGATTAACACTGTAAAAGTGTAATTGCTTTAGTTAGCGCATTTTTTTTCATCAGGGAACGATATTTAACTTCGCAACATTTCAATCCCAAACGTGTGTTCCGCAGAAGGTGTGTAAAAACAAGCTACGATTCAAAGCAAAATTACAATCGAAACGAATATAGTGTGTGTTCAAGGCTCGCCAGCATTCCAGTGACGCTTGTATATTGATAATATGCCAGTCCTGTCACTATATAAAAATGATCCCGCCGTGCATGAGCGGATAAAAATCTTTAAAACGTAGAGAATAAAGTCCGTTGGCTATGAAAGGTGTCTCTTCGTATTGCTTTCTCTGCCGGGCAGCTTTTATCGCGCACTTGTTCTCAAAGATATGAGCCTGCGGGTGATATTTTGAACAGTAGAACAAGCAGCTTCGCTCAGGGCAGAAAAAATAAAGCGATACTTACTTATTTAAAATCGGAATAGATTACGTGGCCTTCAATTTATTTTGATCGTACATGCACTGCGAGTTACTGATCCAGTGTTACTGCGTAGTTCTTGCCGCCGCTCTTGATTTTCCAGATGTCCTTCGTTCGTTTGGCACGTTTATCCCCCATGCTGGAAATCGCCGACGCCGCGTTCGCGCTAACAGTGTCCGACAGTGCACATAAATACACGTACGAAGCCGTTTTAGCACCGTTTTTAATGCGATGAATTCGAAAGAAAAACGCCGTAACTGACCAATACTTTCGTCGGCATGACTGAGAAATGTTCGAAGCTACTTAGTACGTACGAATTATTTGGGATATTGGCTCTTATGATCGAGCGCAGGGAGAAAATGCACTCACTTTTTCCCATAGAAATGCATTACCGGAAGTCAATTTTCGACTGGTTGCTGTCTGCTTCAATTTGCGTCAGCACACTAGCGCCAGTTGAACCTCTAGCGTACATTATAATAACTCTATGAGACAGACGTCAGTCTTAGACTTTGTTTTTGAGGTCGTTTCTGGCATATTGGATCACAAGGTTGTTTTGGTTTCAATCGCTTGTTCTGTTTCAAAAACGCGTATTGTTTATTCCATGTTTCACGACTTTAACCGCGCAGACGATGTGTCAATTATTGACATGCTAAGTGGTTCCTTTGATAACTTCGAGCAGCTCAGTATCTCCAGTGATATGGATTCTCTGGTTAATTGTTTCGAACAGATCGTTTGACTCTGTATCCAGCGTTTTGTGCCTTCCAAAACTGAGAAGAAAAAAAAAACTTTCCGCTCCTTGGTTAACACGAGAAATATGTCATTTATCACGTCGTGTCAATAGGCTCCGGCGTGTAAGACGTTCCGGTGATCAAGAGAAGATTGACCAGTTTAACGAAGCGAAGGAGGAACTACGACTTAAAACTAACTCAGTGAAGGACTTCTATTTTCGAGTTCCACTGCATAACTTAATGAAAAGCAACCCACGCAAATTTTGGCAATCACTTTAACCCCGTAGTTCTACTTCATACTTTTTTACAATTCATGACGTAGCTTGTTGCGACCCACTAACAATCGCCATTTCGTTCAAATACACACTTCCAAACGGTGCTTACAACAAACAATTTAAAAAATCCTTCTTTTATTACTGATATACATTCTACAATTGGTGATGTAACTGTTTGCGATGAGGGCGTGCTAAACATATGGTGTCGAATATGGGTACTAAAAGGAAGCCCTGGTCCTGACAACGTTCATAATTCATTTCTTGTTCGGTATTCTCTTTGAACTAGTTGGTACCTCGCTATTATTTTTCAGAAATCGCTGTCAACCGCAACAGTTCCCTCGTCTGGGAAACTTACAAAGGTCCTTCTATTGTATAAATCCGGCGACAAACGTTCGTTAACTAGTTACGGGCCAATTTTGTTTAACATCTCATTTATGCAAATTATTAGAACACATAATCTACAAACACATCACGGTGTTCCTTGAAACTAACAGCATTTTATCTGATCTTAAACCAAGGTTTCGACGTGGTTACAGCACAATTTCACAATTAACTGAATTTAATCACGACATCACTCAGCCTCTCGACATTGGCAACCAAGTGGATGCGATATTCATAGGCGTCTCTAAAGCCTTCGATACCGTTCCTCACTCTAAACTTTTGTAGAAACTTATGGTGATACTAAACAACCGTTCCCTCGTTAACTGGATCATAAGTTTTCTTTCCAATTGCTCACAGTATGTATGTTTTAACTCGTCCAAGTCTTCTAATGCCGATGTGTCATCAGGTGTCCCAGAAGGCTCAGTTCTCGGTCCGCTTCTTTTCTTGCTCTACATCAGCGATTTACCAGGTAACATCGCAAGTAAAACAGGTCTTCACGCTGACGACTCTGTGCTGTACCACACGATTAACTCCCCTGACGACCATTACTTCCTTAACGGTTCATTTGCAAGCTTCTGCACCTGGTGTAACACCTGGCAAAGGACCATAAGCTTTCGCAAAACTGTCTAAATGTCTTTTTCTAAGCGTATACGCTCCCTTCCATGTTCACATATTCATTCAATGGCTACACACTGGAAAGAGTTTCTGAAGGCGCAAGACACCTTGGTCTTCTTTCGTCGCAAGACACGTCCACATCAATTCCACCTGTAACAAAGCACCTAAAAAACTCGGCTATCTCCAACGTACTTTACGTGTTGCCACGCAAAAAACCAAACTTCTAACATATAAAACATAAATACGCCCAGTGGTGTACCAACTTGTTTTTGAGTGGGAAGGCAAACCAAACCCCCCCCCCCCCTTTCCGCCACGGCGGGGGGGGGGGGGGGGGGGGTGCTCTTGGTATCCCTCGGGCGCCGCCGGTCAGTATTTGCCCTGCCCAGTGGCCGCTGTTTCAGGGGAGGGGGGCAAAACACATGCCTTGCCCCCCCACTCTGAGAACGGGGGGGGGGGGGGGGGGGGGGGTCAAGCGCCCCCCTTGCCCCCCCGGTTGGTAAGCCCATGAATACGCCCTATCCTCGAGTACGGTTCAAACATTTGGAATCCATGGAACACCATCCCCTAGGTTGCGCACAGGTTAAAGAAAGTAGCACAACGGCACGGCATTCCTGTAGTTTTTTCGTCTCCTGGTAAGCTGGGACGTTTCTGTACGAGAGTTGACAGAGGTCGGACCCCTATCCCTGGTTGTGAAAAACAGCATAAAAACAAGTTTGTTCCTTGCGTGGGTGGGGTGGTATATTGTATTCCGCTGACGTGTAAGAAAGTATACATCGTCCAAACAGGCCGTTGTGTATAAAGTCCCTAAATAAGAGCTTCCTACAAGTAGCGACATTCCTTCAAGCACCCACTGCGTGACGGTGCAGGTTTAAGGAAGCGAATGGCGGCGCACAGCAGAGGTTTGAACTGAGTGCCGCCATTTTGTTCCAGCGGAATGTGCTTTGCCATTTGTGTTGGTTGTCGTTACTTGTAAAAGAACTATCGAGGGACTTTAGTTGTGTAAACGACGGATTGCGGGAACGTGCGTGCTCGATGAAGTCGTCACCGTCAGGAAACTTGGCGGTGCACTGTGATAGATGCGGGTGCACTCCTGTTTTAATTGATACCGAGATTCTTGCAAAGCATCGCCAGAAAACGATTAGAGAGTTGGCGGGAGCAGTCTTTATTTCAAAGTACAATGCTAAGTGTGTCAGCTCTCTCTCGATTTGTTTATATGACTGGGAACTTACGCTTATCAGCAGTTTTCGACGCAGTGGTAGTGACATGATGTTACGTACGTGATGTGATGTGATTGGATGCATCTGGGCACGACGGTGGGCGTCTTTTTTCAGAAATGAAACAGTTGAAAGTCAGCTCTCTGTGTACGGACATCTTCCCTGTCCGTGTCTTTTTTGCGCAGTTTTTACCCTTTTAAAATAGTAACGTTGGGGCAAGCTATGTATAGGCCATAAGAAGTACAGTCCACGGAGATTACCACTAGGCGAGATTGTTACATGTTGACGAGACAACAGCCGTGCAAGTGCCCTTGACGTCCGGAGAGCGACACGCATTGCGCTTCTCGCCGGCCGATGTTGCAGCGAGAGGTTAAAATATCGCGGTCACGTGATTAACCGCCGAATTCACAAACCTCACTCAAATCGAGGGGCCCCTCCACTTCCTCGAGAAAGACGTGAGGGCCGGCGTTGGCCAATCGCGACGGCGGATCCGTTATCGCGATTGGCCAGCGCCGGCCCTCGCGCCTTCCTCGAGGAAGTGGAGGGGCCCCTCAATTGGAGTGAGATTTGTGAATTCGGCGGTTAGCTTCCGAACCCCTTTAACGCCCGCTTTACTCAGGTATACGCTACCACGCGGCTCTGACGTCGCACCGCTGCGGTGGCGCTGCTGTCGGAACGACGCATGCGCAAAAACGCTGCACTCGACGCGAATCTGCTTTCTGCGCATGCGCGGTTCCCACACTAGGTCTGGGCAATCGCTGAATCGTTTGTTATCAGCTTATCACTCTGTGTCACGAGAAACTGAGGGAGAAGGCGAGAGCGCGCTGGGACGTGAACACGCCCAGCTCATGATTGAAATGATTAGTGGGTAGACCCATGTAGACGTAAAGGTGCAATATACTGTATATAATCATTCCAACCAGACCTCGGGGTTCTGACGCACCCGCGTCCCTCTCTTGTCTCCTTCTCTCCCTCAGTAATGAAGTCAGCTGCGGCTCCGGCGTTTCTGCTGTGTGACGGCATGAATGCATTTGCAGATGAGGCATAAAAAAAAAAAAAACACTACCCTACCATCTGAGATAATTGTTTTATGGAAAGTTATTCGCATACGCTGACGCGAAGTAGGGCACGTGGCGGAAACGGCAGATGAAATGGGCGTCCGAAGCCGGTCAGTTCGTTAATTTCGAGTTCAAATCCCTTTGGAGCAGGCAGGTTTGATCTCGTCGAAGCTACAGCGGCCGTGTTCACTTTCTTTATTTTGGAAAGGTAGGTGTCTATAGAGTATTCATGCGACGCCATATTTTGTTAATTGCCCATGCTCGGAACGAGCTTGCATTAATAGGTTGCTAAGACCGGCAATCTCCACGGAGTGTAAGGCACGTCGCAAAGGAACCGTGGAGGCTATAGCCGTCAGCACGCGCTCAGCAGTCACGCACGGAGCTATGGCCGCCAGTAAATACTCCCTATTCACCTTTCCGTAAAAGCGCACGAGGGAGCGTTCATTGCTGTGTTTGTGTTTTATGCACGCGAATTTTCTGGCTGGCCGCAATAGACCTATTGCTGAATTACCCAAGCATCAAGAAGCATGCGGGGAACGTAGTTATACGCCCTGCGTTCGCTCGCCTTACCTGTATTGAAGATTGCAAAGAAATCATAACAAAAAGGTGTTGGCGGACGCACCTGCAAACTGCACCTTGTTTTAGATTTTTGCTTAAAAAAATGATACTGCCAACGCCAGCACGCGCAGCGCGAGCATGCTGCTTGATGTGTGGGTAATTTAGCAAAAGGTCTTTTGCGAACGAGCGCTGGCAGGACTGTGATTTAGCACGTGTGGACCTTGATTTTTGTAAACAATGGAAACGTCTATACTCGAAAGTTGCGGGCTTCTTTCGCAATTTCGGAGGCCCGATGCTCAGACAAAGCGCCTCTTTTGCCCGCTCTCTTTGCATGGAGCGCCGCACGTAAAGGTGGCAAACAGTTTTTGGTGTAAAGCCGCAGTCAGACCGCTAGGTCATCGTACAAAGCACACGGCCCTCACTCACTACAGGCGTGACGATAAAATTCCTCGCGTACACTCCCCGATGGATGGATGGATGTGAATGGCAATACCTTTTGTAACGGGTGGTAGCTTGCGCCATCTAGCGTATGTTCGGAGCATGTTCGCTTCATATATATGTATGCTTCAAAAATGTCTGCGGTCAGATTTTGCATGACCAAAGGATCAGGACCGCCATACAAGGAAAGAAACACGCCTCGGACGATGGCCGCGTAAAATGTTTTTTTTTTCTAGAATGGATTAATTGTGTTACCGCGGTTGGTTTTACGCGGGTCAAGCAGTCTGCTCTAGATGTCTTCCTTTATTCCTAGAGGCTCTGTCCTTGCCCCGAGTAACCTTCTATCACGAGAAAAAGCCTGGTGTGAGCGTGACGGCTTGAGAAGTTAAGGCCACATTTAATGTCCAATAGAAGTTGAGGCGTGGCGTGACGATGAGAGGAACTTTGATTCTTGGCCGTGAAATTAATTCACATGCGAATTGTGCCTCCAAAGCCGAGTTTTTACAGAAGCTCACTCGCTGTTCCCTCGCAAATAGAGTTCCTGCAAGTGGCTGCCCATACGGGAGCCAGAGTTGCGCGTTCATCCACGTAGCGCCGGCTTTCCTGCACGGCCCGGGATTCTGGTCGTCACGTGACTGAATTCGGCGAATTTCCTGGAAAGCAGGAGAGGAAAAGAAGTCGAAAGCGGGGGAACGCACGCCGGTGAGCGTGCAACCTCGGCGAAGCGGCCGCATCGGTGGCTTTCCAGCACGGCACCTGGATTTTGCTCCTCACGTGATCGGATCTCGGAGAATAGCGGCGCGGCGGCACGTGGAAAATAGACGCGCAGCTCTGGCACTTGCCAACAGAGCCGTAAAGAGAGAGAGAGAGATTGGGCAGCTGGCGTGGCTTCGTCGACAGAAGGGTGGAAAGTGGGCTAGTTGGTAGTTATTCATCTTGGTTTTAAAAGCGCATTTTTTTGTGCGCTTTTAAAACCAAGATGAGCTTCGTTGACAGTTCGTCAACTACGTCACTGACACGTCACGCGAACGACATGGCCACGCCCATTTCGCCATCTTCGAGCCCAACCGACGCCGGTGACCTACGCCCCTATGCTTGGTTCTCGGTTTCCTCCACTGTATAACTGTGTTTGAAGTCATCCGCCAGCAGTGTTTGGGCTGTGCCATGTTTATTCAGCCACATTAAGTTAGTACCCATTTACCAGGCCTATTCTCCCCTCCGTACGCGCCGCGTCACGGACGTTTGGTGCGTCGCGCAAATTACGCTCGCGTAAATTTCGCAACTTACAGTTCTAGTTGACGCTTCTTGTTACTTTAGCAGTGCGCAGCGATAACAAATTATAATTCGCAGCTGAGGGGCTTTTCGTAGAGTGTTCTGATAAGCGAGTGCATACGAGAGTGCCTTCGTTGCCCGTGTTTTTGAAGAAAATTATTTGTTAGATTTTAAAGTGAGCTAAAGCCCTTTGTCCGAGAGTTTGCCAGAGTTTGGTTTCTTCCTAACTGCATTTCCTCCTGTTTATGCGTCAGCGTGTCAAACGAGATAGCTTGACCGAAGCGATCGCTACTCCTGCCTGATATGGGATGACCACGCCGTGCATGCTTACCGCGTGCATCCACCGAGCTCTCAGCAATGAAACAGCGATATTGTTCTCCGAACATCTGGGAAGCCGGAAGGTTACGGAGAAATAAATGAAATAAGTGAAGGTTGTGCGAGCCTGCTGGCATTAGAAACGGTGCAGGCACTAACGTTTGTCGTAAAATCAGAACCGTCTATTTCATAATGGAAGGTTACGAAATAAACATCGGGCGACTTAGTGTCGGGCGGCTCTTTACGGATGGTAAGCTTGCTTGTTTGAATAGATTTAACTCAACTGATCGGTCGTTCCTAACGGTGCTGAGCTCCCAGTATCCATCGTCATGTCATTACACAAAAATTAATGGAGGATAGAAAGACTTCAAAGCTAGTTTTTCAATTAAAAAATAACATTTATTAGAAGGCATCAAATAATAAATTCATTCACTTCGCGGTTTGAAGAAGTCAGTGGAATACGCTTCATAGATGCGACGTCCTTCTCTCGTGCTGCCATTATTAACATTACGCATTACATGCGAGTTTTGTGTAGCAACTCGTTCGCTACTTTTCGTCGCTACTGCGACGATAACTCCATTTTATAAAAAGTTTCAATATGAACCAAGCATTCCTACCTCACAAAGACGGGAGCCTTCCGTGGCGCTTGATTTTATTCAACCATATTTTGCAAGTTTTTTTTCTTTTTGAGTTAAAAAAAAAAAAAACATGATAACCGCGACGGCTGTGATTGGAACATCTAACCGCACAAAAACCGACCATTTTCTCACCAGAAAATTTTAATTAAGGTGTATGCACGATACCATGTGGCTCTGCATGCGCGCACGTTGGCCTGGGATCGGTAATGATGGACAGGCCCGCTCCGATCCCCCGGCGTTTTGAATTGCTAAGCGGTTGCTAGGCCGGACGTCAGTTCTATGGGGGGGCGTCTGGGTGGAGCGAAGGTACAGCGAGAGGTCACCGAGTACAGTAAATATCCAAACTCTTTCCTTATATAGGGCTCTGCTTGCAAATATCTGAAAGCGCCCTCTGAGGAGGTTTTAGCGCGGTATAAGGGGAACTAGAAAATTTTCGTAGATTGCACGGTGCGAACTGCGGGCCCTGCTAATCGTGTGTATAACTCGCGCTCAATTTCCGGCACCTAATCTTCATACTAAACCTTTTGCGTACTGTCTACGACACGTCTCTTATGATGGGACGCATTACTTTTAAAGTAATTAAAGTAACGCGTACCGTCTGACACTCGGTAACGGGTAACATACTATTTTAATGCGAAAATTTAATGCCACGCAAAACTGCAGTGATATGAAGCCGGCGCGCGTACGTTCCAATTAGCGCCTCCCCATGGCGCTGCGTGTCTGCGAGGCAGTGGCTCCACCACTCCACGTCCACGGTAAGCGTTGCAAGGAGAGCGCGCGCGCTCGACCGTCGACGCAAGTACGCCGCAGACGAAATAAGGGAGCGGAGGAACGGCATGCATGCTTTCGCATTCACAACTCATAAGAAGTGCTTAGGTGTACCTCGAGCCTTTTTAGAAATCAAGGACTAACAGTATACTTAGGTACATTTTTATAGCCTTCACATACGTGGTGAAAACTGCGATTACAACCAGCCGAGACGGTAGAAAAATATGAACAGCGAACACATAAAAGAACTCCTGTTTCCGTTTGTTGTAATTCTTTTGCCTATAAAGGCACGTTGTTGAAGACGTGTCTGAAAGAATAGTTTGCTGCACTCATTCTGAACATGCGCTCATGCGATGTGTACATCTCGTGCATTTATTGATACATACATTTTTATTTCTTCAGGTGGCGATGGCAGAGCCCATGTACAGGGAAGTCGAAGGTTACTACCTTCACGTCGCGTTTCCCGACGAATGTGTGCGTTCAGCTCTGAGATACAAGCCCCAACCTGGAGAACTCTTCATCGTCAGCTACCCGAAATGCGGTACAACCTGGATGCAACACATTGTCTACAGCATCCTCCATTGCCGTTCACCGCCGAAGGATGCCTTGAGCTTTTACAGAGAGATGCCCTTCCTAGAATTCCAAGGAGCGGACTCGGCAAGAGACATGCCGAAACCAGGAGCCATCAAGACCCACATGCCTTTTAAGTTCCAACCTTATTCGAAGGACGCCAAGTACATATACATCACCAGGAATCCGTACGACTGCTGCGTCTCCTTCTTTTACCACACCAAGGCCATGCCAGAGTACAAGTTTGAAAACGGTACGTTCGACGAGTTCTTCGAGATGTTCATCGAGGGTACTGCCGACTTTGGCGACTACTTCGACCACGTGTTGTCCTGGTACGAACACCGGAAAGATCCCAACGTACTTTTCCTGACCTACGAAGGCCTTAAAAAGGACACCGCTGCGTGGGTACTCAAAATTGCCGATTTTATCGGAGAAGAATACGGTAGAAGACTTCGAGAGGATGAGCGAGCTCTGGATGCTATATTGGAAAGAACAAGCTTCAGATCCATGCAGCAAGACGTGAATGATTGCTTTAAGCAGCTATACGAGGAAATGACGACGAATCCCGAAGAGGAAAAACCGGAGTGGATGAAGCAAGTGAATGAGGCCTTGGGTGAAGATATGCTGGAGATGAAAGGCGATTTTGCACGTAAGGGAGTCGTTGGCGACTGGAGGAATCATTTCTCGGCTGACCAGGTCAAGCGCCTGAAGAAACGCATTGAGTTTAAGACACGTGGTAAAGACCTAATGGACTTGTGGAAAGACGCCGATATTCCATAACGCACAATCAACATTTCCCTATGGTTTCGACCCTGGATTTTTTGTGCAAATACCCTGTTACCCAATGAGTAATTTTGAACGAAATCAGGCAGCTGTAACTTGTTCTCTGTTAATATTTTCGTAACTTGAAATAAGGCGGTTGACGAGGCCACGTCGGTGGTCTCGTCACCTGCTAAGGCTAACCGACGAGACGCTAACACATATGCCCACTACAAACTGCCACTAAAAAAAGGCCTTAACCTGACTTTCTAAATAAAAAAAGGCTACTTTTATTACCAGTTCCAAAGCGGGTATATGCATGTTAAGCGTCCCGTCGGTGGCGTTGGCGTTCTGAAGTATCCTGTTTGGACACCCCTTTAGTGTCTGACAAAATGAATATTAACAAGAGATGCGTGGTAAGTTTGTGTAAGCTTGTCTTGACATGCTGGGAGTGTTTTATCGGGTTGATTGGTTTGTTCCTATCTTTCCCGTTTCTGGTTTACTTTCTGTTTTGTGGAGGAGTAAAACTTTCAGATGCCATTCATCGCTCTGTTTGTGTGCTTGCTCCTTCTTCTAGTCCTAAAATGCTCTGCTTCTTTGAACTTTTATTCAAGCTATGCAATACCAACTAGACCAACCCCACGCCTTGGTGCAGCTTTTAAGAGGTTTTAAGGTAAACGGTCATAAGTAGTCACAAGTTTGTGAACCATGCTTTCGAAGAGGACGAGTTTGCACGTATCGCAGGATAGGGATGAAAGCGTTTCCGGCATTATTGAGCGCCATTTTACGAATTTAACGACTTGTTTCGAGTACCCTGTCGCATTCAGGAGCTGTATTGAGCGGACAGCATAGCGCTGTCATTGGTTGTGGAAATAATAGTGAGAAACGTAAATTAGACGCCGAAACAGTGTGCCGGACGCAGATTGTCACACGAAATAGATGTGAATGAGGCACGGTTATGCTGCAGCAGTTCCATGCTAATCCGGAACTGCAGCGCCGGTAACCTTTGAGCTTAGAACTGAAATACCTTTCGCTTTTGAGGTATAATGGCGTCTGCTCTCACCATTTTTTATTTTCTTTAAACTGCCGGCAGACTGCCGCGAGTTTCGCGCCGACGCTCATGCCGGGCTACGATAGAAACGTAAGCAAAACGAAACTTTGATATAAAAAAATAAAGTTGCGTTGCAATTAGATTGCTTGTTTATTGATTATATGTCTTTTCGGGTAGTAATTAGCATTTGACGCCTAGTGGGAAACAAAAATGCGTAACTAAATTGAAGTGTCGGACATGTACTATTGAATCATTTTTAGAGCTTGTTTTTTATGTAAATTTTGCCTTTACGCTCCGATGAGCTGGAATAATTAAATATATACATATATATATATAGAGAGAGAGTACCATCTGCATAAATGAAGTCAAACCAAATAAGTAAGAGAGCTGACTAGGACCATAAACCCTGTAGCATGGGTGGGAGCAGCGCCAATACACGAACACAAAGCTCCACAAACACAGCTGAATTTTATTTTCACAAACCAGAAGTGAGCGCCTGCTTGTCTTGTGTTCCTTCCGCTTGTCCTGTTCATTTGAGCGTTGTTCTTCAACATGTTCGCATTCATACACATCCCCAAAGCCAGAGCGAAGCACTGCGAAAGTCAAGTAGGCCAGGGTACGTCGAAAGACCACAGTTGAATCGAATCTCAGCGGACAAAACCCTGCCAGAACTTCCACACAATGTCATCGCGGGGGAAGGGCACAAAAAGATGGAACTAGGAAAACCGAAAAGGTCGCAAAAAAAAAAGTAAACAACGTTGCAACCCCCCCCCCCCCCTCCCTCTCTCCCTTAAAAAAAAACAAATTACTTATTGTGAAGATTGCCTGGTAAGGAAAACCATGTGCCCACACTAGCTGCGCCTGCAGAAGTAGCGGCCTCTTGGCATCCTCGAAAAAACAACAAAAAAAAAAAAATAAAATAAAGGTGCTCTCAGCATTGAAGTTTTGCGAATTCGATAAATAAATTTGATGTCAAGTCTTGAGGAGAAAACAAAACTCGACACAGCAAGTCGATGTCCGACGGTACCAGTGCGCAACGTGATGAACGCTTCGTCGGGGTAACAGTCCTCGAATGGCTGTCATTCAGACGGACGGCTTCCGACCTCCGAAGTACCCGTATGAAGGTAGGCGGTGCTACAGTCGGTAAAATGGCGCCGCATAGGAGGCCCAAGATAAGAACGGTATATATACTTCGCGGCAAAGGGTTTCATAAACGCATAAAATTATTGTACTTTTAAAGCGTGTCACTTATTTTTTTACCAAATGTAGTTGCCTTTTTAAGGAGAAAACAACAGCGAAATGAATAATAGAATTCCGGTGAGAACGACGGGAAATGGAACATACATATGTTGGAAATGATGGATGAGACATAAGTTTTGCTGCGAACGGAAATGCTCCCAATGTATTCCCGCAGGTTCTACGAATCAACCGAGCAGGCAACGCTCCTGGAACGTGTCACTAAACATCCGGTAAAAAAAAAGTCCGCCCTTGGAAGCGAATGGCAGCGGAGCACCCGCTCCTCGCACGTGTCTTGCGCCTTTCCGCAGCAATGGTTGGCGGCACTTGTAAGCGGAATTTTATCAAATGAATTTAGTCTGCACTAGAGTTCCTGTATTAGCGGCGAGATGTTTTGGTGGCGCCCTCCTTGTGTTCCCCCTTGTGACGTCATTACCTTGCAAACAACAAGTTCGATGGGGTTTGTTATTAGCATGGTGGAAGCTTGAAATCATTGCGCTCTCAAAGGAACACTGCAACACCGTCAAAATTAAAGTTTTTTCATTCCTCTTATTTCCGTCGATCATAAATCCCCTTTCCGGGGGATCGGAGGCCGAGTGGTCTAGCGCACACCAGCTCGGAGCACGTGGAGCGAAAGCTCGCGCTGCAGAACCCAGGGATCCTGGGTTCAATCCCCACCCCTGCCGTTTCGATCTGGATGAGCATCGTACCGGCGTGCGGTCGTGTATCACTACTGCGTGGTGCACGTTAAAGACCCCAGGCTAGCGGTTGTACTGCACTGGCTAGATTTCTCATCTACAGCTGGAGACTCTCGTCCCCGTTGAGGCAGACCAAGTTCTAGGCTGTATAAACATACAAACAACACCAAATCCCCTTTCCGACGTCATAGTCAGCGTTCGGCCAATTGTGGAAGGCCGACCACAGCGACGCTTCCGGTCGCGCACGGGGCTAATAGGCTCCCTACGGGAGTCAGAGTTGCGCGTTTGATTTCACGTGCCGTGTGCCGCCCTCGCCGCTATTCGCCGAGATCCGATCACGTGAGGAGCCGGATCAAGTGACGTGCAGGAAAGAGACGTTGCACATGCCCCGGCGTACGTTGCCCGGCTTTTGAGCGCGCCGCGCGCTTCGAACGCGCGGCGCTGCTATTTGCCGAATTCAGTCACGTGAGGAGCTGGATCCACATGCCATGCATGAACGCGCAACTCTGGCTCCCGTAGGGAGCCTATTCACCGCATTCGGTGGGTTTGGTACCACGAGGCGCCACAGTATTTGGTGCCCCAGTAGACTTCCGGTAGTGTATTTATTTCTTCTTCAGTAACACACAGCGATCGGGAAAGAAGATTTTCCTTCGGAGAGGTACCTGTAATAGGTTTGTAAGAACCTGCGCGCTCTGTAGAACGTAGTACAAATAACAAAAGGATGTGTGACAAGAGGAAAAAAAGAGGAAAACCGGAAGCGCGCAGGGGTCCGCCGATAGTGGGGGACAGCGAGCTTGTTTGCAAACAAACATCGGTGAATACAGGAACCGGTCGTGTGTGTCTTAGGATGCGTATTGTATTGCTCACGTATTGTCTTAGGATGCATACATTACAATTAGGATGCTCACCGAAGCTTGTAAACTCCTTCATCTTGAGCTGGAACAGCCTATGCCTATGACACAGGAAGGAGCACCATGGGAGCACTTCTTCGTCTGTCTTCTTCTTTTTTGTTCAAGCGTGAACCTCATTGTCAACTGTCGAACTCCACGAGCTCGCAGCACGAGGATGCACCCTAACGAGGAGATAAAGCTCGCGCTGCTGTCCCAAGCAACTTCCGGTCGCTCCGTCTTTGCAAGTCTGTCGACCTTGCCTATGTCGCCAGTGCTAGAAAGCATAAACGCTACACGCACATCAAAGTTGGAGATTTAACGAGCGCCCTCGCTGGTCAATTTAACGTCTTGGAGGAGGCAAGTTGGTTTACAAGAGTATTCAAAAATATTTATCATATCTAGGGGTTCTGCGTTCTTTTGGCGTTACCCTGGAGAATTGGTGGTTAAACATTTCATCAACATTTCAAACAGCGGTGTTAGGGTGGGCTTTGTTCATACTTTTTATGAACCGGAAGTTCTCTGGGACGTCAAAGACTAGAACAACTCGTGGCGTTTGCCATGAAAAGGGTCTATACTTCGTTTCACCTTATCTGCGAGCGAAGCCAAAGCTAGAAGCGCGAGACCAGCGCTTTTTGCGTTTCTCCCCAGCTCGCGCGCTCGAGCAAAGCCTGAACGCACGGAGCTTTCGTGCTCGCGCTTCCAGCTTTGCCTTCGCTCGCACATAAGGTGAAACGAAGTATAGTAGTCTTTTCATCATAAGTAAGAGCCGCATAATCAAAGATGTAGACAAAAAATGAAATCCTTTTACAACTCCCTGTAACACCGAATTCGAGAGCAGCTGTTGAGGAAGAGGAAAGGGTACTGAGGGGAGGGTATACCCCTCCTCCCTCCTCTTCACCTCGTGATCCTGCCTGGTACTCCTCCTCCCCTTCCTTCTCCTTCACCTCCTCCTCCTCTCCTCGTCCTTCAACCTCCTCCCCTCGTCTCCTTCACCTCCCTCCTCCCCCTCCTTCTCAAGAGGGGGGGGGGGGGCGGGGGTACGTGACCTCGGTGGGGGGTCACGTGACTTCGGGGGGGGGGGGGGTCACTTCACATCGTGCGGGGGGTAACATGACCTCACGGTTACGTTGACGCCGACGCCGCTCAAGCCGGAAACGGGCGCCTAAGAGCTGCGCTCCAAAAAAAAAGGAACGCGAACACGCGAACACACATTAAAAATGCAATGTAACGGCGCATTGAAATTAGTCGTTAGTTTTTTTAGAGAGCATAGTTTCGTTGGGCAACATTGTTACCCGTTAAAGATTAGAAAAGTGATGTACAACTGTTAGCTCGGGGTCTTCAACATGCATTACGCAGTAATGCACGTTGAAGACCCCGAGCTAACAGTTGTGGCCTTGCACGTAGAGAAGTACAAGGCCACAACAATGACTCACAGCCCTTTGAGCACAAATGGTGAAAGCCCGTCAACATCATCGGACGTTCTTTACACTGTACTGTTGCTAAACTGCCGTAGCCTTAAAAATAAAGTAGATGATTTCTTTTGCCTTGTAGAATCAATAAAGCCAAGTATTATCATGGGCACTGAGTCATGGCTCGATAAATCCGTGCTGGACAGTGAAGTATTTCCTGGTGGCTTCTCTGTCTACCGTAAAGATCGACACGCACATGGCGGAGGGGTGTTTTTATTATTGACGCAGGATGGGCAAGCAGTCAGCTCCTTCTACCACACAATAACACAGAGTCTATTTGGTGCCGAGTTCAACTATCCAAAGGAGGCACTCTAGTCTTGGGCACCTACTATCGTCCCCCAACCATAAACGACATAGATGAGCTTAGTCATGTACTATCTTCGATTCCTGATAGCGTGGGAAGCGACTTTAATTTTCCTAACGTCGATTGGACGAGTACATCCCTTTGCACCGATAACTCTAGTTTGTATAAGGGTTTTAACGACCTTATTATCTCGTTTTCTCTTAAACAATTTGTTCTCTCACCAACAAGAAACAATTCAATTTTAGATTTGTTATTGACAATAACCCAAGCCTTATGTCTAATGTCACTGTAATTCCTGGTATTAGCGACCACAGTGCCGTTGTCTGTGATTTATCACTGAATCAGACTCATAAGATGGCAATGCCGCCACGAAAATCATACTGTACGAGAGAGGTGACTACGAAAAAAATTCTCATGAACTTTCAGTTTATTTTCCTGACTTTTTAAACTTGAGCGTGGAGAGTGATGTTGAACATTTGTGGGATGTTTTTAAACAAATATTAAACTGCTCGTGAACTCTTACATACCATTCAGAATTCATAAGGAAAATAAAAGACATAAACCATGGATTACTCTTCCAATTCGAAACAAATAAAGCGCAAACGTCGAGTGTTTTTAAGAAGTATCGTACAAATCAGTCTGATAGTGCTAGGCAAAAGCTCGAAGAAATATCCAGAGACCTTAAAAGTAGGGGTGTGCGAATATTCGCAATTTCGAATACGAATCGAATATTTTCCTTATTCGAAACGTATTCGATTCGAAAATTGCATATTCGGAAGTTCCCGAATATTCGGCCAAAGCCGAATATTCGGACAAAACGGCGAATATTCGCACAAACTACGAATATTCGAGCAAGTAACGAATAATCTGCTTGCCACGCATCCCCCTATGAATATGTTTATTCACTGAGAAATGGGTATGATGCGTGCGTTATCGGTCTGCTCCGTTTCTATCTGTCCGATGGCAACAAGACAGGATCAGTTTCGGTTTCTTTTTCACCAAGCCCTTTGTTGTGAGGGGCTTTTATAGCAATATCTGATGTAATTGCGCGTTCTATAAATTGATACAATATAATGAACCTCGAGAGTGAAATAATAAATATAAAATAATCTCGAGAGTATTTTCTAATGTAAATGTTTGAAAATTAAAAAAAAAAAAAAAGCTAGGTGCGAGCAGAATATTGCTTCGCCATCGACAACAACTCCTTCCACTCCCGCGCAGTAAAAACTAGGGATTTTGCGAACCTGCCCAGGTTCGAGTTCGAATAAGTTTGACTTTTTCAAACTTTCAACGTGATGTTCGACAAAGGTTTTACTGACGCATGCACGAAAAAAAAAAACTAGTTGACCTATTTGGCGGAGGAAAAGTGCAATATTTGTTGGGTTTATTGGCATGACTGGTTCACATTAATAATTATGAAAGCTTTAAAAGCGCATATTTTCGCTTTTATATGATGTAAACATTGGTAACCATTTTATAAAATATAAATAAACTACGTTCTAAATTTTTTGTTTCCTAAAATTCGAAATATTCGTTTAGCAGCCGGGCAACACAGTTCACAAATCAAACTTCTTCAACTTTAGTGAAATTTCGCGGGTTTCACGATTAAAGGGTCTTTCTACTGGCGGAAATGTTGTCACAGCGCGTAGGGAGCGTTACTTTCTGAACACCTTGAACAGTTACTTTTTCCTACATAATAATTTGTAATGGGTGCATTACTAGAAGCATCTTTAGCTTGCTGCAGCCAGTACAATGCAGTTGCATTGGTTTCTTTTCAAAAGGCAATAAAACCTGCTGTTACCTCTTGTTTTGCAATTTTTTTATTACAAGACCATATTCGATATTCGATTCGATATTCGAAGCCCGTTTTTTGTCTTATCGTATTCGATTCGTATTCGAAAATTTCAATATTCGCACACCCCTACTTAAAAGAATATACAAGAAAACAAAAGGACCTTTTACGACTCTTTTCAAGATAAACTCAAGAATGATCCCAAAGAGTTCTGGAAGTTTGTGAAAGTAAATAAAGAAGAAGATACCTCTGTTCCTGGTTGTTTGCAAAATGGCAAGTTAGTAGACAGCGATTTGGCAAAAGCAGAATATTTCATTCATATTTTAAGTCTGTTTTTTCGCCCCCTGCACCTAACTATGTCCGTCCCTTGTCTGACGGGACCACAGGATGGTTATGACCGAAGTGAATATCGTAGTAGATGGGATTAAGGCCTTATTACGAGACATTGACACGTCAAAAGCGTATGGACCAGATGAAATTTCACCCGTAATTTTTCACAATTGTAGAGAAGAAATAGCGCAGTACCTTCAAGTAATTTTTACAAAATCATTAAACACTGGTGTAGTTCCGACTGATTGGAAAAGAGCAAATGTTACTTCAATTTTTATGTCTGGGTCAAAAAATCTAGTTGAAAATTACCGCCCGGTTTCACTTACATGCATTGCTTCCAAGATAGTTGAACACATTTTATATAGTTCAATATATAGTTACCTAGACTCTAGTCATTTCTTTCCCCCCCGCCAGCACGGCTTTCGTCGAGGTTATTCATGTGTTATACCCCTGTCAGACGGGCACCTTGAATGTCATTTATGCTAAAGGCCTTTAGGATTTTCAAATGACATTTAAGTCGTGTCGTGTCAGACGGGCAACTCAAATGTCATTTAGGTGATGTCTATCACAATAGCGGTCTGTTGTTAACCCGGCAAACTAGTGTTTATTTTATTGTTTACTAAGTAAATAAATGTAATGAATTCTCAGAACATAAAATTCAAACACGGTGATGAAAACTAAGTACACGTTTTGACGGAGACAAGGTGTTTTGTGGCAACTATGACACGACGTCAGCAATCCCAAGTAATCCGTAGCCGTAGCCGTTCCGCCGCTTGGCTCGTCTGCTTTCGGAACTCCGTGCATCTTGCTCGCCGTTGTTCCTCGCGCTCTTTCGTTCTTCGCCGGATTCGTATACCTCGTTGACGTTTACGTCTGCGATCGCTTCAAGCGAAGACCGTGACCCTGTAGCGATGGAGCCTGCTGACGACAATGATCGTAGTGCGATGGATCCGGAACTGCCGGAACGTCGGATCGCTTTCCTGACGCGCAACTGAGACCGCGAGTATATTAAACAAATATATCGCAAAAGGTGTGCGAGATATACACGTTATAAGCATTTTTTTCTAAAAATAATTGCTACAAGCATTGTTTTCAATTGTATTTATATTATTTATAATGTTTTATTTCAATTCGCGGAACTTGTGCTGACCGCTGTTGACGAGACTACACATTTACGAGCCGTAAATGAGTTTGGGAGAACTCAGTTGAGCTCGAATGTCATTTAAGTCAAATGTCATTTGAGTTGCCGTGTGACACTGCCTAAATGACATTTACACTGAATGTCATTTGGGGTAAATGTCATTTGAGGTGCCCGTCTGACAGGGGTATTACACAGCTTGCAGAATTTACTCATTTCGTTTCAAGTACCATAGACAACAGACAGAGTGTTGATTCTGTATTCTCGGACTTCCGCAAAGCTTTTGACACCGTGCCACATCATCTATTGTTAAACAAACTTGTATCTCTGGGCATCAATGATAAAATTGTCAACTGGGTTGCTGACTATCTTTCCGGTCGCGAGCAAACTGTTGTACTTAATGGTAAAATATCTTCACCAGTGATTGTGACCTCCGGAGTACCACAGGGAAGTGTGTTAGGGCCCTTGCTATTTCTTATATTTATTAACAGTATTTGTGAAAACATACAGTCTCATTTATGAATACCTGCAGCCTAACGGCGCTGCAGGTATTCATGTAAATAAATAAATATGTGGTACACGATCGCACGACGGTAGGGTGCAGATGGGCGACTGAACCGAGGGTCCCTGCTAAAGCCCCTTGATAAAGGCATTTTTACAAGTACCGCCTACCATTGTTGTGGAAACGCGCATGACACGTGCTACGAGCAGGTACTCCGCCGCCATTTGCTTTCAAGGGCTAGTGATTTTAATGCTGCTTTAGTACCAGCGAACTGCGTTGCTGGAATATACGCAGCTGGTCACTGGTAAAATAACAGCAACGCAAGTCCCTGTTGTTTTCTAAAATCCTAAATTAACTTTTTTTATTTACTGAATCATGTTTTGCTGTTTTGTTGTTTTTTCGCTGACTTTCAGAACAAAACACGCTTTTTTTTTTACAAAACTGCTATTTCAGAAAACACTGTTTTCTGAAATAGCAGTTTTTTGTAAAAAATTGCTTTTCTACAAGGCTGGACAACAGAAATGAGAAATTTACAAAAGGACAAAACCCGACAGGTTTGTATTTTTACAAAAATTAGGGAAACAGAGCAAAAGACGAAACTTGATAATTTGTGGTAAGAGAGGCTGCCACGCTTTGGCTGTTCTTTTTACATAGT